>OX461808.1:59378488-59820641 GCA_949802685.1 Dicyrtomina minuta | reverse complement strand
TAAAATGTCTTATTTACATGTTTTTGAAAAGTGCAAAATATTCTATTCACATGTTTTTCAAAAAAGTAAAATGTCTTATTTACATGTTTTTGAAAAGTGCAAAATATTCTATTTACATATGCTTTTCAAAAGTCCAAAATACCCTATTTACTTATTTTTTGAAACATGAACAAGGTTCTATTTTCATGCTTTTATGAACATGTTATTTTCTTTTTTTCTGTACATAGTGCATTTTGTTGGAAACTAAAAATGAATATGGGACATTTTGGTTCTTCACAGACGATATAACATTTAATCTGATTTGTAACTTCATTATTTTTATTCACTGAATTATTGACAAATTTTGATGAAAATACAAGGTAGTAATAACAGGAGTACAAAATTTAGAAAAACATAGAAATTTGAAATATTCAAAATATATTGTGCCTTTTATCACATTACATATTTATTCAAATAAATGGTTCATGCAATTTATGCCAGTATGAAACAAAAGAAAGGAATGAACTATGAAAGATACAATTGAGTTGAATTATAATATTGTTTTTTAATTTCCAGTTGATTTATGCTTCTTCGCATTATTCTGGCGTGTACGTAAAAACATAAACTTCTCCGGCAGTGTAGCCCGCTGCCACAATTTCGGTGTAGCCATCACCGTCCAAATCCACTGCTGCGTATTTTCCACTCGTCGTCTTCTCCGTGTCCACCAAAATGTGTTTATTGTAAGTCCAGTCAGCGGAGTCTTCGGAATTCGGTTCCAGGATGTAATGCTTACCATCATCATCCCCTGAGAGGAGAATGTACGGCTTCTTCTTCGCATCTGCATGAGCCTTTGAGGGGTGGAATGGTTTGGGACTTCCAGGGGTCATGGACTGACCGCCAATGATACTATTAGCTTTAAATCCATCAGCAATGGTGTGCTTCACAAAAGTTCCATTTCTAAAATCTGTAGGGATTTCCCACACGAAGACATTGCCCAGTGTGTGGTTGTATGCGGAGGCCATGAGGTCAATTTTACCGTCACCGTTAAAGTCATCTACGTAGACGTCGAAGGATTGACCTGCGGCGATGTCAATGGGGATTCTTCTTACTTTGGTCCAGTCAGACCACCCTTGGGAAGTGTAGTACAAACTGAGTTGCTCCCGCCAGAACTCAGCTGCAAAAATGCAGTCAAAAGTGACGTTGCGGGAGACGAGCTGGAAGTTTCGGAAGTGAACATCCGGGCCTCGGTTACCGTCGAGGTAGGAGTCTTGAATAACGTGTTGATTCCAGCCTGTCTCTGGCATGTCCGTGAGGACGGCTCCCGGGTTTTCCAGCCACATGAATTGAGTGTGCGTATTCCCGGTGAGGGGTTGATGGAATCGAGCTGTGAGAGCGTCCAAATCACCGTCAGCATCCATGTCCTTCCAGATCACACGGTGGTAGGACCAATCCACAGCCTATGTGATTAATGGAAGTTTGAAATTTTAAAAGTACTATGCAAATTCAATTTAAAATTACAAAATTATGTACATTCCACGTATTTATAACTAACGTCTTGCTGAGTAATGCTGAAAGGTCCAACAGGTGGGTTCGAAACGGTGTCGTACAGCTCAAGAGCTCCCTTTGTTTTCCCAGGCACCAAAAATCCTGAAGTCCATACTATACCCTGGGCACCTGCTACTTCAGCTAAAATTTAAGCGAAAACACAGGTTTAATTTTTATTTGTGTATACAAACTCCAAAACTTGTGTAGGTCAAAATATCGAAAGCCATCTCAACTTGTATGAAATTAATTTCTAAGTTATTACTTATATTGTATTTTGTATAAGATATATATTAATGTATGAATTCCCTTACCTGGCATAAAGTCCGGATTATTAGGCCAGAATGAGGTTTTATTCGCCCCGTCAATTTCCAAAAATTCCAATGCACTCACATTCCCTAAGAATTTCCCTGGGCTTCTCAAATAATATTTAGGATCTCTACTGAAATTGATGGGATTGAATGTGGAGATGTACAGGGTGTAGCGATCAGCTCCTGTAGCTTCAATATCGTCAAAAATCTCGACGAAGGCGGCATGCGGAAGTTTCACGGATCCCATTTGTCGAGGGACGGCAGCAGACTGGGAGTTGACATAGCCCAGTAGTGAGAGCACTAGAGCTAGGAAAATTGAAGACATCATATTTTCGTTTTCGGTTTTCGGTTTCTTGGTATTTGGATCCTCAGTGTCAGTCTGGTCTGACTGACGAAGGGTACTGACAGTTAACGGGCCTAAATTGGTCTGGAGTTGGTAAGCTGTTGAAGCTGGAATATAGTTATCAAACTGTAGATATTAAATTAATGATTATCTATACATGAAAATTAGGCGATTCTTATCCATGGTTCCTAAAATTCGAGTGGATTGAACGCAAGATTATTGTATTTCGGTCATTAATCATAATCATAAAAATATAAGTTATAATTTAGTAATCATTTTATTACTGTGTGACTGTTACAAGTAACAACCACTTTGTGGCTTGTGTGTGACTTACTGACCGTTGGTTATCGGCTGTTGTTGAATAAAATGAAATCACTGAAGTATCAGTATGACATTATATGATAGACAGGGCAGGTGCTGAATGAGAATGAGTATATAAATGTCAGAACCGTTTTCAGTTTAGCATAGGTACATAAGGTTTGAGGAGATGTAATTATTGGTATGCCTGCAATAAAATTAATAGTCACTGCTATATGAGATAAGAATTATCTATAATAATTAAATCCACTGAACCAATAATCAATCAAAATGTTGGTAACTGTTTGAGTACCTACGTTGTTCCAGTTTAAATTTCATATATCGATGGCGAAGGATAAAATTGGTTTCCTTCCCATTTTTGCTAGAATTAAATTGGCGTCAGTTCAATTTTATTTAAGAGCAAAATGGCTTCCTTCCATCGAAATCGCTAAGGAATGAAAACCGTTTTGTTTTCAAAGAAAATTGGAAGGAAATCGTTTATATTTTAAGAAACATTGGAAGAAAACCAATTTAATCCTTCACCTTTGATATGTATATCGTATATTTATATATATATAAGAGAAGAGTTATTAATTACATTATGTCGTTTGTGAAGAATGAAAATGACTGATATCCAATTAAGCTGGAATTAAAATTAGTTCAAGTAAAAAAAAGTCCATAAAACACTGAATGAGATAAATACGTAAGTTATTAAATACGAGTTTTTGAAAAGTGCAAAATGTTCTAATTACATGTTTTCGAAATGTGTAAATTGTTCTATTTACATGTTTTTGAAAAGTGTAAATTGTTCTATTTACATGTTTTTGAAAAGTGCAAAATTTTCCATTTACATGTTTTTGAAAATTGTAAAATGTTCTATTTACATGTTTCTAAAAAGTATATTAAAATGTTCTATTTACATGTTTCTAAAAAGTATAAAATGTTCTATTTAGATGTTTCTAAAAAGTGTATGAAACGTTCTATTTACATGTTTCTAAAAAGTGTACGAAACGTTATATTTACATGTTTCTAAAAAGTGTATGAAACGTTCTATTTACATGTTTCTAAAAAGTGTAAAATGTTCTAGCATTCTTTCATGAAAAATAGTGCACTTAGTGATTTTGCAATTTGTGATACTGCATTTTGTTTTTAGCTAATGGGCAATTTTGATTCTTCACAGACAATGGAAGTCGTGTTAAACTTACACTGATATTACAGTAAAAAGGTACTATTAATTTTGGTTCTGAAACTGAAAGCATATTTTTTGGCGTACACTATATGTATACTCAACATGCAGCATAAATAAATGTATTATTTAGTATATTATGATGTGATACGTGATATCATACGACACAGGATTATAGATCTGACATTTGACCATACAGCTTTGCGATACGCTGTACTTTTAATTATGAACGTAACCTATCTAATTTTTTAGCAGAAGGTGATTGTTTAACATACACGGCGAATTACCACAGACTCATGATTAAATTTAAGAAGCATCAAAATTTACACGAAATATCATGAAATAATAATTAAATGGTTACACGTTACACCTATAAAGTGTAGTTAAGAAAACAACTCTTATGATTTCAAAAAACAGCTACTTACCTAATAACCTAATGGATCTTTTTGAGGGTTTTCGAAAAAGGTCATTACTATTATGAAATTTCACGTGCTATAATTAATTACCCTTCACCTTGTATATTTTAGGTTTGGTAATAATTATATTAATAATAATAAAATTGCTAAAAGTATGAGATACCCCCTTGTATAAAAACAAAACAAGTATTCCGAGATTTAAAAAACAATTCTCTCTACTTAAAATGTTACCTATATTGAATTGTAATTTTGCTTTATTTCTATTAAAGTAGGTATTAGGTAGTTAGTCTTTTAACGTATTAAATTACCTACTATTTTTAGAAATAAATATATCTGGTGTTCAATTTTCATTTACGTAATTCGCATTCAAAATTCACGCTCATCACACTTTCGCACAGCGTAATTCATTTACCATCACAATTTCACAATTAATCAAAGTTTGCGTACTGCAAGCAAAACATTGAAAGTACGTGGAATGTGCGCCATATAAATAGGCCCCGTGAACCCGTGACCGGGATTTACAAAGCTGGCCTCCATATCCAATTTTATCACATCGGTGAAATTGATATTTAGAAAAGTCATCTGGAGATCACCCGTCAATGACGTCCCGGGTAGGGTCAGGGGATCTACTTTGTACGTATTTGTACTTTGTACTAGGATATTCATGATGTCCCATGTTAAATAATTATAGTTATTTGCGCAATAGTTGTACTGGTGACAGGAGGGGGGGGCCAAAGAGTCCTAGAAATCAGGATATTTCGATGACAACATTTACGGACGACTCCTTATAACTGTTACTAGCTAGACTTCATTCAGCCAGCCATGAGCCATCATACTCTATGGAAAATTAAAGGAAATACAAGCCACAGGCGAGGTGGATGGGATGATGGGAATAATATGGTCAACGGTTCCCTGTAGACCCTGTAAGCCTGTAATAGTCTTGTTAATTAATTTTAATTTACCATCAGGGAAATCTGCAAATGTAGTGTGTGCACATGTGTCGTGTGTCTGCCTGCGACCTGAAAATTTGGTTGTTAGTTGGAATCATTTTGGACTTGGACGCTGGCTTGATTCTAAATTTCAATTTAAAGAATTTTCTCAATTCTACCTGGGCGTGCGCTCGTCAATCCCTGATAATCAGTAACCGCATTAAGTTGTAAGTAATTTGTCTCAGCTAATCGTAAGTTCAATGTTGAAAGTTATTTTCTTTTCAGCTCTGCGATTTTTTTTATTCGCCTCTCGTGAGTCATGAGTCGTGACTATTTCGGGTTAGGTGAAATGGCAGTTTAGTTTAAATGACAAGAAATATTACCCTTTTTGGGTCAAAACGTGTCTTTGATATTCAAATATGAAATAATAAAAGTCACCACTCAGACTGACTCAGAGTCCGTTGTCGAGTAGTGCCGTAATATTGTAAAACTATTGTAAGAAAAATATTGTAATTGTAAATTACAATACAATTACAATATACAATTACAATTCGAACTTTTGGAACCTTAATTTGACCCCTAATTAGGATTAAATTACTGACTTGATATTTATGAATACTATCATGTAGATACACGATTTCAGCGTAAAACAAAAGGCTCAGAACACACTGCAGAAAATAAATTTGATATTGTATTGTATTGTAATTGTAATTGTATTTACAATTTACAATTCTAATTGTAAATGTAATTTTATAAAAATACAATTACAATTACAATTTACAATATTACGGCACTATTGTCGAGTATCTTGTAGCTGCCTCCAGGCCCAGGGTACGGCTAAGTACCTACGTAGTTTGGCATTAAAATTTTGATCTTGATTTCAGCTGTTTGTGTTACAAGACTGGATCCCTTGGGTGGATGTAAAGGCGTCTACTGCTTTTTGGCTTTAAATTCTTCACTAAGATTGTTGATCTTTACTGCTAGTGGCTAGTGACTGGACCGACTGGTCGTCTGATTTTTGTTGCCTTGTAAATAATTAGAATGGCAAAAATGTGTGAACAAAAAATCCGATCAAGTGGTCCCCCTTTAAATTTGGATAGAAATGAAATTTCCATATTAAAAATTCTTAGGAGTTTACAGACAGAGACTGTAGAATGCGGTTAGTGTGCTGCATTAATATATTCTTATTCTTGCTTATAAGTTGTATACTGAGTATGCGATAATACGTAACCCTGAACTTAAGGTTTGTTAAATTTAGAATGTGTGTATTTTTGCATAGCTAAAAACGAGTCGGGAACTGAAACTGGACGAGGAAAATCAAATACTTGTTTTCAGTTCTGTAAGCATTGCATTGCTCAGCTGGACAGTGTTATTGCTGCCAATCCAATATTAACCTCGTCATCGTCGGCTTTTTGCGAAGTCATTCCAAATTCAAAGACTTCAGCTGAAATTCGTCAGTATAACTGTAATTTAAACTCTTCCGGTTCCGGTCCCTGTCCCAGCCCCATTCCAAGCCAAGAATGTTCAGAATCAAATAATAAGCTCTTAATGTTTCTCAAGCTGGTCTCATCAGCTCTTTCATTAAACAGCCTTAGAGAAGTCGAAACTACTCGCAATAATAATGCAAGTCTTCCCACCTATGACATTGATCATAATCATTACACTGTCATTTCTAGCTCTAGTATTTCAACAGCAACAAGTTCAATTCCAATAGCAGACCAATTAGTAACACCACAAATTGGAGAAGAGACAATTTTTGGTTTGAATTCTACCTATTGTAATAATTATGATGATATGGACAAGATTAAAACCGCGGCGAATGTAAAAATTGAAACTTGCTATCAGCTTCCTTTTGCAACTTCCACCTCAAGCTCAAGCCAGCCCGAGGCTTTACTTGATCATCAGTACAACGCTTATGAATATGACAATGATACAAGTACTTATACTGTTGAGGCTCTTGTCCCGGAACAGCAGCGGTCATATATTTTCCCGAATAATATTACACACGAAACTGACACTGCCATCACCTGTGCTCCTGATCCCGGTCTTGGAAATTTTCAGTTTTTGGGTCCTGATACTACTCATGGTGATCATGGCCGTGGATTAGTACTTAGTTATCAACCAAATTCAGTTTTGACGTTGGAATTACCTGGACTTACAAACATAATAGAAAACGTGGATGGAAAGAATTCAAATCAAAGCTGTTACGATGCTGGACTTCCTTACATGGGTCAAGAAGTTGAAATAAGTTTGCTCGGTCAAGTGTCCCAGCCTCAGTTTCAGCTCCCACCATTGTCTTCGGATTATTTGGTTCCGAAAAAAAAGTCGAGAAAACAAAAATTGGCGAGTTCTATTCCCCAGCAGCCACCAAAAACCCAAAATGATAAGTCAAGGTCTGTGAAGCTGAAGGAAGGGGAACGGAAACGGAAACGCGAGAAGCAATCTAAGAAGTCCATAATCTTACCACTTGCTGTGAGTCAGATTCTCCCTGAAAATCCTCATCCTCACAGCTGTCAAAGTTGCACTTCCACGTTTCCTTCCAAGTACTCGCTCAATAAGCACAGGAGGGAGCAACACAAAGGTCGCCTGGTTCTAAATTATGAAGATGAACTATATACTTAAATTATAAATCACATAAAATATTATCAAGAAAGAGTATCTTATATTATCATCTTGTCGTCTTTGGGTTGTACTAAGAAGGACCATACCGTCTATGAAGAACCAAAATGACCCATATCCAATTTAAGCTATAATCAAATCGAGCTATGTCACAAAAACAAAATGAGAAACATGCGTAATATGTTAATTATTAAGCGTTTTTGAAAAGCGTTAAATTTTCTATTTATATACATGTTTTTGAAAAGTGCAAAGTGTTCTATTTTAATGTTTTTGAAAATTGTAAAATCTTCTATTTTAATGTTTTTAAAAATTGTAAAATGTTCTATTTAAATGATTTCAAGACATAATTATTTCAATATTTGTGTAGATAGTAGATATTGTTTTTAGCTACAAATGGATGTGGGTCATTTTGGTTCTTCACAGGCGATACGTACCTAGATAATAATGCTATGTAAGTAACAATAAGTCTTAAGTTATATCGATGTATTACTAATTCAATGAATGATATTGTGTGGCCTAATTCTAGGATTCACATGCCAGTTTTGCTACCAAAGCTACTCCCTAGCGAAAGAGCTAAGGGAACACAAGCTTGAATGTGCTCTGAAAACCAAAAAAATATACAGTTGTCAGATTTGTTTAAAGGAGTATTTGTCGAGGGAAAGTGTACGTCGACATGAGAGAACCCATTCAGGTAAAACTCGTTTACAAATATAGTTCTTTCATAGATACCACTTTATAATATTTTTTTGAATGTTATATATACCGTAAATCATTTATGTACCTACATATTTTATTTTGAGTTAGAAATTCAACCAAGCTTCTTATTGTCACAAACAGAGTTCTGACCCGTAATTATTGGCCTTCTTGTTTTTTTAATTTCTAATAATAACGTTACGTCGATTTCATAGGAATCAAACCTCACAAATGTGACAAGTGTGGCCGTTGTTATTATGAGCGATACGATCTTGTCAAACATCGAAAGAGGTATGCTAACGGTGTTTCATGTGTGGGCCCTGATCATGCAACAAACACAGGTAATTTCAAGTTCATGGCCAGTAATGATGCAGTAACCGTGGTCGATTTTTACACGGCCCCGACATCAACATCAACCTCGTCAACAATAGAGATGGCAGCGACGCCGTCTTTCGAAGCAACTCTCGTGCAGAGCTCATCAGGCAATCCTAAATCACAAAATGAAAATAATGGAGCAGTCAAGTACTTTGGTACCATCACGTAAAGTTCCGTTTGTGTTAGTTTGTCATTTAACTAATTTTCAAGGCGAATGAATAACAACTTCTTTAGCGATTAAAAGTTATCCGAACTGTAGGCACTAAATGTACTAAATGATGAGGGAATTACTTAAATACGGTTAGTTAGTTGTTTGTATGTATTACGTTATTATTGCAATTTGTTATAATACATAATTATTAATTATTAGTAATGTATAGTATAGCAAATGTAGCCGCTATTGTTGGTTTATTTTATATGTAAACAAGTAAGTTTTTCCCATTTGGTATTTTTGCATGGAATTCAACGTATTCTTTAATTTTGACTATTCGTGGTTCACGGTATATAAGTAAAAATGAAATAAGAGCGAAAGGGTAACGTCCATACAATCATACACGATGTGATTGTGTGTATGCATTGGATATCTGTAGTATTGTTTTGTATTAAGTATCCAAGTTTAATGTTAAGATGATTGAATCTTTCATTACTATATGCATGATATATAGCTAACTATGGATGTGTAACCTTCATTTATGTCTTTTAAGTATTTGTATTATTTTGACGTTATATAGTTAATTATAGATAAAATATTAATTTAATTTGATATGTCACATATTGACGCGTGCGTGTCCTTTGATCTCTCATGTGATCTTTAACTTCTTGCTCGGATGTGTGTTACAATTTCATGCATAAGTAGTACTTACATAAGTAATTACCCAGTATTACAAACGTTGTTGAGGATTCCTCTCGTTACTTTTATTCTGTTGAACCTTTCTTAATTTTCACTAAGCTACATATAGGCAATATAGGCACCAATTTAATACAAGTGAATGACCAGGATTAATATTAATAATATTATGCGATATTTTCATTTCGAAGCTCATCACAGCTCGTGCGAGTGAAGCTCGTGGGAGCCTTGAACTTGGCAGTGACGAAGACTCACGAATATGTCAATAGAGATGTACATTTCTGCAGTTTAATTTTTGAAGTAGAAGTTTAACCTTTCGTTTTATTTTTAGTCACATTAAGCAGTAGCTTAACACAATATGTAGTATTATATCATTTTTATATCCGTATTTAGTAGGAACTATTTTGACTTTAGTTAAACAACTTTTATTATAAAGAGTGTATCAATGCATTAGATAATTTTAAAATTTCAAGAGCAGTTTGTAGCTTTACGCAGAAGGTATGTGGTTTGTTCCTTACCCCGTTTAATGAATCAGACTGAATTTATTAGGTTTTAACATAATATGTCTATATAATGTAATAGGCGGTTCCAGTTTTGTTCATTTTTCTGTATTCGTTTTTTAACTTGCAATAATTTCGTCCTATTTTAGCACTTCACAAACTTGCTCAATTTACTTTTATATACTTACTTGATCTAATGATCATATCTAAGCTGTTTAGTGAATATTGTATGTGAAGAACCAAAATGATCCATGTCCATTTTTAGCTAAAAAAATATCTACAATATCCCCTATCTGCAAAAATACTTAAATATGTCTTGTAAGCATTTAAATAGAACATTATGTAATTTTCAAAAACACGCAAATCGAACATTTTACACTTTTCAAAAACTCTTAATTAACATTTTACGCATTTTTCTCATTTTGATTCTAGTTTAAATTGGATATGGGTCATTTTGGTTCTTCACAGGCGATATGTATTATGCATGTGGATAGTGTTAATTCGATTTAAATATAGCCATAATATTTTGTAATTATTAATTATTATTACTTCCTCCAATTATCAATCTTTCAATTTTCAATCCTAATTGAAGACGCGTAAGTACTTATCTACATTTAAGGCATTAACAAATTTAAATTGCGTCATCCAAGATGTATTACAAACAAGAACTACCTAGGAAAAGCTGGTTTGATTTCAGTTATTCAAAAGCATGTAATAGGTCACATGAAAACAGTAAAACAGTACGGCAGTTTAATAATGTTATGTGAAAAAATTAACAAGTGATGAATTAAAAATAAATAAAATGAAATACATTGTGCAAGCAGCACGTGTAATTTTATGGAGTTACACTCGTGTATGATCGATGTGCATTGTGCATACATATTCATTTGTAGTTTATTATTTAGTTTTACCACCCAAAAAAAAATGCGTGTGTCGATTCACTATTAGATTTTACACGAGGCGATTAACCGATCCTGCGGCCATAGTAGTAATATAGTAAATAATTACATATTAAAGTATGATACATAAGAAATTTAATAATAACATCGCATCAGTATTTGTCATTTGTATTAAGCAATTCCAAACCCAAGATATTATATATGCGTTACTATTTAATTTTCAACTTAAATTCCACCTCTAACCTGTGACCCTCGCCACTACTCATTGATTAATTAATTGTATAGTTGTCGGATGCCGCGTGTGCGGTGTAGTTTTATTTTTATATGACTTGTGTGCAGCTTGTGAATGATTTAGATACAGGATTTGATTAAATTTAAAAAAAACAACTCGAGTAAAGTTAAAACTGTATAGTATAAATAGCTGACCACCCGCACTTTGGAAGTTAGAGACGTTTCTGGAGCCAGCTCAGCAGTAACCCTATAGACTCACTAGACAGAATCTGTAGTATTATTTTTGAAGTTCAAACGATTAAGATGGCCAAGTACGACTTACTGATCTCTTTGGCAGTTCTCTTCACGGCTTTCACAGTCAGTGAAGTTCTTGGAGCAGCTCGCTTTGCCCGGGACACTTCTGCCTCTGCTTCCACCTCCACTCAGGGGAACACAACTACTCTCACTTTGGTTCTTAACAGCACTCTCCACTTACCGAATTTAACCAATGCTGGGGCAGCTATTCAAAACGTTATTCAATTTATCAATAACAGATCGGCGATCGTGAACTCTACTCTCCAAAACCTAGCGAATCAAACAGGTTTGGTCATTTAGATTTTGTAAAAAAACACATTAAATTTAATATTTTTGATACAACAAATTGATTTCACAAAACTAAAATTTTATTCTTTATAAGTTTTTACTGTTCGCTGTGCACCTAAGTTATAAATCAAAATTTGTTTTCTTTTTATTATTCCAGCTGATAACGTGAACAACACGCTCGCTACTCTTACACAACTCCGGGACAACCTTCAGAACACTACAAACGCGACTTTGGTCCAGGTGCGCAATGACATCAATCAAACCATTACCGATATAAGAGCTAGAGCAGACCAAGTCCGGCAGGTTGTCGCAACTAATCTACAACAAGCTGCTTCGTCGGCCCAAGTCCAACTTCAAAATATCAGAACTCAACTTAATAGAACTATTAACAACGTAACTACAGCCATTGCCAAGAGTATGAGTATAATTCAAACTGGCGCATTAACTGTTCAACTCCTTGCGTTGAAAGCAATTCAAGCTCAAATCAGTACAGCAAGTCAGATTGAACCAGCATTTGTGAGTAGTTTTCAGGGACTTGTGAAACAACTCCAGGCTTTTCAGAACACGGATGCCGCTGTAAGTTTACGATTTAATTTGACTGAAGTATTTGTAGATTATTGTGTTAAAAAGTACGCTGACTAACTAATTTATTATTGGCAAAAAAATAGGAACAGCCTATTCAGAAAGTTAAAGTTCGCTTCATTTATATGTCAATTACTTACGTCCTTAAATGACGCTTTCAATTTAGTAGGAAAAGTCACCTTGATGATAAAACATTTTTCGTAACATTTTTTAAAAATTTAATTTTTTTAATAACCCTCAGGGCAACTTCAACTTAAAAAATCGGTGCGAATATTCTGTTTTAATCGAGTTCAGCCATATACTATAGCTTGTTGCAATTCTGTATAATTTTATGTTTTATTACTTTGCAGGGAAGCGCCAACTTAACGTTCGCACCACTCCTAGGTGTTCTCTCGGGATCTATAACTGCAGGAGGATCTGCTTCGCTGTAAAAATTTGCTCCTGAAGATATTAATATATGAATTAATATAATGTATCCAAAAGGGAAAATCAATTCACAATTTACACTCGTGGATTCCCAACATCCTGTCTATTGTAATTGTAATGTAATAATTTGAATCAGCATTTCTAAACCTCCAATTTATGATTACTGATTTAAGTTGTGAAAACTCAATATTGTATTTCACACAAACCTTATACAAAATAAAAAGTAATAATAGTAACTTGCATTCCTAAATGGTGACTTTGATCTTCATGTTCTCTAACTACTAAAATACATTATTGTGCATCCATTCTGTACCTTCACTGACTGCAGTACGCATCTTTAAAATTAAAAACGTTAATATTAACCTACCTACATAACATTAGCCACTGACATAACTTCTGTATATTATGCAGCTCTAAATTGTGGAAAAAGAATTAATGCATTAGCTTCTGTTGGAATCCTCCTACATTAAAATCCATCCTTTTAAATTCAAAAACTGGTGTTTAGGTTTATGAAATTGTAGAAAAGCAGAAAATGTACATATTACTATATTATTAATATTATTATTTTGCTATTATTATTATATATGTAATAATAATAGCAAAATACAAATATGTGCATTGAGAAAATGATGCAAACAAATACAACATATATACATAATGTAAGAGGCATAGGTAATGTAATGTATTATTTTCTCCCTCAAGTAAGTCTTTTAGTAAGTAATTAATCTTAATTTTTCGGTTTCTGAAATTGTTTCATTTCATTAGTTACGTGAAAATAATTTGTTTCAAATTCTCCATTTGGCGTCAACTTATATATAAAATTGGCACAGGCTTAACTGTTTTTTAAATTGACACAATAAAGTGTTAATAAAATGGTTCGGGTAATAGTCGGCCCCGGATATCTGGGCCCCACAGCAGTCGGCCCCGGAGTTCTTGGCCCCGAGATTTCTGGGCCCCGAAATATATTCGGCCCCGTCGTTACTGGGCCCCAATATTTGTATATTGGTCCCCGTCAAGAAATACTATGAACAATGATCAATGATTGAATTTTTGCTGTCAATCAGCTTTCGTCAATTTATTAAAGGTGTAGTAATGCAGTAAAATAATGAAGTTTAAAAAAAAAGATTAAAAAAACGACCGAAATATGTACATTTAACGTGTATCATTGTACGTCTAACATTCCTGCGTGAGTAAATCGTTAATTTTACGTCGCTGTGGTAAAGAATGGTCGTCAATAACTGGTAGAAGCACAAGTTTTGTTTGAATTAATTTTTTTGGCCGTCCACGTGGACGTTTTGGTAATTCGATGGCTGGATGAGACGGTGATTGTACCCGGTTCTTTGTTGGTCGTTTTGTTGCGGTAACGATGCGCCTACCACTTGCCGGGCTGATAACTTTCTTTGGGCGACCTGGTCCTCTTTAAGTACACTAAGTTTCTACACTCTGTTCCTTGAAAACCAAATTAATCTTATCAATACTTCTTCTGTCGATAGTAAGATAGTAAGATATGCTATTTACATTTTATGTACGTTATGCAAAAGCAAGTGCCGGACGCTAAAATAAATTATGGGGCCCAGTAACGACGGGGCCGAATATAATTCGGGGCCCAGAAATCTCGAGGCCAAGAACTCCGGGGCCGACTGCTGTGGGGCCCAGATATCCGGGGCCGACTAATACCGGTACCAATAAAATAAGTATAATTTTATGTAAAAGTATTAGTATTTCAAGGGGGAAGCTACGACTTAAGTGTGAAATGTTACGGGGACAAACTGACGAAGCCAAGATAATTAATTATGCTAGAATTACCAAAATATGAAATGGATATGAGGCGGGATGGCAAATAATCCATTACATATGTTAAAATTTAAAAATCTAAATCTACATGCTTACTGGAAACGCGCCACAAAGCTAATAAAAAGACGGAGCTTCTATAAAAGCCGCAGTTTGAATTTGGGGAATCTGTGGTAGTGTAGCAATAGCAATTAGTTGAAAAATGTTAACACTGACCTAATTTTACGTTTAGCAATAATTGCATTAGCTATAGTTGTTAACTGAAAGTTACTTAATCATTAATTATAATTAACATGCTGCAAGCATGTGCTGGTAGGCTAAAATTCATTGGCGAAGTTTTTGGTTATTACTGTTTTATGATTTGTTTTTTTCCCTTTATTTTTCTCAGGTCATCCCACGCCCACGCCCCAGTATAGTTACCAATACCAATAGACATGATATAATATGCCTACGGGTAAGCACCTACCCCTACCTTCCCTAACCTTCCTTCGCCCCAGTGGCGCAGTTACCCGCAAGTATAAATTTTTATTAGAATTCGATACAAAGTACAAATCCAATCTCTTTAGCACATGATTTGTAGCATGACAGAAACGAGTCAATTTTCACTATTACTCCATACATATTATGTTACATTTTTTATAAAAAAGTCTAGAAGAAAGATTTTAATAGAACCAGTAATTTTATTTAAGATTTAAGTATTATTAATACCATTAATAATATTATTTATCGCCTCGCAGTCTCGGACAATAAAAATATTAATGATTCGTGGCCACATTTCAATATTACTAATAAAATTGCGATAAACTTGTAACAATCCAATCAATTATGTTAAATATGGAAGATGTATATTTAACAGTGTAGTTTATACTCGGCGTGTATATATATTAGGCAATTAAGAACACAAAATTATAAAGGTTTAGAAGAAAATGACAGCCGTTTACTTCTGCAGTTAATGTTTACATAACTTTTATTAATACCGTAAAGCTCCAAATAGAAGCCCCCGGCTTCTATATAAAAGTAGACCCCCTACCCCCAGCTAATTTTGTTTCAAATATCCATGTTTGAGCTAAATAAATTATATGGTACTATAGTTTGTTGACAATTGTAAGATTTTATGAATAATGACGTGTTGGTCCGTCTTCTATTTATTTTTTAATGCGCTTGATGAAAAGAGATAAAGATGAATTTTGAGTTTTCGTGGGCCACCTGTTGCAAAGGAATCATTACATCATACAGATCACCAATGAACAGCAGTGCTTAATTAAGGGGGGACTACACTTCTAGCGGTATATTCCCTAGCCTTGCCTGAGCAGATGAGTATCAGTTTAATTTTTTTGCAGTATCTTCTACTTAGTATCTAGCGACTGACGAAGAGAAAATTCAAATAACGTTTTTCAATTTGAAACTATGAATTTTTGAAAAATGGATGTTTTACCATTGTGGTAAATGTGGAGGTGTCGACAGCCCAACTTCAACGCCCAAATAATGGCACTTGTAGACTGAAATATGAAAAAAACTCTTCGTCAGTCGCTAGACAATTGTTCAAACTTTTCATAAAATCAATCATTTTGAACTCAATTGCTACCAAATTTTCTGGGAATTTGCACGAAATTTTATGTCCTATGTTTTCCATGAGGCAGTCATAAAAACTGCTTGCGCAGTAAAGAAATGGACCACCTATAGGGGAAACCAAATATTAGTAATATTTCGCAGTCGGCGTTAAACTTTAACATGTTTTTTTTATTTATTTATTTATTGTTCAAAACCAAAGACACAAGGTCCACGACTAACTTACGAAGAAATAACACTTATAATTAATTTAGTAATAGAACAGTACAAAATAATGGTAATAATATTAGTAGTTATTACAGATAATTCATCATACGATTAGGCAATAACAAATTTATAACAAATAAGTAAGATGTAGCAGTAAATCTCATGTGCAGTAGTCACGTGTCGACCCCAACATATAGCATAGAATCCCATATTTTTTTTAGCCGAGACGCATCATGACATTGTGTGATTACAATATTATCAATAATAGGATTAATAGTGGTCATAAGTCTAGTTGACAGTGAGTAAGCTGAATTCCTTAGCATAGCATAAAAGTCATTAACTCTATTTTGAACAAACATGACACTGGCACTGCACGATCTTGCGTATCCACATATTATTCTAAAAGAGTAATTATACGCAATTCGGATCTTGTTTTTCTGTCCTTTGGTTAGTTGCCAGAGACTAGAGCAGTAGATCGTGGAGAGATAAGTTCTAAATAAATAGCACTTTACTTAACGGCTGCAACGGTTGAATTGAGATTTTACCATGTTTGCTCGCATGTACACTTCCCGAATTCTTTTGTCAATTTCAGCCTGATCACAAATAGAGTCCGCACCAGATGTGAGTTTCTGGGAGATAGTGTAGCCCAGGTACTCGACAGAAATGCTTCTTTCTAGAACAGTATCTTTAAATGGAATTAAACACTTAGTAAGTTTTAGTTCCTCATTTAACTCAAACATAGAAAAACGGATATATGCTGTCAAGAGCTAAACTTGTAGGGGGAAATGATAGTTCCAACATTTAACATCAACGTAATTAACCCTAAAAAGCCTCAAACTGCTGTTTAGATTAAATGTGAGACTGTATAAGCTATAAACGTAATTATTTATTTCGACGCCGCCTGGTCATTTAACAGAGCTTGGAGTTAATATAATTTAGTGGTAATGTGTTTTATTGCACCTTTTATAAGTTACGAAAAAAAGTGTTGTCCTCCCCTTAAGGGCGCGTATGCTGTTTTTTGCGACAATAGAACTGGCATAAAAAAATAGATACGACTATGTAACATTTTTAGATGCTGAGCAAGCATCTATTGGTCTGGTGTTTTTAGATGCTGAGCAAGCATCTATTGGTCTGGTGTTTGCTGTCTGTCTGTCTGTCTGTCACAGTGTCAGTTGGTCGCACGCTACAGGTCGCATTTTTGAAGATTTTATATTGAAACCTTTTTTAATCGCCCAGAAAAGCGAGGGAGAAGTGCTGTATAGTTTTTGGTTATTATTCAATTTATAGTTTCTTCGCAATTAGCAGTTAAACCGACCAAGAATTAAATCAATGTTTCAAGATAAAAAAAAGGGCTGATAATACATTGAAGGTACATATGGAGCTGAGAGCTTGTCAAGTTTCGCCGTTAGAAATGCACATGGAAAGTTTTCACTAATATCCATTACAAGTAAATGTACTGCTGACATATGTACGTTTACAGGGCAGACTGGTATAGTGGTCGTTGGTTTGACACTGCAATGTAAAATTGGAAAATATGCGTTCTCATGACGGGGGTCGACTCTTCGAATACCAGCTCAGACATTCGGAATTCTCCTTCCTCATCATTTTACAGACGTTAACAATGCAGCCTAGGGATCGTCCATAAATGACGTCATACAAATTTTACTATTTTAGGGATCCCCACTGTCATAAGTATAAAAATTCGGTTGACATATATCCTTCACATAGCATTTTACAAGTATGCATGCAGGGATCTTCCATAAATGACGTCATATAAATTTTTACTATTTTAGGGATCCCCACTGTCACAAGTTTGGAAATTCGGTTGACATAATATATCCTTAACATAGGATTTTACTAGTATGCATGCGGGGATCGTCCATGAATGACGTCATAAAAATTTATACTATTTTTGGGATCCCTACTGTCATAAGTTTAGAAATTCGGTTGACATATATCCTTAACATAGGATTTTACTAGTATGCATGCGGGGATCGTCCATGAATGACGTTATACAAATTTTACTATTCTTGGGATCGTTACTGTCAATAGTTCAGAAATTCGGTTGACATATATCCTTAACATAGGATTTTACTAGTATGCATGCAGGGATCGTCCAAAAATGACGTCATGCAAATTTTACTTTTTTAGGGATCCCCACTGTCATAGGTTTAGAAATTAGGTTCACATATATCCTTAGCATAAGATTTTACTAGTATGCATGCAGGGTTTGTCTATCAAGGGCGTCATACAAATTTTACCGTTTTAGAAATTCACATGCCTTTAGTTCTAAAATTAAGTTAACTTATATACTTAACATTGAATTTTCAAGCTTACATACGGGAATCGTCCGTAAATGACGTCATTCAAATTTTACTATTTTAGAGATCCCCACTGTAATTAGTTCAGAAATTAGGTGGACGTATGACCTGAACATATGATTTTTTTAGTATTCATACGGAAATCGTTCATAGATGGCGTTGTTTAAATATTATTATTTCAAGTATCCCGCCTGTCTTTAGTTTTAAAATGAGGTAAACGGGTACCCATATTATGGAATGCCTCCAGTATTCATACTGGGATCTTCCATAAATGACGTCATCTAAATATCACTATTTTAGGGTTCCGCTCTGCATTTGTTTAAAAATTAGGCAAACAGATACTTTGAACGCAGGGGTGTTACAAGAACACATACACAGATCGTTTATAAATACTTTTATCTAACGAGGGAGTGGTCACAACCGGGCGTCGCGAAACCACCCAGACTATTTTTTTCTGAAAAGAGCATGCAAAAAAAAGTAGGGTAGCGTCAGTCATTTTTCAGAATGGGCCTTTAAATTTGATACCCGAATTTTTAAAGGCATAAATTTGCTAATGTTAATTAAATGGACGCTATATTTAAATATAGTTTGAAGTCTTCAATTGTGTCTGCAGGCTACATTTCTCAACTGATTTTGATAAAATTTGAATTTTTTTGACGGTAATGATATTTTTTAAAATGTTATTTCTAGGATTTAAAATTTAAAATATTTTATTTTTTTTTCAAAAAATCAAATGTTACTATCACAGTTAAGTCCACAGTATTGTTTTCAAAAATTAATTTTTTAAAACTACTGTATCTCATTCAACTTTCATCCAACTTTTGAAAACAACAAAGTTTTCTCATTTTTATAAAATGACCTTAAAGGTTGGCACCGGGTTTTCAAAATTCCAAAAACTGTTTTACTTAAAAAGTATAAATTTTACATAATTTGTGGGGCCTTTTAAAGAAGCGCTTTTTTGAAAAAAAATAAATTTTTTTAAATTTCAAAATCCTAGAAATAACATTTCAAGAAATATCATTACCGTCAAAAAAATTTAAATTTTATCAAAATCGGTTGCGAAATGTAGCCTGCAGACACAATTGAAGACTTCAAAATATATTTAAATATAGCGTCCATTTAATTAACATTAGCAAATTTATGCCTTTAAAAATTCGGGTATCAAATTTAAAGGCCCATTCTGAAAAATGACTGACGCTACCCTACTTTTTTTTGCATGCTCTTTTCAGAAAAAAATAGTCTGGGTGGTTTCGCGACGCCCGGTTGTGACCACTCCCTCGTAAGTATTATTATTTTTTTAACTGCTTGCAACGTACATTCTTAAATGGCTTATTGGTGGTAGAGGAGGCTCTATAAATGACGTTATTTGTGAATTAGGCAATTCTTACAAATTTTCCAGCTATATTTAACTACATGCCACGTACTTCCATATATGGCTTATTGATGGTAGAAGAGCCTCTATAAATGACGTCATTTGTGAATAGTGCAATTTGTCAACATTATTCAGCTATATTTAACTACATGCTACGCACATTAGTATATGGCTTATTGATGGTAGGGGAGCTTCCATAAATCTAATCAGCCTCTGGGCTCGATGGGGTTTCGATTCGTCTCCTTAAAAAAATTGGTGCAGATTGTTACTCTGTAATTGCCCAAATTAGCACAATCATGCAAAACTGGAATTTAATCCCGAAAACTTTTCAAAAAGCAAGAACTATTTTGATTCTAAAAAACGCCGATGAGAAAGAGGAGGTGGGGAGCTGGAGACCAATTTCGATCTGTTCCATACTACGAAGAGTGATCGAACGCGTTCTAGACAAAAGACTAGACGACTATATCCATCTCAATGAAAACCAAGTTGGCTTCACAAAGCATCCAGGTACTTATATTAATTCATCAATCGTGAGCGGATGCCTAGCAAAAGCAAAGCAACAAAAGCTTGATTGTTGTATCGTCTTTCTGGATGTACAGAAAGCATTCGAGGAATCATCACACGATCATATAGCCGAAAAATTGCATCATACGCGCCTTCCTTCTCTACTACGAAACGTTACAATATCTCTTATGAAAGACAACAAGACCCAAATCCAAACCCGTGCTGGAATTTCAAAACCAATTGTGGTGCAACGAGGAGTCTTTCAGGGATCTCCATTGTCACCACGGCTTTTCAACATCTCAATCGATCACGTGATTCGAGAACTCACTGAACATGAAATTGCTGCTGAATATGAATTTCAGATTCATCCAGATGTACAAAACTTGTCTGCCAGGGCATTTGCGGATGACGTAGCAATATTCGGACACTCTATGGACGCAGCTAAAGAGCTTACCAAAATTGCTATCCATAACTTTAAAAAGGTTGGTTATGAGATAAATTTCACGAAGTCAAAAATCATCAACATCAAGAAAGGTAAAATGTGCGAGGACCCTTTAATACTGGATAATAATTGTCATATTAGTGCAGTCAAAGCCGGAGAACGTATTCGGTACTTAGGGGTTAATTTTACCGATGAAATTGTTTTTGAACCATCAAAAATTATAAAGAATTTTGAAAAGGACTTGCAAAACCTTGTAGGAACCCCAATGTTGTATCCGAATCAGAAATTAAAAATTATTAACCAGTACTTGTGGCCAACGCTCATCTACCCACTGCAAAATGCGCCCCTAAACAAATTGTCCTCAAAATTCCTCCTGGATCTGGACAAGTTAGTAAAAAGCTCGGTTAAAGAAATCATTGGTCTTCCAGCGGACACTCCGGATGCAATGTTTTATTCCTCCAAAAGTCATCGGGGCATTCAAATTGTGCGGGCAACTTGGGAGGCCTTTATCCAGCACTATAACATATGCTTTTCCCTTCTAAACTCCAAGGACCAATTCATCCCCTACATTCGGAATATGGAAGATGAAATGAGCGAGTGCATCAAGGAGTTAAAACTAGAGGAAGTAGAAGTAAATGGCATGATCTTAGCAAGACCCAAAACAAAACCTAGCCAAATCCTGAGAAAGAGTCTACGTGACCGTGAATACGTTAAATGGTGTGCACTGCCCCATAAAGGAATGGGAGTTCAAATGTTTCAAGAATATCCAACGGGGAATAGGATTATTATGGATAAAGAAGGTCTCACTTCTTCAGAGTGGGTGTCAATTTTAAAGATGTCAGCTAATGTATACCCGGTGAAATCAGTTCCCGGTCGCTGCCTAGGTGAGCCTTGTTGTCGTCACTGCAACAAGAGAGAAACCCTTAGTCATGTCCTTGGTAGCTGCCCGAGAGGCGATCTACTCCGAAACACAAGACATCACGAAATTCGTACCATAATTGCAAAGAATTTGCGAAAAGCTTACTCCGGTGCAAAGAGATTCTGGAAGGTTCATGAGGAAGTCACTTGCACAGCAACTAGTCAAAGAGTTGACATAATCTGTTATGACCAGCAGAAAAAAATAGGTTATATAATTGATCCTACCGTGAGGTTTGAAAAAAACACAGATCAAGCAAACGAAGTTAACCAAGAAAAGCAGACAATATACAATCCATGCATTCCGTATTTTCAAGAGCAGTACGGTCTGGAAAAAATGGAAGTGATCGGTCTTCTTATTGGAGCCAGAGGAACCATCACCAAATTCTTTGAAGACTTTAGGAAACAATTTATACTACCATACGCCATGGTCAAAGAAGTTATTCTGGCAGCGGTTCGCGGGACACACAGAATTGCGCACCACCACTTATATTCGATTACTCCAACTTGAATGTCTCTAATTCATTAGCGATTAAAATAAATATACTAAATAAAACCCTGTAATATCATTTTAAAAATTGTATTATGTTTTTACTGTGTCGTGTTGGCAAGTACGATTGTGTATCAGTGTAAATAAAGTTTTACTTTCTCTCTCTCATCTTTTAGCGTAACATAAATTGTGTTGCGCATTTGTTGAAGCTCAGCATCTACTTCGGGCCCGCCCCCGGTAGACAAATCCGGCGCGAAGCGCCGGATTTTTTTCCATATTGTTTGATGTCGTACCTAGGGACTTGGGAAACCAAATTCCAAAAATTAATTTTAGTTTGGTCACTAACCGAATTTAAAAATCGTCAAAACCAACAAACGATTAAATGGGGAGCGTAGATCCTACCGTGTTTGGTGGTTAATTGCAGCTAAATGAAGACGAAAATACCAAATATCTCGTCTGGAGTCCCTAGGCAAATGTATGAACTTCTCAAACATTTGAAAATATTTCATGTAGGCTTTACCAAAATTTCGATCTATTGTCTCGAAATTTTGTCCCCTATGTTGATAATGAGGCACTTACAAAACCCTGTTCTCAAGGGTTGCGGTGGGGCAACTACAGAAAAATTCGGAGTAGCAGTAATTCATGAGACGGCGTTGAACTGCGTCATTTATATTTGCTGTCTTTGTATTGCATTTTTCAACGCTGTCAGTCATTGAGCCAGTGTGAGTAAAATCCCTCCAACCAACAATCGGAATTTAACAAATTAGATCTGATTACATATTCGGAAATTCGAAGATTGAATATAAATTTTATAATGAAAAATTGTGCTAAATACTTCATTCCTTATTACCAAGAAATACTGAATCTTAACGCCGTTTAGAATTTATGCTACGTCTGGAACAAAATGAATTCCACAATATAGTGGCCTATTTCACGCAGGTTGCATATTTTATTATTTTTTGCACGGGGTTGCTTAAACACAGCATACGTCCCCCAGCTGCGTTGCAGTAGCAGGCTGCGGTGGGGCAATGCGTGAATGAATCGGAGTGCCAGTAATTCATAAAGACGGCGTTGAACAACGTTATTTATATTTGCTACTTTTCAACGCTGTCAGTCATTTAAGTCCGTGTAAGTAAAATCCCTCCAACCAATAAGCGGGATTTAATAAATGAGATACGATTACATATTCGGAAATTCGAGGAATGAATTAAATGAATATAACGGTTTTTCATAAACCAGTTGAACTTTTCCCCAATGTTACGAAAAACTTGGTAACCCGTGCTCGCAAATGCATCGAAGAAAATGGATGTCATTTAAAACGCATTATTTTTGAAACTTAAAGAAAACTGCTCAACTTCTTCTGTCTAGTCTGTATGGTTTTAAACTTAAAAAGAAACAAAGTTGTAAAAAAATAATTTTCCCTATTAAAAACATTAAAAAAGTGGCATTTTGGTTAATTAAGCCATTTTGCAACTTATTGTTAGTCGATTTTTCTGCTTGTGATATCAATAAAATTTCCCCAAAATTGTCTTTCTTTTAGTATATTCTTCAGTTAAATCGAATAATAAACTTGGCATTTATAGCCTTTTAGAATTGTTGGAAACAAATGGCCCACCTTGTATATTATAATGAAAACTGTGTTACAAAATTAATTTTCCTTATTACCAAAAATTGCTAAAGCTTGACGCTGTCAAGAAGTTATCGCGGTCTGGACTGATGTTCCGTTGACTGCTGTTGCATATTTCTCGTAGGTTGCATGTTTTATTATTTTTTGCGCGGGGTTGCTCAAACACAGCACACGCACCCTCCAAAAATATCGACATCCGACTAATCCGACATCCGACATACTGACCTGGACGACCATCATCAAGGTTGAACTCTGGTCTAAAATATAAAACACCTTCAAATAAATAACTAGAAGACGAAGTTTAAATAATAGTATTGATAAAAAACACCTAAATTGAGTTTAATTACTAGTTCCTCGGAACAACAGGGGAAAACAGTGAGCTGACTGAAGGCATAGGCATGCCAGGGGAACAGAACAAAAATGAAATGAGCGAGGTAAGAAGAATTGTGACCATATGGATTAATTTTGGTTTAACTATGGATTAACTAACCCACTATTTATTTTATAACATGCAAACCAACATGTAGTCCAGGAAAATCATTAGTTTTAAATTATTCTTATATTATATATTTATTATCATTTGAAGTACATTCTACTAGTTTATCGGTACTTGCAGTACGCCATTGCACTGCAATGTATTCGTTAAAATACACGCTTAAGAAAAATATAATCGAATTTACCACGTCGGTGTTAATTTTCAACTAATTTTGCTGTTACTCCTACATCAACAGTAGAATCAGTTAACTCTGGCCTACAGAAATTTCGGTTAGGGATTTACCTATACTGCTGATTGCTATTATGTATTATATTAAGTTTACCCGAGACGCAGTTAGATCACGCAACTGGTAATCCTGTTGAGCGGTACATTCACAAACCATTATAATTATGCATCTCGACGGAAAATTACAGGAATTTGTACTCCTCTCTAACACTGTCAACTGTGAAGTTGACCAATTTGGTTTACACAACCACAACCAGCACGAGTTCCTATTGCTATAGTTGTGGATCAAATCATTGTTATTACACTGGCCAACAAGGGCATGTTCGAGCTACTACTTCCACTTTAAAACCGTCTGATCAGTTCTACTCTAAAGGAAATATTCACTGGAAATTTGAAGGAAAAATATGTTTCAGTATTGAAGCGGATTCGATCTTTCATTTGTAAGTGAATTATATAAATGCGTAATAACTATAGTACGTTTATTGACTAACTTGAGTAAGTAAATAGGTAGTAGTATTCGTATCTGCAAAGTAAGGAGTAATATGGTCATTATTTTGTTTTGCGTGATTCAGATTTGTGTCCCTTTCACCAGGCAAGCTAGAGGACGGATGGGTTGAACTGAACTCAAAATTTGAGTTATGTCCTAATAATCACACTCAAAAATATGGTGAATTACCGAAGGACATGAAAGAATGCTTGCTTTATATCACTCCTCGAGACTCAAAGCATGCTACAGAAGTCAAAGGTGATTGCAATTTCCATTATTTGCCTTTCTACATAGTTAGTTTGGTTTATTTTAAAGTACGTTTAAATGCATGTTTCTCCAGGCTCCTGCTCCTACACCTGCATCCCAAAAATATGGGCGAATTTACCTGCCGTGGTCATGAAGGATCATAGGATCTCTGGTCTGTGATGCAGGATTAGCAGGCAGCCTTAGGGACAACGTTATACTTTGTATCTTGAATGAATGTATATACTATAGTTAACAAACTTTGTTTTTACCATGCATAGCTCTGAAATTTGACATCGGTTCCACACTCACTGGTTGGAATGACCTTTCCCTGCAGAACAAGTGCTTTATGCCAGTAGAAACCCTTAAAACAATCTGTCAAGTCAGTTCTGGGGAAGCCTTTCCTGAAATAGGAACGTCAGAGGCATTTGAATTTATAGATTTGGATGTTCAGCTTAAATTATCTGTCAAACACACCAAACCAATCGGGAAATCAGCGCCATGTTTTCCCCAAAATTTGTCGACTGTTAAAGAGAAGACGCACATTCTTAAAAACTTGGTAGGTCGGGACGATGAAGATGGCATAAACGATGCGGTAGCAGATGGCGATGGGTTGATCTCCATTAAGAAATTTAAATATACAGATTCTATCACTTTTAAAGTTGATAGTGAAGAAAAAGGAGAAAGTATCGAATTTCAAGTGCACAAATATTTGCTGACAGGTGAGTTTTAAAGTAAACGAAAAATGAACTGAGCTGTTCATGTCTCTCTTTTACATAATTCCAGGGTTGGTTTTGATTTAAGTATAATGCTTACAATGTTTTCCAGAAAATAGTGAGGTATTTGAAAAAATGTTGGAGACGAATATGCAAGAAAAAAAGACGAACCAAGTTGTCTTGTCGGGTGTTGAGTTGATGCGTTCGTTGGGTGTCTTTATGGAGATTACACCGAGGCAAGAAAGGATGCTGCTCTAATGTGTCAAATTCTTAAATTATCTCACTGTTACCAGTTGAAATTCGTGATGGAAAAAGTCTTTGCCAGTATTATTGCTACGGCGGATGAAAATCTGGAAGTAAATTCTGCCCTGGAAATATTTGCAACTGGAGACCGTTTGGAGCTATCTGATTTGAAGTTCAGAGCCATGCAGTGGATTGTAAAGCATAAACAAAAATTGTGCTCCGTTGAAGGGCGGTATGCAGTTGAAGAATTTTTCAAAAGTGAGTCAAAGCTATATTCTTCTTTTGTTGCTCAAATGGCAGCTTTTGCTTAACTAAAATACATATTGGAAAAGTTGTGCTTTAATTGTTCCTATATGCCCGTAACCATATTTCAAAAACATTAGTCTACTTGTATTGAAATGAAAATTTAATCATACCTATGCCTATATAATGTCATGATGTGAATTAATAAATGTGTTTTTTCAATTGAAATTTTTTTGTTTATATGATAGAGAACCATACTATTGATATTATTTGCATATTATAAGATAGAAGTTGATTTCTGAGAGAGTTGTGCAGAGTTGTTTGACAAAACGGGATAAGTTCAATTTATTCAAAAATGAGAATATTTCCGCTGCGAGTACTATTCAACCACATAGATACGTTACTGCGTTGCATTTTAGAGGTCAAAGTTCGCAACTACAGCAATTTTTAAAAATAGCAAAGACAAAACGATAAACGAAGTCCACCTAAATTATGCATTTTTGATTGCACTTTGTAGAAAACGACTCACGTGAGTAAATTTTTTAATGCAAGAAAAGTTTAAAAGTTCAAAAAAAGTTTAGTTTTACTCAATACGATTTAAATTTTATCTCGCGGACTTTTTAATCCATATTAAGTTATTGATTGGAGGCAAAACGGGACAAGTCCACATATTCAAATTCTTGAAAATTTTCTAAAAATTTCCAAAGTCAGTCAAGTTTTTTGAGACTATATTTGTACCATTGCTTCGTTACAACTATAGTTACAGTGCCTGCAGCACCTGGAGAAAAGGATTGAGCCAAAAAAATAATCCTGTCACCTTTGATTTGAAATACGTTGTTTCTCTGAAATGGACGGGCTTCGATGGACTTGTCCCGTTTTGCCATAAAACTCTTCATTCTTAATATTTCTTGTTATTACACGTCAGTACTTAATTTAGGTAGTAAGTAAAAGCAATATTAAATTGGTAATTTCACATTTTAGTCCTCTGTTATTGCTTACTTGTGCATGATTAAGTACTTAATTACTTTTCTAACCTGGCCATATACGCAAGTTCTTTTAACATTTAACTCCTAATTCTAAAATAATACCTAAATATAAAGATGGAATCCATTGTGCAGTCGGAACATAATGGAAACAGCAGCCTCGCTCTCCATCTTTAAGAATACTCCCATACTCCCATCGCCTTTTTTTTCTCGTATTCTGAAACCTTTTCCTTGTTTCTGGAAAGATCCACAAATAAATTGGAGTTAGTTAACTTTAATAATAATATTAAAAGGCAAGATTTACACATTTATGTCATAGGTTTGCTGTAGAAAAAAAAGCGATTTATTAAAATATTTACAATAGTTATTGTAATTTTATTCAACATTGTAAAAACGGAAAAAACGTACTCATTAAACCACTGTAAAGCTCGGTATTGCAAATCCGACATGTTCAACTTGTACCCACAAGCATATATTTTGAGGGCAGTAGTTATTGTCAAAGACTCATTTTTCCTGGCAACGACCAGCTGAGCAGAGTGTGTGATCAAGTCAGCCATTTGGTATTTGTGGGCCAGTTCCAAAACTCCAATCATCAGTTCCACACTTTGCTTAATCCACTGAGTATCTTCGTGTTCGTAGAGGAAGGAAATGAGAGCCTCAACGATGTCTGGGCTCACATCCGGCATTTCGAACTCTGATGGATCAGAGGATAACTTTTTTTTTCGTTTATAATAATAAAAACGGGGCTTTTATCTATAAGTTATTAATAGACATTCCTAACCATGTAATAATAATTTTATTATTGTTGAAAACCAAATTTTAAAGTTTCTCTTGTATAACTCACCTGTCAAAATATGTCTCTGAATTGCCAGAGAATATTCAAGTTTAGGCCCACATTTAATGTGACCAATATTAGAGAATTTTGATGAAAATGGAGATTTGTGCAAGGCCGTCTGGGTGACAGTGACACCAGTAGAAGTAGTTGATTGATTTTGACATTCGAGAAAATCCATATCTGCCATTTCATGTCTATTTCCATCCAGTTCGATCTCATTCTTTGGTGTTTTTTCAATTTCAGATTGAGCCAATACTGGTACAATTTGAGTTCTTACTTTTGATTCAAGTTGTTCCACACCATTTTTACAGTGGGGTGAGTTCAAAAATGTAATTGTAGGGGTTGCTTTCGGTTCTAGTAGAATTCCCAGCTTGACGTACACTGTTGCGAATTCATATTCTTTTGAGATTGGGCCATGGGTGCTACTCTGTCTGGTCGTACCTTCGGGATTCGTCTGGCAGAATTTTTTGAAATTTTCTAAGGAGCAGCAGAGTCCATCCAAGGGTGAGAGCTCATTTTCTTTGATTTTATCCAGCTGGGTAATGTCTATAAGAATATTAATTTTAATGGAATCGTAGACGAACTTGCATAATATGATATGATGAGGAATAAGGAATTACTGTATGTTCATGTTCTGCTTACACTGAGTGTTGACGATTTTCATTTTGTCATCCATAAAAAACAACATGACGAAAGCATTCTTGATCTCATCCATGTTCAATTTACATTCTTGGGGGCACGTGTCACAGGATTTCAGAGTAAGAATCAGTTTGCTATGATTCTCCACTTTGCTAGGGACGAGCGTGACGTCTCTGAGGAAAAATATTTAAATAATGCAAAGACAAATAATAAAATAAAATAATAAATCTATTATTAGAGCCAGATTTAGATTCTTTTAAGGGTCGTCCGTAAATGATGCCGGGGATGACGTGGCGTTTTTTTGATAAACTCACCCATCCTAACAATATCGTCTGTGAAGAACCAGAATCAAAATGAGCTATGTCATAAAAACAAAATGAGAAACATGCGTAAAATGTTAATTACGAGTTTTTGAAAAGTGTAAAATATTCTTATTGCATCTTCTTGAAAAGTGCAAAATGTTCTATTTACATATTTTTGAAAAGTGCAAAATATTCTATTTAAATGCTTTCAAGACATGTTTCAATATTTTTGAAGATAGTGGATATTGTTTTTAGCTACAAATGGATATGAGTCATTTTGGTTCTTCACAGACGATATATATATACTGACAATCTTTTTCAAATTGCCTTAAAGTGAGAGGTTTTTAGAACCCACCCAGGCATTCAGTCAGACGATGACTTCATTTATGGACGATCCCTTACAGGTTAACTTAAAGGAACTCACAAATGAATGAATTCATTCTGCAAATTAAAGTAGCCGTTCCCACAAAGCTTCTAAGATGTGCTTCCCTTATGAAAAGCATCATCAGAGCCTCTAATTTCTTCCACTTCAGGAGGTAAAGGCAAATGAGTGGGTGCCCCTCTTTGAGCACATGGAGCTGCCGCACACACCTGACAATTCTCCGTTTCGTTCGGTGTTCCTGGTTTCATGGCCTTAACCAAATTGTTCATCTCCATTATGCCATTTCCACACATTTCCAAGAGCTGTACCGGCAACTTTGTATTTATTAACACACAATTAATTCACATTCATACACTACAATGAGTACCTTATAAATATTAATTAATAATTTTATTATCCTAATTTTATTATTTACGTAACAAATATTTCCTGTCTTACCTTGTCACCCATTTTACTATATTGTTGGTAGAAAAAATAGGAAATAAAACAGGGGTCCAAAATTTAGCACTTTGTCGTTCCTTTTTCAGAAAAGGTACTTAAATACGTAGGTAGTAATATTGAGTCACTCAAAGTAGAATGTCGAATATGTAATTTTTATTGAGTAGATAACATAGGAAGCCGCCAAATATCCAGATACGTTTACAATACGTTCTTGCCAACCTCAATGAAATTTGACCACCTTGAATATTTTATAGTAAATCGAATTATTTCTTCCAATCATATTCACGAAATTGTCTGTATAGTTGAAATAGCTGGTGATTCGCATAGATTAACTACATACTGACTATACGCGAGAAGATAATAGCAAACAAGCTACTCCACGCCTACAATATTCGTTATTCGACGGCACATATTCGTATATAATATATAAACTTAACTACTCACACTCACTACGTTCGCGATAAGATAATAACAAACGAGCTAAATCTGCAGTATTCGCGAAGTCCTGTGTATGCATATGCGTTTATTTAGTTAATTATTTTTTGAAACGCAGCTTTTAACACTTCTCTTATCACAGATCAAGACATACGCAAGAAACGTTTTATACCGACAATTTATTATTAATTACCAAGGATTTTTGATCATTTTTTTTTATCAATTTGTAAATAACCTATTTTGTAAAAACTTAATGTTGTATGGGCTGACGCCAAATCGACTTAATGAATAAATTATTATTATTATTCCTACCTATCTACATAATTTACCGGATTTTTCACACTTTTGAGATAATTAACAAATTTCAACGTGTGATATACCATTCGAAAGCTAATGACTTGTAGATTCCAAATAACGCAAAAGGGAAGAGTTTATCGACAAACGTTCGCCATTTTTTCTAAAAACCGTTACTTTTTTTGAAAATTCCGCCTAAAATTGTTTGTATGCGTCGGAGGCCAAAAACAAAATACCTGTTTTCTTAATTTTTAAAGGGCTTTAAAATGATATATCATGCATTAACATCGGTCAACTTTGACAAAAAATTAACTAAGATTTTTAATTACAATTAAAAATTAATCATGATTTGAGCTGTCACACTACGTTTATTGGATTCGCTCATTTATTTCGGTTTAATAGGTGTATCGTTTATGTGTAATTCCATTAAGTAAAAGAAGTTCAAATTTGGATTTTAAGATTTGGCGGCAAATTCAAAAACATGTACTTCTACAAAACTCAAAATCACCTAAAGGCATTTTCGCCGAAAGCATGTTTATTATTTATTTAAATGTATAAGTGAGCATCGAAATTTTATGAATGACAGACTAAATTGCTATAACCTAGTAAGATCAATAAGAAATCTTGAGTTTACACAATATTTAAAGTTTCGCGGGAAATTCAAAAATTTCAATATTGTACTTTTGGTTTTTGCTGTTTATTAAGGCTGCCATAAAACAAGGGCTTTAGCCCTTGTTTTTTATTATTATTATTATTACTAGTAGTACGGCCCGTCCTGCGGACGGAATTTATCAGGGTTAAAAATGCACGTGTAAAGCATTCGCACAGGCACCTTTTTTCCAAGCACATGGTTTCGAAGCATAATTGTACCCTAGCTAGTCATACCCAGACCAACAAACCTCTTACCACCTGCCATATTTGAATTTTATTATGATGTAGATGGACATGATTAATTCATTAATTCATTAAAATACATTCTTTTTGTTTCTTTAAACATACAGTCAATATTAAACACCAATGGCACAAACTTTAAATGCACCTAATGCAGAATTTAATTTGCTATCAAACGGTATATTGCAAGTTTGTGTATAGCTTTAATATTTTTCAAGGGAATGGCAATTACATCTGGCAAGGTATTTAAATTGCTATTAGCTGGTTTGAAGTTATTTCCTTGTTTAGAATTCCATCACCTAGCTAATTTAAAGTTATTTAGCGGTGCCTGGACGATACTGTGTGCCTAGACGATAGTAGGAGACAGCGGACAGAAAGGCCGGACAGAAAGGGCGGACAGAAACGGACAGAAACGGACAGCGTTATTTGAATTTTATTATTATGTAGATTATTATTATTATTATTATTATTATTATTATTATTATTATTATTATTATTATTTAGTTAATTAGAATCTGGGAATTGGGAATGCTTACAATTAGTTGTGACGATGGGATGAAAAGGGTGAGTCGACGATAAAATAAGTAGTAATGCAAAACGTCTATGTATTAAGTAATTTATTTACAGAATATACCGCCATCATCAAAACATTAAAAATATATTTTCATTTTGTATAAGGAATCGGCTGTTAAAAAAAGACAATTAAAATTTATTACAAGAAATAGAAGAAATATGGAATCTTCACTAATATATTATTTTATTATGTTAAAAATTTTGGAATTAAAAATTGGAAAATCTAGCAGTGGATCTCTCCCCTAATCCATTTTGCAAATCTGCTAACTCGGGTAAAGCCACTTGCATGTTCATACTCGGCACAAGGGCTTTTGTTTAATGATGCTATTCCGGCTAAGTAGGGATTACCGCTTTTGTCCTTGCATATTAATGGACCTCCAAGGTCCCCCTAAAAATAGCAAATACAATAAAAATCCTTTTATATCCCACTGAACTTAATAAATATTTTACAGAATTATTTAAAATTCAACCTATTTTACTACAAACCTCACAAATTCCCTGAGCTTTACCATCTGGATAGCCACAAACATGTCTGTCCGTCATTTTATTCCAGCCTTCAAATTTCTTGGAGCAGTCCTCTCCACTTATGATTTTTAACTGGACTTTTTGAAGGACTTTGGGTTCATAAATAGGACTGTCATCCTCAACTGGCCGCTGACTACCCCAGCCAATAGCAGTACAAGTTCCGGAAGCTTCGTCATTTGTACTGGGCGATGGAAGAGGTAAAAAGGGCTTGTCCCCTACGATACAGGCAGGTCTGGAAAGCTCAACTATTGCGACGTCATTCACTTGATGTGGTAACGTTCTATGTATACGTGTAATGTCAAAATTCAAAACATTATTTTATTAGTAAAATTTTAAAAACATTGAAAAAAATTAGAAAATGCAATAATTTATTTTTGATTTATAATAATATTTTGAGCTCACAAATTTTTGAAAGGATAAACATAAACTTTTTTGACGTCAATGACTTCCTTAAATTTCTCGTCCACACTTCGCTTATAGGCCATGATGAGTGCTTTCATTTTGTGCTTTCTTCAAGTGTAAACACCCAATATATATGTAATATAATATTGCAAAAATGTGTAGTATGAAATGCTAAATAAAATGTGAGCTCACTTGATAGCACATCCAGCTTTGGCAGAAGTGACAATATGTGTAGCATTAATCAAAGTCCCTCCGAATGGATATCTGTTTTCCTTCCCAGTTGCGCCTGTCTTTACAAATGCCACAAAGTACGGAAACTCGTCTGGACCCACATCTCCTCCATTCGCAATTCTTTCTGAAGCTCGACCCAAACTTCTTGAGTTCATACCCATCCCCCTGTCGCCCTTATTGACCGTTTCGTTACAATCTTTTTTTACGAATTTTTGGCACACACTGCTAATACTGCTGCTGTCCTTCTTTGAAGCTTAAAAAATATCGCACACACAAACGCACAAAAAAAACAAATTATTAACGACAGCAAATTAATTTTATTTCAGTTAACAAAAATAAATTTTAATGTCCTGGACTTACAGCAAGAATGCCATTCGAGACGGCATTTGTGTCTGTCTCCAGTGAAGTCAGGCTTTAGATGATTTACGTAGTAATCCCATCGGCTGTGAATTTTTTTGGTTCTACTAAATTCCCGGTATTGTTTACATATGGACTCACCAATTTTCCATTGGATTGATAATTTTATATCTGTAGCTGACGTTTCTGTGTTGAGTTCAAGTTATAAATTAATCAAATTAATTAATACAATTTGCTTAAAGATGTAAAACATTAATTCATTACAATTAATTTTTTTGAGAGGCTTATGTTTCAGATTCCTAAAAGAAAACAAATCTACTAATAAAAATTGAATGAGTTCACATTCACCAACCTGCAGCTGCAAACTTTGCATTTTTAAATATGATAAAAGAAATAATAATTATGTGAATTTCAAGCCTACAAAACATGGGATACATTTCAAAAACAAAATTTTAACAAACGAGTTATTCAAGTTGCGAAAAATTGCTCCCAGAAATACTACGATATTATTGAGATAACACTGCATATATTATTGTATTTATGAAATCACAATAGTCAATTATACTTCATTAATTCAAATTAATTAAAAAAACTCAATGAAATTACTGACAGAAGTGAAAGTTGTCTCACATAAACCTTAAAATTGTAGTAATAAAATTACTTTAATAATAATAATTATTGTTGCCCATTATTTAAGCATAATTTTGGATGCTGGCTTTGCCTAATCTCGTCATTATTATAGATTTATATAAATTTACATTATCTAATTTGTTAAATAATTAGCGTTTTTCCCGCGCTTAATAGTATTCCCTCGTAATATTGGTCGCTTTGATCCGCGCGCTATTGCATGTAGACCCATGCGCAATAACAAGGAATGTTGCTCGTACGATGTTTTTAATGATTTTACAGCAAATAGGCACAGTATAAGCGCCTCACGTTCTCTAATGGCGGACGAGTGCCATTACAGATACGACAAGAATTTAGTTGACAATTGAAATTTATTATACAAAATAAATAGAAACAATAATGTCTTCACTAATAATATTATTTTAATAATGCTTTGAAAATATTTTATTTATAAAGTTTAAAAATCTAGCAGTGAATAGTTCCTTTAATCCATCCTGCAAATCTGTTAATCCGGGTGAAGCCACTTGCATGGTCATACTGGGCGCAAGGACTTTTATTTAATGATGCTATTCCGGCTAAGTAAGGTTTACTGTCTTTGTCATTACATATTAACGGACCTCCAATGTCTCCCTAAAAAATATGAAATGTATTACATTTTAATCATTTAATATAATTTAACTCGAACACAATTCTATGAAATTCAACAAAATTCGGAATTGCAAATACAAACCTCACATATCCCCTGTGCATTCCCATCCGGATAGCCACAGAGATGTCTCTCTGTCATTTTATTCCACCCGTCAAACTTTTTGACACATTCAGCTTCATCTAAGATTTTTAACTGAACTTTTTGAAGGACTGAGGGTTCATAAATTGGAGCACCATCTTCCACTGGCCGATAACTTCCAAAACCAATGGCAGTACAGCCAAGTGGGTCAAAATCTTCTTCATCACTCACTCTTGCTAGTCTTAAGAACGGCTTTTCACCTACGACAGTAGCACTTTTTGAAAGCTCTATCATTGCAATGTCATTCACGTGGTTTGGTACCTTCCTGTGTGTGTGTGTTGGAAAAATCAAACCAACAAGTTTTTAGAATTAAAAATTTAAAAATTGTTTTAGCAATAAATTTTGATTCAGTAATATGTGTATATAGTTTGTACTCACAATTTTTTGAAAGGGTACACATAAACCTTTTTGACGTCAATGATTTCCTTAGTTTTCTCGTCCTCTTTTCGATTATAGGCAGATATCATAGCTTGAAGTTTGTGTTTCCTTGATGTGCATATAACTCATTTTTATTATTGTTAAAATTTAGGCCATTCTTTTTTATAAATGAGCGTACAGTGAAATGCTAAAAAATGTATCTGTATAATTTACTCTGAAAGGGATGCATATCGTCAGTGAAGAACCAAAATGGCCCATATCCATTTCTAGCCAAAAACAATATCCACCATCTACAAAAATAATGAAATATATTTTCAAAAACATGCAAATAGATCATTTTGCACTTTTAAAAAACATGTAAATAGAATATTTTGCACTGCCCAAAAAAATGCAAATAGAAAATTTTGCACTTTTCAAAACATACGAATATTGAACGTTTTGCAATTTTTAAAAACATGCAAATAAAACAATTTGCACTTTTAAAAAGCATGAAAATAAAATATTTTGCACTTTTCAAAACATGGACATAAAATATTTTGCACTTTTCAAAGCATGCAAATAGAACATTTTACGCTTCTCAAAAACTCTTAAATTAACATTAAACGTATCTTCCTCTTTTCGTATTTTTCATGACATAGCTCATTTTGATTCTAGCTTAAATTGTATATGGGCCATTTTGAATCTTCACAGACGATATTGCAAAAGTTTAATGGAAAATATGCTCACTTGATTTCGCATCCGGCTTTGGCAGATGTAATAACGTGCGTGGCATTGAACATGGCTCCTCCGAAAGGAAATCTGTTCTCTGTCCCCGTTGCGGTTTTCTTTAGGAATGCCACAAAGTATGGAAACTCGGTTGGGTCAGCATCTGCTCCGTTCGCAATTTTCACTACAGATCTTCCCAAACTTCTTGATTTCATACTCATCCCTCTGCTGCCCTTATTGATTGTTTCCCCACAATCTTTCTTTGTGAATTTTTGACACACACTCCTACTGTCTTTCTTTGAAGCTTAAAAAATATCCCACACAGACACACAAACAAAAAAACACACGCTATTAACGACAGAAAATTAATGGTTTTGTTAAATGCAGAGGTGAGTTTTATTTCAATTAAAACAAATATATGAAATGTCCTGGACTTACAACAAGAATGCCATTCGAAACGACATTTGTATTTGTCCTCAGTGAAGTCAGGCTTCTCATGATTCAGATTGTAATCCCGTCGGCTGTGAATTTTTTTGGTTCTAAAAAATTCCCGATATTGTGTACATATGGACTGACCAATTTTCCATTTAATTGATAATTTTACACCGTGAGCTGAAGTTGAGTCTCCTAAGCTGACTTCAAGTAAAACAGAAAAAGAGATCAAAATAATTAGAATTGGTTTTAAGAAAGTGTAATGATTTAATCATCGCATCTATTGGTTGCCTTACGGTACTAATAAATTATTGATTGAATTCACATTAACCAACCTGCAGTGGCAAACTTAACATTTTTAAATATGATCAAAGAAATAATTATGTAAATTCCTAGACTAGAAAGCATTGGATACATTTCAAGAACAGATTTTTAAAAAGAGTTGGAATTATTGGATTTGTGAAAACTTTAGCTTGAAAATACATTGAATAATTATTGGTCACCAATGCATACATTTCTTACTTAGTAAATAATGAAATTATTTATGGAACAGTTAGTAGTACATTATGCTAACATTTAAATTTAATTGCAATTTGTACATACATTACAAGTATCAATTTAAAAAAAAATCAATAAAATTACTGAAAAAAATAAATAAAATTTGCAATTGTAATACGTTACTCCGCAGGACTAACGATAAGTTAAATAATAAAAGCTGTAGGCTATGCCGCCTATACGCCTCACGTTCAGTAAGATGCATAAGCCAACATCTGCATACTTATATCTTCAAACATGTATTACATTTATGCCATTTGTGCCAACGTATTTAGAATTATCTTAATGACTTACATACAGCTCTACCACAAAACGGGATTATGTATTTTATTGGCCATTAGCACTTTGAATTTCTTTGTCAATATCTGAACTCTTAGAGGCATTCCATCGTTTCGGTTTCACGATCAAGCTCCAATGATGTAACCTCCCTAAATAACTATAGATACAATGACATAAAAACAACATGTAATCCCATAGATCAATAATGAGCTAAACCTCAGCTCAGCATCTAAAAATTAAAAAAGAATACAACTTAGCATTCTAAAGCTAAACCTGTTAGCGCTGCCGTACATGATGGTTGTTACAATCTTCTATATAAGCGTGGAGATTCATGTTGAGCAGCACAAATTTGAATATTTTTTGTCACGTGTATCAAACTCTTGCATTATTTTGAAGATATAAATAGATGAATCAACTCCAATGCAATAATACTGCGAATCCTTAAATATTTAATTATCAGTATCAGTAAGTACATACATTTATTTATATGTATTCACAAATTATACACAATTTCAAATAAAAATGAAGCTAAAAATTGATATGTGGTCTGAGCCCTTACAACCTCTTCGTGTTTCATTTAATATTGCTTTTATGTACAAAGTCATCCAGCGATGAGGCTTATCGTGTTGATTGTAACGCCTTACGATCTCAAAATTTTGCATATCCTGCTGATCTTGCAAAAAAAGTTTTTTTACATCATCAAAAACCCAGCCGTCGTCTTGGTCGTCCCGAGGTGGTCCAACGTACATGTTGATACGTAATATCAATGTTTTCATGACGGGTCTCAGTGTCAATATGAGATTTTGCATTTGTATTGATGAGATTGTTTGGCTACGGATCACGAATGAGTTACAAGGGAAGTTGTTTGAGGTTTCGATGAGAGACAGAAGCTTGCCTGATAAATTTCTTCTGCAGCAGAGGCGTGCATCCGGATCCGGGCACAGCTCCCTCTCATCGGAAAAGTAATTCAAAGTGTAACAAGGGTGGACGTCACAAAAGTGGAAAGTGGATGACTTGCTCCGTGGAGTTGGCTCTGTCCTCCTCTGTCCTGAAGAATAAATTAAGTTTGATAATTATCCGCTTTTGCAGCTCCGCTGCACCCAATTCCTTCCAGCGGGATGAGACAAGGCGGCAGGATTTCAAAGCGGCAGTGTCCAGCTGAGAAAATATTTTTTCCAGAATCTTAAAAACAACATTAAAATAGATTTTATTATATTTTGTAAAATCAAATAAATTAATAACAATTCTTTCATTAATTTTCAAAATCCTCTTTTGTTGATATATTAGTTTTTACAGACGTTTTAATGGCTTAAATTGAGTTAAATTGTACAAGGGACTTAAAATTTATCAAAATTAGGTTTTAAGAAGTAGTTTGCGTGTGTTGTTTTACTAACGAGGTCAATTGATACAGCAGCTTCTGTAGCTTCGCATGTCCTTGGAATTGAATTTTCACTTGTAACGAACCCAAGCCCTTGGCAAAACCGAGAAGAAATTAACATGGAAATTATTCCTCCCATTTTTGAACTTGGAGGAAATAGAAAATCTAGAATCCAATTAATTTATTTGAATAAGTAAGCAATTTGATTCCTAGTCAGTCGTCAGTGTGAGTCACTGTGGACTGAATTTCACTCGGTTGTTCCAATTGCTCTGTTGTTGTCTGTAAGATCCTCAAGTGACTCAAAAGTGACTGCATGAAGTGGAGGGCCATGGATAAAGCTTGAATTGAGGGACTCACTCAAGTGAGTTACTTTGACAATAATATTTACTATATAGTGAAAAGTAAAGCTCAATGTCTGCGACAAGTACGAGTACAAACAAGATATTATAGGAAATGTATATATTTATACATACTAGTTAAGAAAATGAATTCTTTATGCTAAGATGGTAAAATATATAACTGTAAGGAAAACTAATATGTAAATCAACTAATATGATTTGTGTGTGGGCCTAGGACTGTGTAGGCGTCAAATATCTGAGGGGCAAAAAATCCAACAAATAAAAATTCACAAAGCAGAACAAACAAATTTAAAAATTTTTTTTATCAAGTAAATTCAAATCCTAATTCAGACCTCATCTGGGGTCATGTTATGACAATTATGAATTAAATGATTGATAAAATCCTTCGCCATGAGATAGCCAACAAGGGGAAGCAAAACACAGTTGGTATCTCAGAACTGAAACATCATTGAGTAGCAAAATTCCATAGTGACCCACCATAGTTGAAGGAGGGCGAAACAGACCGGATATGTTTGGCTAATATTTGGAAATAGACCAAGAAATGTACAGGAAGACAAAGGATTTCAGCTAATCAAGAAAAGAAATAAAAGAAATGGTTTTTTGGAAAAATAAGAAAATTCATGGTTTAATTAATATAACTAACAAGGGAACCTTCTGAGTGCTACACCATCAAGCTATTCAGTTAATTGTAATTTTTAATGATACTGATTGTTTTCTGTTTTTACGTTATGCCTGAAACTATTACTTTGTATGTTTTTAAATACAAAATTTAAAAATTTTCTAATGGGATGTACGATATTGAGTTGTAACACAAGGACCTTTTTTCCCTTTAAAGTATAAAAACTCAATTTCCAAAACGTGCTCTTAAAATATTGTTTTACATCTTTTTAAAAAAGTGTAAAATTTTGTGTTTACATGTTTTTGAAAAGCGTAAGATCCTTTATTTACATGCTCTTGTAAATTGCAAATTGGATTATTTACGTTTTTAATGCGTGCAAAATGTTCTATATACATGTTTCTCTAAAGTGCAAAACCTTTTATTTACTTGTTTGTGAAAAGTGCAAAATGTTTTATTTACATGCTTCAATGATTGTGTTGTAATTTATTTTGTAGACAGTGCATTTTGGTTTTAACTAAACATGTTAATTACGAGTGTTTTAAAAGTGCAACATATTCCATTTACATGTTTTTGAAACTTGCAAAACATTCTATTTGAATGTTTTTCAAAAGTTCAAAATGTTCTATTTACATTTTTACTATTGAGAAATAAAAGTACAAAGGTGCATGAATGTCGACTTCGGCAATTGTGAGACTTGACTCAGAAAATTAAGTAGATGAAGAAACTTAATATATAAAATCTCGCGCGTCGCCAACGATTTTGCCACCGTGGGCCCGAAGTAGATGCTGAGCTTACAGCGCGGTGAATAAAGTGCCGCAAAAGCTAACATGCCACCCTTGCATGTTTGTAGGCGTGTAGGCAAGGTCTGTCTGTATAAATTTTGGACACCAAAACTATATTATTAGATGCAGTTAAAGCTCAGCATCTATAATAATTAAAAAAGAAGACTCGTCACACTTAAGGTCATACGATAACCAAAGCTTCAAAAGTTTACAGAAATTATAATTAGAATACATTTAAATTAATGCTAGTTAAATTGAAAGTCCAAATCCAAGAGCACTTCTGTAAGTACAAGTTGTTTAAATAACAAGGAAAAGATAGTAATTTTCCAGTTTCTATGGATCGGTAGTAAAATTTCAATGTATTGTAAATTAAATATTATAAATTTATTTTGTATGTACGACCGATCCAAAGAAACTGGAAAATTACTATCTTTTCCTTGTTATTTAAACAACTTGTACAGGAGTAGGAGTGATTTTTTTTAAATCGAAACTACTTTTTTTCACATGCTCTTAATGTGCTGTAAATACACATTATAAAATAGCTCCAAGACCCACTTTGTTTGGCCCATTATATCGAGAGCCGGTTTATCGGCGTATTTTAGCATTACAAGAAGATTAAAACCAGACAACCATAGGCATTTTGACGGGAATTTTTGAATTGGCCGGTGAATGAAGGGTTCATTTCATATGCCCATAAAATTGTGGTAGACCATGCTACATTTCAAATAGCATTACATGCAAAACATACTCTTTAGTTTAACCCCATTCTAAACAGACGTTTATTAAATTCTTAAGGTTATTTATCATTGTTCACTATTGTATTATCGTACACAGATGAAAATAACTCAAACTGCTAAGTCACTAATATAGAAATGAACGCATAAGTTTAGAAATTTTAACTCAACGAATACGTATTAAAGTCCCATGTATGTAGAATCTATGTATAGTATCGTTCAATCATGCACTGTATATTTTATTGTAAATTAAATCACAAAAATTAGCAAAATTCAAACTAACAAAAATTGTATATAGCCTATAATTAGCACCATCAACCAAACATACCTTTGGTTTTTTTACTTTTGCTATATATATGCAGCTTATAATTGCGAAAGCCTTGAATACAAATAATTATTTAACAATACATAATATATAATGTCTGCATATTATTACAGCTTTCAAAATCAAATAATTCTATCTCGTTCTCGTTCTACCTAATAACACAAATAAAGTCCAGCAGCTGTTGTTTTTCTATTTTGTAATTCCGCTTAAGTATCTATAAGTCATTATTTTTGCAATTGCTTGCAAAGGCAAATTCACGGCTCATTCATCCATTACATCTAAATACATCAAATGTACATACACATAATACATACTTATTTATTCTCCAAAACCATTTCGATTGTTAATTGCATCAATACAGGATCAAATACTTGTCACCCCACCTGACATGTCATCACCAAATGACAGCGTTCTACGAGTGAAATTCACGTTGAGTACATATCATATATTAAACAATAAATACTTCAAACTTGAGATTCAAATATGCTAATTCACTCATCAGTCTAAAATTGTAAGCGCGTGTAAATATATGAATGATTGATTGATGGAGATGGAGAGTGATATGAAATATGACACGTAGTTTTTGAGACAAGTGTTTTGTTGTCCCCTTTTCCATATTATGACAGTCACATTATTTTTATCAGTTTTATCAGTCGGTCCAGGACGCACTATGAAAAACAATGGAATACATATAGCGTAATTAACCGTGTACGAGAAGAGCTATAAAAGCTCTGAGCTCCCCTCAGAAATTAAGTCAGTTGAACTAACTCATTACTTCAATATGTTTCGTCAAGCAGTAGCTCTACTCGCCCTCGTGTCTCTTGCCTACGGGCATCAGATCAAAGTTACGAACGGTTGCCCCTTCACCGTTTGGATCGGAACTTTGAACAACCCGAACAAACAACTCCCAGCCAACGGTGGATTCCGTCTCAACGAATGGGAAGCTCGCACTTTGGATATTCCCAATGAATGGGGCGGTCGTTTCTGGGCCAGAACTGGTTGTGATGGCAACGGACGTTGCGAGACTGGTAAGAAAAAATCTGGGATTTGAATTAAAAATTTCAAACAAAAAAATCAATTAAATAAAAATACAGATTAATTAACCATTGTGTTTGATTGTCTCTCCTAATAGGTGACTGTGGTGGAAGAATCGAATGTGGCGGAAACGGTGGAACTCCTCCAGTGTCCTTAGCCGAAATCACCTTCGACGGATGGGGCGGTATTGACTACTATGATGTGAGTCTTGTCGATGGTTACAATCTCCCCGTTGCCATGTACCCAATTTCCGGAACCGTCGGAGGTGGAGGTGGTCCCTATGATTGTCAACGAGCTGGTTGCAACAAGGATCTCAATGCTATCTGCCCCGGAGAGTTGCAGGTCAAGAACGGAGCCGGCTACGTCATTGCCTGTCTCTCCGCCTGCATGAAATTCAACACTGATGAGTACTGTTGCCGTGGGGCTCATGACCGTCCAGAAACTTGCAAGAGCTCCGACTGGCCCGTCAACTACCCAGCCATCTTCAAGCAAGCTTGTCCCCAAGCCTACTCCTACGCTTACGATGACACCAGCTCTACCTTCACCTGCACGAGCGCCTCCTCTGGATCTTCCACATACGAAGTCCTTTTCTGCCCATAAGCAATTCGCCCTAATTATCTCTATCTATCTGTCTGTCTCTTTCTTTCTTTTTCATACATTTTCTTCTCTTTTGTCAAAATTTTTCCGCACAAAATATATAGGCTCTAGTCAGTTTTTGCAATGGTGTGTTATTCGTTTTAAAATCGATATATTTTTTGCAACTACTTACGGGATGAGATTCTATTATAATAATTTATTTTTGAGTAAATAAAAATCGCCACAAAAACCAAAATTTAATTATTCAAGTAAAAATAATAATATGGAAATTATTGTGATTTTTTATTGTTGCGATACGCTTCAATTACCATTATTTGTGTTTAATCTTAACCTTCACAATTTTACTCTGTCTGTTCTGGCTTTGGTACAAAAAGGCCCTCTCAAAAGTCATTAGAAAAATCAATCAATATAGCTTTATCTCAATTACGTAATCACAAACAACGAGGTCGTAAACCGAAGGTCAGAAAAGCAATGCAGCAGTGTCATGAAATTGAATGAGTTACATATTTCTATAAGAATCGAAATATTTTGTCAATAATTGACGATTTTAATGACATCAGCAAATGAACGTGACATTATATCTCTAAAATGCACCAAAAGGGAGAGGAATTCCAATATTAAAACTAGCAAGGCTCAGCCAAAGCCGAAATGATTCCCATTAAAAAATTCTCAAGAAATGCAATGTACACAGAAATTAAATCGATTAAATTGAAAATTCAAATTGAAGGCCCTACACTGGCCAAAAATGACGAAATCCGATTTATCCCTTGGTAAGCCATCCGCGGCCGCGGTATCAGGAACTTCCACAATGCGGGAAGTAGCATCAAATTGCAAAGAAGAATAAAAAAATATAATAATTCTCGACAAACAACACTATCATTCCCACCCATCTACCTAATTTAACAACGTTTTGAAATACTTCACCGTTTTAACTTCTGGCTCTTACAACCTTTTTTTCAGGAGTAATTATTTTTAAGAAATAGGTGTTTTCAAAATGGTTCAAAAATTATATCCAGTTTTTTGCTAGTAACTTGGAAATAATTATAGATTCTACTCACCATACCGTTCGAATGGTATGTAACATGTATACTTTTCCAGTGAGTTACCGGTAGTAAATTGAACTTCTAGGTTTGGCGCGAAATTCTAAAAATTTTGAGTAATTTATTTTTCTTCTTTTATTTTATTTTTTTTAAAGTGACAAAAAAATGCAGTACATTCCAAGTACGCAGCGCGTCTAAGCAAAGTTTGACGAAACTCCCACCGGGAGCTATTAGAAATAAATTTTGAACAAGAATACAATCAAGCCTTTCCTATATATGAATAACTCCTCCACAGGGCCGGATAATGCAGCCAGCGCAGGTAGCCCCCGCTGCCTGAATTTTCAAAAAACATATAAAAAGAACATTTTGACTTCTCAAAAAACATGTAAATAGAATATTTTGCACTTTTTGAAAACATGCAAATAGAATATTTTGCACTTTTTGAAAACATGCAAATAGAATATTTTGCAGGTTTTGAGAACATGCAAATAGAATATTTTGCCCTTTTCAAAAACATGTAAATAGAATATTTTGCAGTGTTCAAAAACATTTAAATACAACATTTTGGTTTATCATAGAAAATCTTTAATAAAATCAAAATAGTGGTTCTTTTATGGAAACAAAAATATTGCTGCCTAAATGGAATTCCTTCGTCCGGCCCTGCTCCTCCACTCCTCTAACTAATTACACGAGTGTATTGCTCATCAATATTGCACACGCCGATCCTTTGTCCATTTATTAGTGCAACCACATCTATGTTATTGTTATGTCAGGGGAATTTCGAGAGAAGTGGTTTTTCTATCATCATTTCCTTGACAGTCACTTTTTTATCAGATTTATTTTAATTAATATTGTTCATGTCCAGGACACATGATACATAGCTCTGTGAAACATGGCGCTATACATAGCGTAATATAAGCGTTTGTTTAATTAAAACTATAAAAGCTCTGAGCCCCACTTGGAAATTAAGTCAGTTGAATTAAATCATTACTTCAATATGTTTCGCCAAGCGTTAGCTCTCCTCGCCCTCGTCTCCCTTGCCTACGGGCATCAAATCAAAGTCGTGAACAGTTGCTCACAGACCGTGTGGGTCGGAATTTTGAACCAACCGGACAAAGAACTCCCGGCCAACGGTGGTTTCCGACTGAATGCAGGGGAAAATCGCACTTTAGATCTTCCCAATGAATGGCGCGGTAGTTTCTGGGGTAGGACTGGTTGTGAGGCCGACGGACGTTGTGAGACGGGTAAGAATGTAATTTGAATAAAAAGGGAACTTAATTAAAGGATTAAAAAAACAGGTTAATGAACTAATTACATGTATTACTGCCTCGTCCTCAAAAATTAGGTGACTGTGGTAGGAAACTCGAATGTGCTGGAGACGGTGGAACACCTCCAATGTCCTTGGCCGAAATCAGTTTCGACGGTTATCGTGGCGTTGACTACTACGATGTGAGTCTTTTCGATGGTTACAATCTCCCCTTGGCCATGTTCCCCATTTCAGGATCCGTTGCTGGAAGTTGTACGCTAGCTGGTTGCACTAAGGATCTCAATGCTAATTGTCCCGAGCAGTTCCAGGTGAAGAATGACGCCGGAGCCGTTATCGCCTGTCTCCCTGACGTCGGGAGCTTGCCAGTCTGTAAGCAAACTTGTCCGAACGCCTACTGCAATCCCTTCGATGACGCCGCCAGTACCTTCATCTGCCAAGGCGCTTCCGCTGGATCTTCAGGATACGAGATCCATTTCTGTTTACAAGATTCTTAAAATCTCTGTGCCGCTACACTTCACTTTTTTATAGGTTTTGGTGTCGTCAAATGCTTTCTGTATTGACAAAGTTATATCATTCTTTATAAAAATAATTTTGTTTTTTGCAACTATATTATGATTATGATGAGATGTTTTTATAATAAATTATTTTTGAGTAAATAAAAATCATCGTAAAAGCAAACTTTAATTCACTAGCAAAGTATTTTGCAACCCAAAGAGTGTTAATTTAATTTAAACTGCATTATCCACTTCTAGTTATTACTGTATAGTAAGTGTAATTTTGTATTTACAATAGGTAGGGTGTGTACCATTAAAGTATTCACGAAATTTGGTACTGTAGTGTCTAAGTAAACATCCAGATCGAAAATTGAAACTCGGATTTAACCCTGTAGTAATCGCCAAAAAATCCGGCGGAAAATTTGAACTTTCAACTAACTAAACCGTAGGGTTGTGTAGGACATTTGCTATCCGGACATTTGCTACCGATAACCTAGGACATTTGCTACCCACGCCCAAACCTAGGACATTTACTACCCATGGCTAATGTAGAAATAAAATGCATGCACAATGTTTATGAGTGTACCCTGATAACATGGCAATGTTAAAATAGTTTATTAATGCTATTATTGTTAATGATAGAAGATGGTTTAATTGTAGATGGTCGTTCAAAAATGATTCGCAAAACCTTGCAAATATAATTGCATCGCCAGTGAAGAACCAAAATGACCCATATCCATTCCAAGTTTAAAACAAAATGAACTGTCTACAGAAAAAATTAAAATAACATGTTCATCAAAGTGTGTAAATAGAACCAGGTGCATTTTTCCAAAAACAAGTAAATGCAGAATATTTTGCACTTTTAAAAAAGCATGTACAGTAAAACTTCGTTACAACGGTCTTTCAAGGGGGTGAGTTTTGACCGGTGTTTCAAAGGTCCGAAGTAAAGTTACAACGGTCTTTGGCCGTTGTATAGTGACATATGGTTTTTGCAATATTTTTAATTTGACAAAATTTTAAGTTATACAGAATATGTAATTATGTTTGTGCATTCGTAATAGTAAATCGTAATTAGACGTTAGAAGCCTAGTTTAATATTTGTGAGCTTGTATGAAAAATTGAAAAATGTTTAGTTTTTGAGGGGTCAGGCGTTTCAAATCGCTTAAGATCTGGTCTCCCAACACAGACCCCCGTGTGACTAGCTTACCCCGTACTAACACAGAGCCAAGTAAGCCTTTAATGATATAGATCGCCACACATGTGGAGAGCCCGGCGTTTAAGATCAACTTTCTCACCAAAGAGATCCGAGGCAAGTGGGAATCGAACCTCGAACCCACGCCTTGTCAACAGTGATGGAGGGCCTCAGACGCTATGTCTCGCCCGGCACCACTGGACCACCAGGGCTCTCTTATTTCACCATGTGAGGCTTACAATTGTCAAGCAGCAGCAATATTTTTCTTTTTGCAAATCTCATTCGTAAATCCACCTTCTTAAGACAAGTTGTGAATAACTATAATAGTAAAAACAAGGGCTAAAGCCCTTGTTTTATGGCAGCCTTAACAGCGAAATTAGGCATATTGAATTTGCCGCCAAATTTGAGTTTTAATTTAGATGCTTTAAATTAAGGAAAGCAATTAAGCTGAACAATGTGTTTTTGGTTATTTTATTTATCTTATTTATATTCAATTTCAGTAATACAACCAAAAATTCAAAATTCCAATCTTTGAATTTGCCGCCAAATTTTAGTTGTCAATTAAAAGGTTGTAAATTAAAGGAAAGAAGCCGTAAACGGGTTTATCTGTGACGATTTACGCACAGGTATTTTGATATTCTCAATAAATCCAAAATATTGCAATTTTTGAATTTCCCGCAAAAACAAAAAATATTGTGTTAAATGAAGATTTCGACCGGTAACTCAGTAAACTTACACAAATATGATATACTATTCGAACGGTAACGATCAGGCAAATCTAAATAACTTAGTGTGCATGCAGGAGTGTTATTAGTTTTTAAATGGTTTCGAAATAACATAATTGCAAATTAAAAAATTTTAACGGATTGTGTCGAGTGATATATCATTGGAAAGCTCTTCAAAAATATGCAGGGACCTTTTTTTTCGTTTTTTGATTGTGATCCATACAACACATTTTTGGCGGCATTTAAAAATTAAAAGACCGTTATTTTGAAAACGTTTTGTTATAATGGAGGCCGGTTCCTAAATTTGAATTCTACTGGCGATTAGCTTTCCAATGATATATGGCTCGATGAAATCGGTCGAGTATTGCAGAATTTTCAAAAATCCGGTAAATTATGTAGATAGGTAGGAATAATTTAAGAACAATGATTTGTGCAGGGACTTTTCTTTTGCAACCACTGACTGTTTTTTTCCACTCTCAAGTTCGTGAATGATTGACACTTTTTCACTCATTGTCATTTGCTTGCGGTTTTTCTTGTTCGTTGTTGGAGCCATACTCATTCGCTAATAAATCGCCAAGGCAAACAGAAGTTAAAATTCAAAAAATATATTTTAAAGCTAGCAAAACTTCTAATTTAACTCCTAGAGCCTAGTGGTACTCCTCGTGTTATTAGATCCCTTCTAATTTGTGTCATTTGTATCCACCCGCCTATTTATTTCTTGAAATATTATTCAATTCCATTTACAGATGGAGATAATGTTAAGAAAGAAAAAGTCGAGCCAAAGACCGTTGTAACAAATATCATTCTAATGGTAACAGTGATGTACGGCCCATAGATTTGGACCGGTGTATCAAGGCGACCGTTGTAGAATTGACCGTTGTAAGACTGTACTTTAACATTATGCAGTATAGCGTTGTTGCCGGGACTAAAAAAATTGACCGGTGTATCAAAGTGGCCGTTGTAGCCCAGGACGTTGTAACGAAGTTTTACTGTATATAGGATATTTTGCACTTTTGAAAAACATGTAAATAGGACATTTTAAACTTTTAAAAAACAATAAGAACATTTTGACCTTTGCAAAAATATGTAAATAGAACAATTTTTTCATTTTAGAAACTCGTTATTAGTATTGTAAGCATGTATCTTATTTACTGTCTTTTTTTGACATAGCTCATTTTAATTCTTGCATAAATTGGAATTGGGTCATTTTGGTTCTTCACAGACAATATCCTTATTTTCACTAAAAACCAAACTGAGCCTTATCCAAGACGTTCTAAAAGCAAAATGACCCAAATCCATGTATTGCCATGTGTACGGCTAAGGGCTAAGGCTGAATCCATGCAAATACAAAATGAACTATTTGCAGGTTTGATTTGATCAGGGATTGTTTGGTTGGACTTTAGGCGTGCGCGTGGAAATAAATGGATTAAGATATTTGCTTTTAATGAAAACAAGGTAAAATGGGTCCATTCCGGTAATCAATATCCCGGCCAAGGGTGGTTTTAGACTGAACGCAGGGGCAAATCACCCTTTGACTGTTCCCAATGAATGGGGTGGTCGTGTCTGGGGCAGAACTGGTTGCGATGCCAACGGACATTGCCAGACTGGTAAGAAGATTAATTAACCATTGTGTTTGATTGTCTCTCCTAATAGGTGACTGTGGTGGAAGAATCGAATGTGGCGGAAACTGTGGAACTCCTCCAGTGTCCTTAGCCGAAATCACCTTCGACGGATGGGGCGGTATTGACTACTACGATGTGAGTCTTGTCGATGGTTACAATCTCCCCGTGGCCATGTTCCCCATTCCCGGGTCCTTCGTTGGAGGTGGAGGTACGATTGTGAGCGAGCTGGTTGCACTAAGGATCTCAATGCTATCTGCCCCAACGAATTGAAGGTCAAGAACGGAGCCGGCTACGTCATTGCCTGTCTCTCCGCTTGCATGAAATTCAACACTGACGTGCACTGTTGCCGTGGGGCTCATGACCGTCCCGAAACCTGCAAGAGCTCCAACTGGCCCGTCAACTACCCTGCCATCTTTAAGCAAGCTTGTCCCCAAGCCTACTCCTATGCCTACGATGACACCACCAGTACCTTCACCTGCAAGAGCAAAACCGCTGGCTCTTCCGGATACGAAGTTCATTTCTGCCCATAAGCAATCTATATTCTTACTATATCTACATTACATGCCGCTACTATGCTTTTTGCTTTTTCACACATTTCTCTGTTGTTAAAATTTTTCGGCACACCTCGCATCGTCGCATCAACATGTTTTATTATTTTTGTCATAAAAACGATATATTATGCAACTACGGGATGAGATTTTATAATAATTTATTTTTGAGTAAATAAAAACATGTCTCAAAAGCAAAAATTCAAGTAAATATAATTATGGAAATTGTTGTGATTCTTCATTGATCCGATAAACTTTTATTACCCCACTGTGTGTATAACCTTCACGTCAGCATTACTGTTCTGGCTTCTGGCTCCGATGAAAAAAGGTCCTCACAAATTAAGTCATTAGAAAATTCAATCAATATAGCTTTATCTCATTGCGTAATCACAAAAAACGAGGTCGTAAACGGAAGGTCAGAAAAGCAATTTAGCAGTGTCATGAAATTCTTTCAGTAATTGAGTGTTTGTAAAAACATAAAATATCTCATCAATAACTGAAATTTCTTCTGTGAAAAACCAAAATGACCCATATCCAATTTAAATTAGAATCAAAATACCTAAGCTATGTCATAAAAACAAAATGATAAAAACCCGTAAAGTGTTAACAAGAAGTTTTTGAAAAGCGTAAAATGATGTATTTACTTGTTTTTGAAAAGTGCATAATGTTGTATTTACTTGTTTTTGAAAAGTGCATAATGTTGTATTTACATGTTTTTAAAATGGTGTAAAATGTTCTATTTACATGTTTTTGAAAAGTGCAAAATGCTCTATTTACATGTTTCTGACAAGTTTGAAATGTTGTATTTAAATGTTTTCAAGACATGTTTCAATATTTTTGTAGATAGTGGATATTGTTTTTATTAGCTTAAATTGGATATGGGTCATTTTAGTTCTTCGCAAACGATTTAACAGAGCATGGCATCCACCTCGACAAATGTACCTAAGGAAAAGGAGCCAGATTCCAATAGTAAAACCAGTAAGACTCTTTCAAACAAGTCAAAGATTCCTAGTAAAAAAACATTATCAAAAACATCTATTAAATCACCAGATGAAGGTCCTGTAGCTACTCCTAAGGCGAAAGGCAAAAATATAACACAAATAAGTGCGGCCAAGACTCCTAAAAAAGTAACAAAATCCGATTTACCACCACCTAGTAAAGTACCCGCAGGACCAGCACCAGTACCAGTACCGGGAATTCTTAATGCGGGAAGCAGTATAATTTCAAAGAAGCAAACTAATTTGAAGCCTCCTCGACCAAGTGTGCGCCCACCGGACCCAGAGAAAAACAACCCTGGCACAAAAAATAAAACCACAAAAAATAAGGTCCCAGCTACAGCGAGAAATAACTCCACCATCTCCAAGGTTCCTGATGAAGGACTGAAACCCAAGAAGAATGAGCTCTCTCACAATCACAATCCACCTCACGATCGCGATCGTGACGGAATCCCTTCTGCTGGACGGAAAGATAATACAATCTCTATTGTTAAGAAGCAAGAGGGCATTGACGATTATAATGCCGCCGATGACGATCCATTTTCTCATAGTGAAAAACACGTCGAGAGAAGGGGAACAGTGAAACTCACGAAAGCAGCCTACTACCAACTTTACCAAACTCCGATATCAGCTAAAAGAATTTATCACATGAAAAGATTCGACCCGACTTACATCAGTGAAGATAAAGATAATAATAAAATTAAAACTCCAGCAGGCAATTTTCCGGACGAGTCCGAGGACCAAGATGATCAGCATAATGGGACACATAAGCAAAGTCAACATTTTAAGACATCCAGCAGGGCGAGTCGTGTTTGCTGTTTCTTCACTAAAACTACCGTTAATTAATTTAATGAATTCAAGAGATGTCAAATGCCAAGAAACGTACTAGTAAGAAAGGTATTTAATTATGAGCTGGACTTGGCTTAGAATTAAAACAACAGTTTAAATTTTTTACTTCATTTTCTGCGTCAACACATGGAGTTACTACATTGTATACGGAATGCTGTCGTAAACTATAATTAGTAATTACATACTTACATATCATGTCATATACCGAACCGAAAAAAACTTGCGAAAGAAATTATTGTTTGTAAGTTTGTAAGGCATGGCCAGAGCTACTACGTATAAATAGGTACCGCGTAAGGTACACTAACTTGAGAACGTTTTGCAATATCAAGTTATTACTTGCAATAATAGCAATAAGTAGTACAATGAACTAGTATTAATAGCAATACTAAACTATTTACTATCTGTACTGTGTGAGTAATTAATAATCACAAAAACAATAAAAACGTAGGAATAAAAAATGAATAACGAAACGCAAAAAAACATTAAATTAAAATATTATGTGCCAATAGAATAAAATAATGTGCCTACTTTAAATATGCTTGATTCAACATCGGTCAATGCGAGAACAGTAAGTACACTCACAAGGGAATGGTTTCACATGTAGCTCGTCGATTTCAAAAGGTTATATCTACAAAAATCAGGCTACTTCTAAATAGTGGGGATCCAAAGTAACTCGAGTGCATTTTGCGTTGTTCGGTCACAATAGCCCGCCAAAGTTTAAAAAAATTCAAATTTTAATATTTTGCCGCCCTGTGCCTGTAACTTCTACAGTTGTCATCCGATTTTGATTAATTTAACATTGTTTTCTTAAGTTTAAACTCTTCTCTAAAAAGTAATTTCAGGATTTTTCAAAATTCAAAAATTTTCATTTTTTCGAAAAAATTGGTCGAAAAAAATAGGCCTCAGAAACAGTGTTTTCTCCAAATTTTTTCGAAAAAATGAAAATTTTTGAATTTTGAAAAATCCTGAAATTACTTTTTAGAGAAGAGTTTAAACTTAAGAAAACAATGTTAAATTAATCAAAATCGGATGACAACTGTAGAAGTTACAGGGCGGCAAAATATTAAAATTTGAATTTTTTTAAACTTTGGCGGGCTATTGTGATCGAACAACGCAAAATACACTCGAGTTACTTTGGATCCCCACTGTTTAGAAGTAGCCTGATTTTTGTAGATATAACTTATTGAAATCGACGAGCTACATGTGAAACCATTCCCTTGTCAGTGCATTTGCGTCCGATTAATTACAATAATTATCATTGTTTACAGAGAGTGAAAACACGAAACAATTATAGATACAGTAGATTTGATAACTCAAATATTTTATAGATATAATATAAGTAATATGCAGCAACATTTATATTTATACTCAACAAGGTTGCGATTGGCCTGTTAGTTGTGTCGTCAGTTTCTAAGTTAAAATAGATGTAATTTTTGATTCACTCTAATTTTTTGAGAGCAGTAGGAGCTAGGGATTCTAACAGTTGCATTCCTCTTAAAACTTTTTCATCTTCATAACTGAAATAAAAAATAAAGTATGTAAACTATGAAGAAAATTAAAACAAAAATTGGTTTTGGCTTTCAAATTATAATGTCCTATGTTGTAAATAAATTCTTAAACTTCACTTACGGAAGGCCAACTAGTTGAACAGCAATGGGCATCCCAACAGATTCTTTTGCAGCCTAAATAAATTCGTTTACAAAATATATACAATTGAAAAATAAGTACATAATTAATTATTTAGTATGCAATAAATTAGCAATTATTACTATCAACTAGAAATTTCTATGCAATTTTACCTTCTTTCCAGCCCGAAGTACGAAATCACCGTCAGTATCATAAGCTTCAATCTTCTCACCAGATTCTTTCCCAAATGGAACAACTCCACATGGAAAATCGAAGACATTCCATATCATTGTGTATATTACAGCAGCTATACAAAAAACGAAAAAATGAAATTAACATGCCTACCTATATTAGATTTTTAGTCTGCATTTTCTAGTCATGAAATGCTTTACGTAGCAAAGCCAGCAACTGACTAAGCATTTGTATGAGCAGGGCCGGATAATACCGCCAGTGCCCCCGCTGCTTGAGTTTATAAAAAACATGTGAATGGAACATTTTGCATTTTTCAAAAATATGTATAAAAAGATTATTTTTACTTTTCAAAGACATGGAAATAAATGCTTTTGTACATTTCGGAAACATGCAAAATAAAACATTGAACACTTTTCTCATAACATGTAAATAGGACATTTTGCACTTTTCTGAATCAACTAAAAAGAACATTTTAAACTTTTCTTAAATATGTAAATACAACATTTTGCTTTACCAAAGAAAACCATTGATAAAATCAAAATGGTGGGTTTGTTTGGTAACAAATTGCTGCATAAAAGCAATTCCTTCGTCCGGCCCTGTGTATGAATATCTACTTTCTAAAATCACTAAAATGATAATGATTTTGGCTTATTATTTACCCTGCTGCCGCCCTGGCGAATTGTGTGGAATAGCAGGGTATGGGAATGTTGGACACAGAACTAAATCTAAATTGAGAAGTCTCCATTGGGATGTGATAGCTTCGGTCATTCGTTTTCGTTCTCCAAGTCGATCCCACAATTCCAATGCTGATAGTGTACCACCTAAAATGCAAAAATGTTAATCCATGAGCCATAATTCACAAACTAGGTATACTGATATATTTATTTATATGTACTATAGTATTCGGCACATATAGTTTTAATTCCGGAATGAAAAAAATTGTGAAACTTAAACCCAAACCTGAAAGATTTTATAACGTGAAAGTTAAGACTTACTTCTGAGAATAATGGCAGCTCTTGAGGAATGAAAGTATGGAAGGATGTGGTCAATGAGAGTAGCAACAAATTTACGAACCCAACCAGGCAAGGAGACAACGAGATAATTCGTCAGGAGTCCAGTTGGCACAGGTTCATGTTTCCTGCAAAACAAAACGAATTGAAAAGCCAATTAAGCACAAATTAAAATCCCCTCCTCCATAATCGCAGAACTTTAATCATACAGGGGCAGGCCCAGACAATGCAATACAATGCTAGAAATTATGTAGGTAAAAGGGAGTTTAAATAATCGTTTATTTCCTTTCCAACCATTTGAAGCCATATTAAGGTTTTAAATTGGCAGTTACACAAAACTAAAATTATATTGGAATACGAGCAATAGTTGCGATCAAATGTTGCATTTGTACGTACCAGGAATTACAGAATTGAGTCCCATTATCAGCCAGTGAAAAATCCGAGATGAGTTCAAACATGTAATAACTATCAGGCATTTTAAAGGGAATTAGTGTGTGTCCCTGTTGTTCCAAAATGGTTTTTGCGCTCATTACTACGGACTCCGTGTCACCAATCAGGGGGTAGTAGGGCAAGGATGTGAAGTAGCCGATGCGAAGTTTTGAATCAGACGACAGAATCTGAGAATATCATAAAATTATTAGAATGTTTAGTAACGCTGCAGAATAACAAAATTCATAACGAAAAAGACGTCGTCCATAAATGGTATTAATAAATAACTAACAGCACGATCTCAAAGCTTTTCAAACAATACAAATAATTTTAAGACAAATTATTCCTCACTCACTTTCTCATCCAGCCCAATTGGGATCGTCATTGGATCATATTTTTGCTGTCGCTTTTCCCCTACTAACAGCTCAAACACTTTTGTGAGGGTTTTTGTATTCTTGGCCAATAGTCCAGGTACACCAACAACTATAAGCAATACATTTTTTTAAATGGATAAAAAAACTATGATTTACAATCTGAGCTACACACATAGCAAAACCTCGCATACAATGCTAAATTGGTAAACAAAAACAAGTGGGTTGATAATTATTACCTCCAACAGCATTTGGCATTGAAGCTTGGAAACCGATGGGGCTGTAATAATGAATTAAGTTTAGGTGTTAGCTCCCGCATATGTAGGTATGCATATTAAATTATTATTATTATTATTATTATTATTATTATTATTATTATTATTACGGGCATAAAAGTAATTTAAATAGTTATAGACAAATAATAGATGGTAATATAAAAACCTCAAACGATCTTTTGTTGACTTGTAGCCGACGATACCCGAGAAATGGGCTGGAATTCGTACAGAGCCCCCGATATCACTTCCGATCCCAATAATAGAACCTCCAGCCCCTATCAGAGTCGATTCTCCTCCACTTGAGCCACCCGGAGTCAATTCAGTATTTAGATGATTCAATGTCACCCCAAAGACCGGGTTGCAGCAGTCAAAGCTGCAATATTAAAGTTTTATTACACTGATCAAAATTCAAGTTAGCAATATACAATTTTATTATAATTAGTAATAATTTTGAGTTAAGCATGCAAAGCGCCAATGATGCAAAATAATGGTACTTAAATTTACATTCATACATAAAATTTATTCAAATAGCTGACCTCAGTAAAGTTTGAGGCACGTTAGTTTTACAGAATGGAACAGCTCCCAAGTCCAGTAAAACTTTAACGAGGACTGAATGATCCTCAGCAGGTTTATTGAGTCGCTTTCCAAGGCCCAGACAAGAGTCCATCCCTTCAACATTACAGTTATCTTTGATACTGATTGGGAGACCATGGAGGGGTCCTTTGACCTCCGTGCTTAAGTCTAACTTTTTGGCCCATTCCTGACAAGAGTAAACAATAAAAAAATAATTTAACAAATAGTATAATTCAAATCGTTATACAAAGGGCCAGAAAATGCGGCCAGCGCAGCTTGAATTTTCAAAAAAACATGTAAATGGAACATTTTGCACTTTTAAAAAGTATGTAACAAGAATATTTTTACTTTTCAAAAACTTGCAATTCAAAAATTTGTGTACATTTAAAAAACATGCAAATAAAACATTTCACACTTTTCAAAAACATGTTTATAGAGCATTTTGCACTTTTCTGAATCAAGTAAAACAAGCATTTTAAACTTTTCTAAAACATTTAAATACAACATTTTTCTTTACCAAAGAAAATCATCAATAAAATCAACATCGTGGTTTTTGTAAGGAACAAAATTGCTGCCTAAAAGCAATTCCGTCGTCCGGCCCTGATTATACATACATACACACTACATTTAAAACAAATAATTCAACTTACCACAGCATGTGGAATAAATTCGGTGACACAGTTGAATTCTCGTGTTACTTTAAGAGCCTGAAAACCAAAAAACAATCGTTTCCCAATAATGTAATTATTGTATGTACAGACAGCAGTATTGCCTCATGGAACCATATCAGTACCAATACCAATAATGTAATTATTATTATTGATTGGAAGGAACAGTGAACAGATGATACAGTGAAATGAGAGAATATAGGACCATGATATGAATACTTTTGAAAGACTCGTAAGTTTCCATTCACAGTCACTGCCAAGGTAAGTCTTAAACAAGCCGATGAAAATCAATAAGCAATTAAAATCAAGCAAACGTCTCTTTTACCAATCCTCGATCATGTCACATAATTCATACTCTGTACCGACCGATAGAAGTAGGTAGGTAGATAGCATTGATAGCAACGATAACATATACGCATCACATTTATGTACCACACTCTACAAATTACCTTTGAGGAAATTTACTCATATGGTCTACATCTAAGAACGAGAAAGGGAAAAGAAATAACCTTCAAAGGTGAAAGAAAAAAAGTGGAAGAGGACATAAAACAGAAACACTATATGGGCATTTGCAGAAAAACAGAATTGGGTCAAAAGAGCCCGATGTGAAATTATATAGTTTCCGATTACGAACGGAACCCTGAATTGAGCCGTTTCTAGGTCTCCTCTCTGTAACTGCTCAAATTGTACAGGTATAATATACGGGTCGATTGTATCATGTATCGATCCAGTCAACTAGCTAAATTAAATATTTACAATATCCCTATAATTTCCTATTCCTATTTACGTACTACATTGTATTTCCGAGCTGCCTTATTCTCGAGAAATTCAAACAAAAATAAAAAACTAGCAAAGACGAGCAAGGTGGCTCAAAGTGCCTTAAAAGAAAAATGACTAAAAAATTATTTACAGGAAGAGATACCTACTAACTATATATGTCATATGTTGGTAAGTATATCTATGCACCTGTATGTGCTTTATTACGCGAAAGACACAGTCTTTTTACATCGACTATAGTAACTAACAAACCAACCAGGCAGCAGGTTAGTCGACCATCCATACAGGTATTCTGAACAGTTTGTCAAAAAATCAATCCAAAGAAAACCGATACGCTCATATTATACTTTTCAGTTACAATAAAAACTGAAATTACGTTTACAATATAAAATAAATTCATGACAAACTATTTATGCCCCGTGCCTATTATGCATTAAAACACTCTACTCTATACCTATACACACGTCTGCTATTTAAGGTTTTGAATGCCAATCAGTGGCCGCGGAACCGGGGGGGAAACGGGCGCATTGTCCCCCCCTGAAATTTTAAATTCCTAATGGTTTTAAATGTGTACATACTTAAGTATGTACCTATGCTTAACATAGGTTTGTCCCCCCCCCTGAAAAATTGACCTTCCGCGGCTACTGATGCCAATATACTCCTTCAAAATAGTTATTATAAAACAATATAACAAAGGAATGTCGTCTGTGAAGAACCAAAATGACCCATATCCAATTTAAGCTACAATTAAAATGAGCTATGTCATAAAAACAAAATGAGAAACATGCGTAAAATGTTAATTAGGAACTTTTGAAAAACGTAAAATGTTCTATTTTCATGTTTTTCAACAATGTAAAATGTTCTATTTACACGTTTTTCAACAATGTAAAATGTCCTATTCACATGTTTTTGAAAAAGTGCAAAATGTTCTAATTCCATGTTTTTTGACAAGGTGCGTAATGTTTTAATTTCATGTGTTTGAAAAGTGTAAAATTTTGTAGCTCCATATTTTTGAAAAGTTCAAAATGTTCTATTTAAATTCAACATATTTAAATATTTTTGTAGATAGTTGATATTGTTTTTAGCTAAAAATGAATATGGGTCATTTTAGTTCTTCACAGACGATATACTACTTAACATTGAGACATCTCAATTACTGTAGACATTATTATTCAATTGCTAAACTAGTAACTAACTACGTGCTTCTTGAGTTTGAGGCTACGATTCGATTAGTTTTACGAGACAATAAACTGGAACAGGAAAATATTTTTATTTCCAGAAGTATAGATACACTAGTGTACTTACGCTGAAGTGATACTGCATATATAATCATAAACATAATATAATTCGATATATTCTCGAGTTGTCAAAGTTTCAGTTTCAACATTTCAGAGAATATGAAAAATTTACAATATTTGGCAGGTTCCAGCTTATTACTGAATAAAATAGCCTGAATTTATTGACAGTGACTATTGATCAATTTTGCACGCCAATCTAATGAACCTAATTTTATATTGGATGCAGTAAAATTGATTACATTAAAATTGAAAGTTGCTATATTATATTTTAACCACATCAATGCTTTACTATTTACAATTTTAATTTATGAAAAAACTAAATACCTTGTCCATAAAAGCTTCTAGGACAAATGAAGCTTTCAGCGTTCTCTCCTGTAGTTGCTTGATAAGATCCTCGTCACTGAGTTGAAATATTTTATCGTATCCTTCTTTTCCGTTACAATGCATCTCAATTTTGAGGAATTCCTCATCGCGTTCCTCTTGCTTTTTCTTGATTATGGCTTTTATGGCGAATTTTTTCTGTTAAGTGTAAAACAGACACCGCAAATTTATGATCAACGCTCGACTTGAAGGTCAGGGAACGCACTGTGACTAGGTCACCAGAATAATTTTGTAAAAAACATCGGGTCTCTGATCTCGGATCAGCTTTGAAAAAACTGCTTTACCATCTGATACCAGTGCTGCAAATTGTTATTTTGGTATACGCTTTTAACATTGACTTTACAATAACAATAACAATAACAAAAACTAGATTTTCAACGTTAACAAACGTATAACAATAATAACCATTTACAGCACTGTTTTATACATCACGCAATACAATTATTATTATTATTGTGATTAAAATTACCTTAAATCTTATAACGACTGTGTAAACAATCCACGCAACAAAAAATGTGCCGGAAAGATAGACCAGCCGACAGCACAAATCCTTAAATAGGTTATTTAGAAACATGATTCTTGCAACTGTTGAGTGTAACTATCAAACTCTGAATCTGTCAATTATCAAGATCAAGAAAGACGCAGAGCTGTCAAAGTCCAAATCAAAACTGTTGACTGTCTTTGTTTTCGTCGACGTTACTGACGTGGAGTTGAATATTTATCAGCCTAATAATGTTTTGTCAACTATTCAATCAGACTTGATACGCGCTGGCCTCTAAATCCAACTTCCAAAGTATCACACAAATTGCTCGCTTTAGCTAAATATTGATTTTTTGATTATTTCACTACGGTCTACGGTTTGTTGTCACTTAATTTTCAGTCTTGTATTGCAAAAAATAAAACCCTAGAAAACTGAATAATACTTTTAAAAAATTTGGTACGCATGCTGTCACGGAGCTTTAGATTTTTATTTGACTTTCAATTTCAAAGCTCCTCCGTAGAGACCGCGACTCGAACAGAGACTGACTGTGTTTCCTTGGGCACTGCTCGTTCACGACTGTTTCACTGACCATAAACGATGAGCTAAAAGAGCAGCCTAAAAGCTTGTTTTCATTTATTTCCAGAAAGTGTTTTAGTTTTCGCCTACGTTTTTCACCAGGCCTACAGCCAAACTATCTATACGTATAAAAAAGTTGTGTAGACCGTAAAAGGTCATATCGACCAAGAATAAATTTTATATATACCTACATATAAACAACCAGCTTTATTTTTAAAATTTATTTCGTTTTATATTTGTAATATTCCAGCAATTCTCCATCACTTTTGGTTTTTATATAAAATATCTTGCAAATATTTTTTCTTCGTCTTCTCTTAAAAGTAAAACCAAAAACTACTTGACTAACCACTCCATGTATTTTTTAACAAATTCTCATCATGAGGAATGAAATGCCCCGTATGTTCGAGGCTAGACATAAGTTCACTTAAGCTCACAGTAAAGCCATATATAATTATATTACGTAGGTATACTAGGTATGTAGTTACAAGTTTTTCTTACATATGTTTGCATTATGGCTGTATTATTCATCATTTCAGTTTTCAGTCACTCGCTTTAACAAAAAGCGGTCGCCGATGTTTACTTTTGCATTACGTATTATGGTATTATCATCTCAGTTTCATTCAACTTTTCCGATTCAACTGTCATTTTGGGTTTGACTGATAGGCAGTACACAATGCGTGCACGGATGAAAAGGTCAACTTTTGGATTTGGACAGTCCAACTTTTATCTGTAGGTCATGATCGCTTCTTAAGCAAGGAGCTTTAATGGAATATTGCTTTATACCTTGTCATATTTTTGTTTAGTAGTAAGCTGGGTAAATACATATGCAATAAAATAAAGCAAATGTATATAGTTATGTTTGCTATATAGTTATTAAATTAGTGGTTCTTAACTATCTATATTAGTAAATTAGTTTCAAAAGCATTTAAGTAAAGAGAACATTTTCCACTTTCAAAATAACATAAATAGAAAATTTTAAACTTAAAAAAAATATAAAAATAGAACATTTTGAACTTTTTTAAAACATGCAAATAGAACATTTTGAACTTTTATAAAAACATGCAACTAAAAAATTTTGAACTTTTTTAAAACATGCAAATAGAACATTTTGAACTTTTCAAAAACATACAAATAAAACATTTTACACTTTTTAAAAACACCTAATAATAACATTTTAGCCATGTTTCTCATTTTGTTTTGTATGACATAGCTCATTTTGATTCTGGATTAAATTGGATATGGGTAATTTTTGTTCTTCACAGGCGATACACATTAAACTATCACCTTGAAATGTCTAGTTAAATAGCAAATTTAAAATTTTTTAACTTTATACATTTATTTTAATTTTACGTAACTAGGTAACGGCAACGGCTATGTAAACTATCCTGAATTATTATTATACAAACTATAAGTTGAATTGCTTAGGTGGAATGAGTAAGTGTGCATCAAAGAAAGTTGAACACAAGCATTAATATAGGATTTTCTTTTCCGTCCATTGACATTGACGAAAATTGGATTTGTCATCGGCAAAAACCAAAAATATGGAGAGTAAAGAACTGGACTGGAATAGATAGCTTTTCCATATCATCCATTGCAGCCTTCTTTTTGTTGTTGTCCTTTTTTGTGCAAAAATACCATCCTGGCTATAAAAAAAACGAACGAACGAACGAGTAGTCTAAAGTCTGGTCTGAAAACTCTGAAATAAGCCGAAGCCGAAAGCTGATGTCGGTCTGCGCTGAGCATTGGAGCATTAAACACGCAGACAGCATGTGAAGATGTACGGAAGTAATAGATAAATGTAAGTAAGTAGCAGTGGAAATAAAACCGGTTTTGAGGTCATTGTTTAAATGCATGTCGGTGGTCGGTTCGGTTTCTGTCTCCTTACATTGTATTTACCTTACAAACCAACCACAAATCGACTTTCCACCTTTTACACAGGCAAAACAGCGCAGACAGGACAATTGCAAGGAAAAGGAAGATATTCAGACATTTACTTACACAGTAGAATTCTGTTTAGAGACGTTTTCATTTGAGTTTTGCTTTCTGAATTTCTGATATGTAGGAAAAGGAAACAATATGATGGAAGGACTCACCAAATTTTGTAGATGATTTGAAGTCACTTAATTATATTTATTGTTGAATTAAGAACACAACGTTTCGAATATTTTCTTCTTCAGGTGTTTCAAAATGAGTGACAGAATATTTACACTTAGCGCGTTTAGTTATTTCAACGGAGATTGGTGAGTCGGAGAAGGATTTAATTGGTAGGCATAGGAAAGGTAGATGTGTGCTGGTCGTGACGTCACGACCAGCACTTCCTTGACCTACGACCGACCCAAGACCCTCCCACCTCTGTAATTGTGCGTTTGGCTGAACTAGTTCTCAATTTAAATGCCTTTGAATTTAATGGTAATTTCTACCAACAAACAAGCGGAGTCGCCATGGGAACAAAAATGGGACCTACCTATGCCTGCCTCTTTCTTGCCTACCTTGAATTCCAATTTTTCGAATCCTACAGTGGTCCTACTCCTGACCTTTATAAAAGATATATTGACGATATTTTAATGCTTTTTTCCTGCAGCCAACCAGATATTAACATTTTTCTAGAATCACTTAATAATATTCACCCCGCTTTAACTTTCACTTTTAACGTATCCAGCGAACCCACTCCATTTCTAGACATTCTAATTTGTCCCCACTCGAGCCATAACAAACTCACTACCTCCGTATATTATAAACCAACCGACTCACACAACTACTTGCCATTTAACTCGTACCATCCTGCCCATATTTTACGTTCAATCCCTTTTTCACAATTTCTTCGCCTTCGCCGCCTATGCAGCGAAGATAGCGATTTTCTCACCCAAACCAAAATTATGCACAATTTTTTCGCTAAATGCGGTTATCCCGACAATATATTATTGTCCGCTATAGACAGAGCCTCCCGATGCGACCGTCAGGAGCTGATCCAACGATCATCCGGAACCCAGTCAAGGGACTGCCTACCTTTAGTCCTAAACTACTCACCCGTTACCTCTGTTATAGCCAATAAAACCATCTCCCTTTTCAAATCTATAGTATCACAATCCCCATCAGCCCTAGAAATACTTTCGTCCCTACCAACTCAATCCTTCCGTAAAGCTTCAAACTTAAGAGACATTCTTGTCCGTTCTTCCATTTCATCTAAACCCGGTCCGGATCCTAATCCAGGTACTTTCCCGTGCCTTCGAAAAAAATGCGTGACCTGTTCCCACACACTTCAAACCCCTACTGTAAGTAACTTATGTGCATCCTTTACTATAAAAAATCGTTTTTGTTGTACATCTGAATGCGTTATTTACGCAATAAAATGTACATTATGCCCCAATACAATTTATATTGGTCAAACCACCCGCCTTCTGGGTGACCGTTTTCGTGAGCACCTCCACTCTATCCGACATTCACTAGATGTTCCAGTAGCCATACATTTTAACTCTAAAAATCATAACATTTCACATGTCAAAGTATCAGCCTTATCTTACACCTCACAACAAGCCGAATCCCGTGACACTCTCGAAAACAAACTGATATTTAAATTTAGGTCACATAAGCCTCCAGGCTTAAATCACGCATTCTCATTTCTCTAACCTCCCTTACACAAAACCCAGACAATCTGTGGATTGACGGGCCCGGCGCACCCGGTTTATCTGAGCCATGGTCGTGACGTCACGACCAGCACACATCTACCTTTCCTATACCTACCAATTAAATCCTTCTCCGACTCACCAATCTCCGTTGAAATAACTAAACGCGCTAAGTGTAAATATTCTGTCACTCATTTTGAAACACCTGAAGAAGAAAATATTCGAAACGTTGTGTTCTTAATTCAACAATAAATATAATTAAGTGACTTCAAATCATCTACAAAATTTGGTGAGTCCTTCCATCATATTGTTTCCTATCTTATCACACTTACTCTTGCGTTTTTTGACCTTTTTTGATATGTAGGAAAACACAATTTTCCTACATGCAATAAAACTTGGCCCTTTATATGTTGAACTTTAGTGTGTGAATAATTTGGAGTGTCTGTTATGTAAATAAAGATACACAAAATTATATAGCTGTAGTTGTAATAGAATAGAAGTAGGTATGTATTACATATTTAATGTAGATATAGCTATACAAATCACGACGTAATAACATTAATATTGCAATTGCAGTGGGAAGGGAAAGGGATTTTGTAATAAAGTATAGCTATAGGTGTGCGTTACTTTATCGTTTTGTTGTATATGAAAGTCAGTGCCAAGGCCAGATTAGTTGTGTCTCTGTTCTTACTTCTTGTCTGAGCTAATAAAGTAATTTTTTTTATTTATTTACCAGTATTTTTTAATCCAGGGGATTTGCCACTTTAAACTTATCCTTGAATTTGGAAAAAATCGAAATCCTTTCTTTATAAGCTGTGTTCAAAGTTCCCATCACAAACAATCAAGAAGCTACAGCTATAGGTACTTAAGTAGGTGTACTTATATGTAATTATGCTAATGACCGCGTAATCATTAAAAAGTGTACTTTGCACTTGCACACACTGGGCTTAAGTGGTATAAATATTAAACCATCTAATTATTATTTAATGAGATGCTTTGGGGTTACTCACTGTTTTAACTTGTATATACGCAGAAATAGCACGCACTGAACACAAGGATTAGGCGGCAACAGAATGATACTTATGCATAAAGACGAATGGCAATAAAGGACGATACATAGGTAATTCGTTATTGATCGATCAAGCCATGTGTGGTATTCCTAATGCTAAATATGTAACTACTTAACAAAGACGTAGAAAATATAAAATACGCCTCAAATTCAAATACTGAACGAAAACACTTCAATAAAGTTCAATTACTACTAACTGCTCAGATAACACTAGACACTAACAAGATTTGTTTACTTTTTTAACTGCCAAATCCAACATTGTATGTAATTCACTTGTTCCAGTTCTTAGTAACAACATGTTCACTATGTTTTTCAACCATAGTGAACCAAGCAATTAAATTTCACAATGCAATAGATGAAGAGTTTTTTGGCAAAACGGAATAAGTCCGTCAAAGAAAATTTCACAGGAACAACGAATAATGGAAAAAAAATGTGACTTTATTTTTTTTCTGCAGGTACTGTAAGCGCTATTACAGTAGTTTCGTAAATCTAGACTGACTCTGAAATGTTTTAGAAAATTTTCGAAAATATTAGTTTGAGAACTTATCCCATTTTGCCACAAATCATTTAATGCACTCATTCCGTTTGGCCAAACAACGAAATTTTTGCTATTTTCAGAAACATTGCTTTGGTTGAACTTTGACCTTTACCGCTGAACACAGAGCAGAGGCTTGTTAAATAGTGACACATGTAGCTCACATAATCTCACTTTTGTAAAGCATTGATTTCTCCCGTTTTGGCAAACAACTTCAAATATGCCTGTATATTGCCCGGAAGTACCTATAAGTATTTAGTCATACGCAATAGTAATAGAGATAATAATATAGATAATTTGTACGGTGAACGTTATGGTTGATGCTGATGTATGGTTTTTATCTCCTTGTGAAATGCGGGAACATTGCCCGCAATGTTTCCCAATAGTGGCAAAGTAAAAAAGGCTGGAGTGTGGGATTGCAGGCTATGTCTATGTATAATAATATGGCTATATATATGGCATATGAAATTACCAGGCATTTGTCACATTCACAAAAATTGCTTTCCATTAATAAAGGTAAACATAAATAAAGTGGTTTGAGTTTCTATTAAATTTTAACGTTTTATTAACGACCAATATGATCACATAACCAGTTTTTGGTATTCAAGCAAAAATAATACTAACAATAGTAACTAAGAATAAGTATATAAACTTTCATTTTTATTTGTATTAGTTCTATCACAAATTAATCCTCCTTCTCTTTCTATACCGATAATAGGTACTTATATTATTACACGATTAACTATCACAAATAGATTTGGACTGAGCCCTGCATCAATCACACGAAATGTCGGAATTTAACATTATAAATTAAACAAATAACATATCTGTATTATACTTTGTGACTTGCACTTCAAAAAACACTCATTCAGTTTTCACAAGGAAAGTTTTATAACAATAATAATAATATGTATAACAATATTTATATGTTCCTGTACATATTAAAGTTCAATGCAGTGACACTGTCTTGTAAGTGCAGAAAGTTTTCAATTTTTTTTAATAGTATATTTTATAGTCAAAATAACAGACTTGCTAAAGTTCTAGATCAACTATACTTATTATCCGTGTAGTAGGAATTAAATTATTAAATATATTATAATATGAAGTTGGATATTTTATATTTTTGTCTGTAATAATTATTTAGGCAAAAAACTTATTTTCAGTCGCATAGTCATCTAACTGTTCCATAACGCGAAGTACGAGCTCTTCCTTAAATGGAAGGGCCACGACTTGAACACCAATAGGTGACCCGATGGACTCCATGCAAGCTTGCTTCCCTAGTTTTAAGGCTTGATCTCCTTGCCAGTCATAACTTTCAATATTTTTACCCGACTCAGTTCCAAATTTAATGACCCCAGCTGGGAAGTCAACGACATTCCATGCCATTGTGTACACGGCGGCAACTTAAAATAGAAACAATACATAATCATTGTAGAAAATTGTCTAAATGTAATTTAGCTGTATTACGTATCAAATTAATCCAATAATAAAACGAATTTTCACTCACCAGGTAAAAGCCCTGGAAGATTTAAAGGCACAGCTGGGAAAGGCATGACTGGAAGGATACAACAGTCTAATTCACTCTTCATCCAGTCTTGCAATATTTCTTCTTGAAGTTTCTTCTTCTCACTCGTATTATCCCAGAGTTGATCAGATTTGAAGGAACCCGCATCCAACATACTACTAAGGGATTTTGAGTATAAAAATGGAAGTAAAGTTTTACGGTTCATGAGATAACTGAAGAGTTTCATCGTCCAGTGGGGAACTTTCAAACTCAAGGCATTTAATTCCGCACATTTGGCCACTTCTTCCCCTTTCCTACAAAATTAAGTAAAATAAACTTAACAATATTGCACTCATCTGCACCCCTTGTGCTTAATAGTTTCATTTTCGTTATTATAAAATTAAAAGAGAATTTGCTCACAGTAGTCGAGCCACAGCTTTTTGATCATCAGCCAAAATGAAATTGGCAGCACATCTCATAATCCTGCTCCCATCAGGAAGCTCCATGGGAATCAAAGTGTGACCTTGAGATTTTAAAGCCTCCACAGCTTTCTCAACCGTTGCAATCGTATCTCCCACAGGGGGATAAAATGAGGATTGTGTAATGTAACCAATGCGCAATTTTTTCCTGGATTCGTAAGTCTGCAATAATAACAATTAATTGTCAAATATTAAGGAAAAATTAAAAACCAGTATATAATAGGCAGTTTGCGCACTTTCCGTAAAAATGAAAAACGTAAACGTAAACGTAAATTTTAAGTAAGCTCCGCCCTCAAAACGTAGAAATAAAATTTTGCGTGAAAAATGATTATTTACGGCCGTTATTTTATACGGCAGCGGTGTTCAAACAACGTCCACGCAATATCATACGTAACAAATATTGCCATGGATACCTATAGTAACCTTCCAAATCTGTTGATTTAAAAAAATAACAACTTTTACGTTTAACCTAAAACTGCGCAAACTATGACACGCAAAATGATCCGCAAAATTTTAAAACGTAAAAACAATTATTTTGCGTTTTGCGTTTTACGAAATATAATTTTACGGCAAGCGCGCAAACTCCCTAATATAATATGACAGCTATAACAAATTAATTAGAACTTTTAAGCTATATATAATTTTGCTTTACAATAAACTTTGTCAAGTTTAATAACCTGCTGATCCCATGGAATAGGAAGAACTCTAGGATCGAACTTGGTTTGTAAGCAATCTTCAAGGATTCCTTTGTAAACAGATGAGACAATCTTGGCATTTTGTCCGATGATCCCAGAGGTGGCATCCACTAGAATATGTTTAAATATATTTTATTAAAGAAATTTAAGCTACTTATAAAATATCAATAATGATTTAATAACTGTCTGCTGCTTACATCCCATAATATTTGGCAAACATGCCGCCACACCACGCGAGCTATGAAAGAAAAATACAAAAACTGATGTTGAATGTCCTTAAACGAATTTTTATAAAAAGTAACATTTATTGAAGCACTAATTTTTTTTTATTAAATGAGCAGGGTAAATTATTAAATTACCTGAGACGTCCAGCAGTAGGTTTTAAAGAAGCCACACCGTTGCAATGAGCCGGTAATCTCAAAGACCCACCAATATCCGTTCCTGTGCCAAAAAAAGTTCCTAATGACCCAACTAAAGCCCCAGTTCCACTACTTGATCCTCCGGGTCCAAGTTTTGTATTGTGGCAACTTGTAGTTTGACCGAAAACCGGGTTGTCACTCCCAAATCTGAAAAGCGGCAAAAATTAAACCAATAATAATCCATACATTAAAATCCATAATTTTTTAAAAATAACTAACAGTATAGTAATGAATGACAATGGCCGTCACTTTTATTTTATTATTATTATTACGTTTACAATTTTACAAATGCAAGCTTGAGTAAAATAAAAGTTTAAAACTTGAGTTTAAAGTTTAGTAAAAACTTACGATAAAAGTGTTTGGGGAACATTAGTCTTGCAGAATGGGACTCCGCCTAAATGCTCAAGTGTCAAAACAAGTGCGGCCGATTTCTCAGCCGGCTGATAGCAATTCTTTGCAAATCCAAGAGTAGAGTCCATTCCTTCGAGATTCGTATCATCCTTCACACAAAACGGTACTCCATGGAAGGGACCCTTCACTTTTGGCATTTGGTCCAAAGTCTTGGCAATTTCCTATATTTCATTCAAAAATTCAAAATAAAAGTCATATAAAAAATGGGACACAACTTATTGGGCTATTTATACATACACTGCTCTGTTGACCGTTTAATTCAGCACAGTAAATAGAAAATAATAAAAAATCCGCTGCAAAACTATTTATTTATGTAGGTGAAATTGCAATGAATAAAAATAACACTCATACCATCGCTTTTGGGTTGTATTCTGTGATGGCATTACAAGTTGATGTTGCTTCTAAAGACTGAAACATACAAAACAAAACACAAATTAGTTTAACAAACTGCAATTAATTTTTATTTTGAATGGCAATTCGCTTAAAATTTATTGAAGGAGTATTATTAATTATTAATTACCTTTGCAATAAATGCGCTTAAAACTTCGACAGCAGTCAACTGTCGTGACTGAAGCTGGCCCACCAAAGTATCCCAGTCCAATGCCAAGATATTCTGTGCATCTCTCCCCAATTTGTAAGTGGATCTTAAAGCTTCAAATTGGGCCTTCTGGTCGTCCTTCTTTCGCTGAACCACCGATTTCAATTGTTTCCGAAACTTAATAATTAGAATGACACATCAAAACACGAATTAGTATGGTGGTGTATAATTATATGAATTTACAAAAAATAATTCCCAAATTAACCTACAAAACGTAACATCCATATATAACGTAGTAGTAACTAATAAAATATAGTTCTGTATAATACATAGTGGTTTGCAGTTTTCACCGTGTTTACTTGGTCTTGAACTGTAACACGAATGCTTGAGAAAAGTGCATTCAAATTGAATAAATGACGGATTTTGTTTTCTACATAAATAACGTAACGCTATATTTACTTTGAATTTGCAAACAAGACCTCGAACATCTAATCATAACAACGAATGATGACCAACGCCAACTTTAAAAAAATCAACAAGAAACTACTAACGTTTTCAAATCCGAATTCATCCGAAACTAAAAACATAAACAACAGGCAAAAAAATTCCAAGGAACTAATACACACTCAATATTGAAACAATAATGCGAAGTAAATGACATGAAAATTAACGACGACGATATAAACGAGAACTGAGAACAAAGAATACGACAGAAGTATAGTGCTTTCACAAAAATTGAAATAGATGCAAAAACGTATGGGATTTGAAATGGTGAACCTTGTGGTGCAATATAACCTACCAATTTCCTCCAAATGGTAGCCCAATACAAAAATCCAGATGAAACTGTGCCGATCACTACTGAAGAGAAAACTGGGTATTCTGCAACTACTGCCAATACGAAATCTTGCAATGCCGTTCGGACACGCTTACCAAACCACGAGTTAAGAAGTACTAACATTTTGAAATATTTATAAAAGCTTATTTTGAGACACTGTGATTAAGTAGTATATTTATTTAATTAAATCAATATATCACGTTCACTTCGTTGTTTGATTAATTAAATCACAATAAAGCATCCTCACTAACTATACTAACTATACTAACAGATGAATATCAACTGTCAACTACTATTATGGCTAATGTCGGTCCAGTCCAGTCCAGCGTTTACTGTTCGCACCAGCAAACGGGAATGACAGTGATTTAAGAGACAAGATGTAATTATATAAGAATATCCACTGTCAACTATAATATGAGTATTTACAATTTCGTAACAAGGCTAATTTGGTACACACACACAATGGTGAAATTCCCGATTTCAACTTCACATTTAATATAACTATGATGATGGAAGGAAACAGATGAAGATAACCAGGATCTGGCCCAGTTTCTTATTGTAATTTGTAATCTAAATGGAAATATTATATCGTAATCAGTTCTATAAGTACACAATGAGTTATTGGCTATCCAGAAGCATATACCTCCTGCCTGTTAATTTTTATTTCAGTTCGAAAGTCCGAAGCTGATAGGGATAGTGACGCAATCGGTATTAAATTAAATTATAAAGCACTGCCCATGCAACAGACCGCACCACCGCAGTCAGTCAGTGGTCACCGGCACCGGGTCTTAATCAGGAACAGAACTAATGAAACCAATCGATATCGATATAAACCCCTGCACTACGTACAGTGTAGTTTAATTTGTTCAATACAATTATTAACACTTTTTAGTTAATTACGTAATGACAATGTTTATATTATTATTTTTAAAACTATATAATTTGATCACAGGGTTTGCAATCACTTACTTACTATAGCACTAGTCAGTCACCGTGAGAACAGATAAGATGACTAATGACCATTAAACTTTTGCATAGGGCTTCGCTTAACAGCGCCCATTCCAATAGTCCAAACACCAAACGTCAAACTTCAAAGTGCAAATTTAGCAAATTTAACCTTCACACATTCGGAATATATAAGAATCACGATCCTATTTATAACTCAGCACATAATATGATGTAGTAGTTTCCAACCCATCAACGCATGTGATCAATTAATGTCAACATGGATGTGAGCTCAAACAAAACTATACATAATACTTATCGTCAGTAGTTTAATTATGTAAAATAGCATTCTGCCTAATCACGAATCCCCACTACTACTGACTACCACTGGCCACTGACTGTCAACTGCAGAACTGTGACTTACGCTTAATATTCTTGCTGAGTCAGCAGTTGGCTCGCAGATTTCAATTATACTAAATAAATAAAAAGAAACTTAGTCAGTTGTTTGTTATCTGCACTTAGGCATCTTAGGAGTTGAAAAATTCCTTGTTTAATGCTGTTTTATAATATTAAATATTGACTAGCAGGCCTTTCTCATAGTTCGTTATTCATTATTCGCATATGAATTTTCGCTATGATTAGCAATGTATTGTGCTTTATTCTGCTAAAATTACTGATTTTTTTATTTAGTTCGACTGTTCGATGATTTATTATTTTGATGTTTTACAAGTTTATATTTATTAGCAGGTGGCTGAGTAACAATAAGTATGTATAGTTAGCGTGCCCTCCATGAAAAATGATACCGATATCGATATTGATGGTAATGCGTTTTAAATTTGAAGTTTGAAGTTTTGACACGCTTATCAATGGATTACCTACATTTGTTTACTGCTTATTATTCTGAACGTGTTAGTGAAACTATATTTATTTGGGATCACAGACCCAGATCAGGTGCTACACGTAAGTACCTATGTGTATATCTGCCAAAATGTACTATGTAACTATAAGTACCTACATAGGGATATCTTCCAAAAATAACCCACATAACTGACAGAACAAAAACAAAAACCACACGCACTCCGTATACTTAATGATGCTCTCACAGAACTTACGATTAGTTTGTAAAATGTTATGATGGTATAATATATGTAAGTAGGTGTAGGTACTTATTGGGAATCAATCAATGAAAATGAAACTATTTTTTTAGTTGTACAGTAATTTAGGTCAGGTACCGATAAGCAGCAGCCGCTACCCGTGCTACGTCCCATGGCTATATAGAATTATATATGTAGGTAGGTAGGTATAGGATTTTGTAGAATGTAATTGTAGAATAATGTTATACTGTAAAACAAACGTTGGCTGACTGGAGAATAAAAGGTTAAAAGATTAAAAGAGTATGACCAGGAGTTTGCCAGGAAAAGTTGGCGAAATAAAATATGTAGAGCACCACGGCTTCTCCACAGCCAGTCTCTTTACTACTACTGAAAAAACACTGCAAAATCCTCTGGACTACTTTTAAATAAGTCCACGTTCCACGTTCTACTTCTCGCTCATCCACGAAAACGAAACTCACGAGAGAACTTCCGTCAAATCCAAAAAGTACCAGTAACCAGTACCAGCTCCAGTACCAGTCAGCTAATCAATATTCTAGACTGATAAAAACAACGTAGAATTCCAGAATCCAGCAGAGTGGTACATATAGAACGTAGAGAACCGCAGAGTTGGATTACTTCATATAATTACATATGAAATTCACAGGATTACTCACAATGATGTGAAATATGTTCTAGTTTTTTTTGCAATTGTCATTATAGAATCAGACTAGCAGAAGAAAAATACAGAAATGTGGATTTCGCACTAATGATTCTCAATTTCCGTTTAGTAATAATGTTAGACTTTGAACCTACTATTCATTTCAATGCATTTACTTAAATGGTACAGTTGTTGCATTGTTTGTGGTATTTCCATCTACGTCCGTCTCCGTATAGCACCTAAATACCGTAAATGACAGAATAAGCGCCGGGGCAATAATGCAATTTTTGGAGTGAAAGTCCGGAGCTTATTTGAGCCTCGCGATTATTAATTTTTCAAAGAATAAAACTAAGTACCTAAATCATAAAAATTTGAGCGTAAAACCACAGTTTTTGAGTTTAAAAAAAATAAATTTGAAACAATAATGTGTATTATTAGAGATTACTTTTGACCAAAATGGGATCTTGCAATCATTCCACTATCAGACCCGGCGCTTATTTGAACCTTATTAAATTTTGTGGACCGATGGCCCGGCGCTTACTTGAGACGCGGCGCTTATTCGACAATTTTCAGTATAGCATGTTGGTTGGCATCAACATTTTAGTAGGGGTTTAAAAGATATTTATATGTCTGGTTCTGGTGCTGGAATAGCTTAGCATTGAAATTGAAAGCAATAATAGTGTGCACACGTAGTGTTTTAGATTATTGTTTAAAAATATTGATGCTTTCATTCATGTTGCATTATTTGGATTTAATTCAGAGCCTGTTCGCACTATTAAATGTATTTTTGATACCTATGCATATATTATTTTATATGCCCACATTATACTCAATAAATCTTTAATATAATACCTGCATCAAGGATCATTACCTTTTTGATGTGAAGGGAAATTTTTTTTAATGTACCATGATGAGGTTTTAAAGGCTCAGGCTAAATATCAACTTTATGAAATAAATAAATAAATAAGCAAATGAATATATGTATAGGTATATATTGATACTTTTAACCCACGGATATATCAATAAACCAATTTAGCAAAATCCCTATATAGGTAAGATATGTTGTTTTGTTACAAAAGGTTCATTTATGACTTGAATATTTCGTTCAGATACTTTCTGTTTTCATTTTGCATGGGATTTGGTTTGTGGTTTTTTTGTTTTTTATAACAGCTTCAAAAATCAATAACAATGAAGTCAAAGAGTATAAATAGAAGTAGAAAGAGAGAAAAGTATACAGCACCTAATTGCATAGGATAAGTGTAAACGCCATATTATAATGAAAGTTTTTTGTGGTAGTGACGTCAATATTATTATTTTTTAAAAGTTTAAATTATACTTGTTGTCATATAGGAAGTGAGTTACGTTACAAGAAAAGCATAGCCAGTGCAATGTGGTTTTAAATATAGAAAAAAATGAGCTACCTCAATCAATTTAGATGAAGGCATAAAATAAATAGCAGACAACTTTATTCAAAAATAAACTTGACACTTAAACTTGATTTTTGAAATTTTGATATAAAACAATTTTTAGCTAAAAATGAAATACACTGTCTAAAAACCACTAAAAATACCATAATTCTAACAGCATGTAAATACAGTGTTTTGTACCTTTGAAAAACATGTAAATAGAACATTTTGCAAATTTTAAAAACAAGAAAATAGAACATTTTGCACATTTTAAAAACATGTAGGTAAATAGAACATTTTACACGTTTAAAAACCTCGTATTTATAAACGTGTACGCATCTATCTCATTTAGTGTACTTTTTTGAGATAGTTTATTTTAATTCCAGCTTAAATTGAATAGATGGGTCATTTTGATTCTTCACTCACGATATATTTCGCCTACTTTGCTTACGCTCACACGATGCTAATAATACATACATCTCTGTTGTGGCTACGGCTATAATACTTATCGTTAAATTCTTAGCTGATTTAAACTTCAAATTTCCGGTCAGTAATTTATGCGGAAACTGATTGGCAGTGGCTGTTGCTGTTGTGTTGTGGCTGAATACGTATGTATCAGTATAATCAGTAGCTATGTTATTCTAGGGCAGTGGAATGGTCGCCATGGTAGGGCTAAGCTGGTGCTGGTTAATTCTAACGATGATGAGCATTATTGAGTACCGCATTTGTTCGAATAAGCGTCACAAACATATTGCATTTTTTGAAGTGAACGGACTCGAGCGACTTTCAAATGACTCTGGACTTATTTAGGACGCACGGTGATTATTTTAATTTTTCAAGCTTACGTCCAAAGTCCAGTTATTTTTTTAATTTATTAAATTTCACAAAAATAATGAATATTAGAAATTTATTTTGACAAAAATGTCATCCTACTATCAATAAACTGTTTTATATATCGTCTGTGAAGAACCAAAATGACCCATATCCAATTTAAACTGGAATCAAAATGAGCTATGTCACAAAAACAAAATTAGAATAAGGCGTAAAATTTTAATTAGGAGTTTTTAAAAGTTCAAAGTAAAATGTTCTATTTACACGTTTTAAAAAAGCGTAAAATTGCATATATTTACATGTTTTTAAAAGGTGTAAAATGTTATATTTACATATTTTTGTAAAGTGCAAAATAAACTATTTACACATTTTAAAAAACTGTAAAATGTTCTATTTAAATGTCTTAAAAACGTGTAAAATGGTCTATATTTACATGTTTTTGAAACGTGTAAAATGCTCGAGTTACATATTTTTGAAAATTGCATAACGTTCTATTTAAGTGCTTAGAAGACATATTTCAGTTTTTTTTGTAGATACTAGTAGATAGAGAATATTGTTTTTAGCTATAAGAGTTATTTTGGATCTTCATAGACGATATTATGTTCTACTATACTTTTACTAATTATGTCTAAGAGTTAAGTATATTTATAACCCGTCGCAATGGTAGCATCCGGCGCCTAAGTAAATGACCACGCGGCGCTTAATTGCAATATTATAAATCTAATCATGGCGCTTATTTGAACCCGGGCCTTGTTCGAACAAATACGGTACGTATCATAATATCATAATATTATAATGATTGCAATTGAATGAATTACCTACCTACATTACTAACACTGACACGCAGGGTACGTCCAATATGCGCTCACATGGGTTGGAAGTTATAGGAACAGCATAGGAAAAAAGGGGATGGAACGGATCTTTAATTTATTTATAGAATAGATTCGATAAACTTTCGAGTTCGGGGTCTTTGTCCTCCTCGTCCTATCTGACTCTATTCTATAACCATATGTAAGTAAGTATAGGTGTTTGGTATTTTCATCACTGTTTGTTTTCACCGTCTACTTTTTTATGTTTGCACAAGTCGCTGCAGAATTGGCAGACAGCGTCTCAACTGAAATACATACAAACTTCATAGTGTACCTTTGCTTTGTAGTTACCAAGATGACAGTGCAATAACCGCCATTGTTGTGATTGTAAATTGTAAAAATAGCAGCATTGATAGGTGTGGACCTCACACTATGGCTGACTGACTGGCTGGAGTACACTGATATACAAGGAAATAGGAACTAAGTACATTATTTGTGGAATTACTGTATTTAAAATATACAAAAAATGAATTAGAGGAAGTGTTGATAGCGGGAAGGAATTCAAAATATGCTCTACTCTGCACACTTTTGCAGCAAAAATCAAAAAAGAATCAGAATTATTGTTATTGTAATGCCAAAAATTTAAGTACTTTCAACAAGCGTGCGATTTCATACCATGTTTAGACATTTTGTAATTTAGTAATTAATTGTACACCAGAAATACACAACTAAACATGTAAGTAAATAGAACATTTCTCCACCTTTTTACTCTATTTTCCAGCTGTTAAGGGCGCGTATGCTGTTTTTTGAGACAATAGAACGGGCATAAAAAAAATAGATACGACTATATAAAATTTTTTCCATATTGCTTGATGTCGTATCTAGGGACTTGGGAAGCAAAATTCCAAACATATTTTTAGTTTGGTCACTAACCGAAATTAAAAATCGTCAAAATTAACAAGCGATTAAATGGGGAACGTAGATCCTCCCGTGTTTGGTGGTTAATTGGAGCTAAACGAAAACGAAAATTCCAAATATCTCTTCTGGAGTCCCAATTGTATGACCTACTCAAAAATGTGAAAATATTTAATGTAGGTTTCACCAAAATTTCGATCTATTGTCTCGAAATTTTGTCCCTATGTTGGTAATGAGGCACTTGCAAAACCCTATTATCAAGGGCTGCAGTGGGGCAACGGCAGAAAAATTCCGAAAAGCAGTAATTCATAAAACGGCGTTGAACTTCCTCATTTACATTTGCTGTCTTTGTATTGCACTTTTCAACGCTGTCAGTCATTGAGTAAGTGTGACTAAAATCCCTCCAACCAGCAATCGAAATTTAACAAATTAGATCCGATTACGTATTCGGAAATTCGAAGATTGAATATAAATTTTATAATGAAAAAACAAGGGCTAAAGCCCTTGTTTTTTGCTTCGCAGGGTAGCAGTCGCATGAATTAGAAATAATAATTGTGTAGATATATAGATACATAGATCACCAGGTTATTTTAATTATTCAACCAGGAAGCGAGGATCACGCAAGAAATATATTTTAACAGGTATTAATTACTATTTTTTGTGTTGGATAACATTCGTTATAAAATTAAGCCCTAACAGCAAACTTAGGCAGTTTGAATTTGGCGCCAAATGTTAATTGTCAATTAAGAGCTTGTAAAATAGGTGGCAGGAACCGTGAAAGAGTAACCTGCGTGGATTGTAATGCACGCGTTTTTAAAATCTCAATAAAAAATAGGATTAGGTGAGAATGCCCTTAGGCGATTCTCAGTTTTTGAAAATTGGAAACCCTAATCTTCAAAATTCAACCGGTCACTCAATGATAGTATGGACAAGTTATACATCAAAATGACGAAAAAAATTAGTAGAATTATATATGTTAAATGTGCGAGCAGACACCTAAATTTCAATTTTAAATTCCAAATTTAAAGTTAATTATAGTTAAAAAAATTAGTAAATTAAATAATTTTTAAATTATTTTGAATCTTGTATTTTTAATTTAAATCAAGCTTCAAAATGCCATAACGTTTGTCTGATTTGGTTGAGAATTGCAAAAGCTGTCTAAATTATGTACATAGGTAGGAAAAATGTGTTCTAAATACTTTATTCCTTGTTACCAAGAATTACTAAACCTTGACCCCGTTCAGAATTTATACCACGTCTGGAAGAAGATAAGTTCCACCCTAACAGTGGCCTATTCCTCTTAGGTTGTATCTTTTATTATTTTTTGCGCGGGGTTGCTTAAACACAGCATACGTCCTAGTGTCCTACTCATAGCTGGGCGCACTCAGCGAGTGGAGTGCAGCACTCCGCTCTAAAACTGCACTCCGCTCCGCTCCACTCTGTGAGCGGAGTGCGAGTGCAAGGAATTTAAATTGCACTCAAGGGAGCGGAGCGGAGTGCACCTTGACTGCACTCAGAGTGCAGCGATTTTTAAACTTCGCGCCACACCAAGGATGTATTTTTGTATGTGAATGTCTCAAAAGAGTTGCACTCAAAGAGTGGAGTGCAGAAAATATTGCACTCTTAACGAGTCATTAGCTTGAGTGGAGTTCGAGTGCAAAATATTTTGGATGCACTCAAGCGAGTGGAGTTAGAGTGCACAAGATTTGACCTGCACTCGTACGAGTGGAGTGCGAGTGCAAATCGAATGCCCAGCTATGGTCCTACTTAGTCCTAGTCTCCTAGTGATGAATTTCCCACCTAAAGTTTGAAATTAAAAAGGAAACTTCCGTCGAAAGACACCACCAGCGTATTCGGTTTCGTTTAAAACGCTCGTTATAGCCGATTTCCAAAAAAGAAGCAATTGGGGCAAGACGAGCTTCGCTGAAAAGTATATGCTTTAACATAGAAAATTACTTCACGGTATTCATGGTCTTACACGTGTATAATTGAGAGCAGCAACATAATATTGTTGCAAATTAATACTCCTACGTTTAACTCACATGTACGTACCAAATAAGTTAATTAAACATTCAAACTTAGCATCAGAAAAAATAATTCATTTAGTTGCTTTTTGCATGCAAGTGAATGGGGAGAGGACAGGGAGTAACTGAATGCGATCGCAGTGCCACCGCAAAAAAGTTTCCATTTCTATTTCAAAAATTTGGGCGCCGGATCCACCACTATGGCTGAGCTAAGTGGTGAGAGCTTAGATCAGCAGGCAGCCCTCGCTGCTTGAATTGTCAAGGAACGTGTAAATGGAATATTTTGCAGATTTCAAAAATATGTAAAATGAATGTTTTGACTTTTCAAAAAATATTCAAATAAATTATTTTTAGACATTTCTCAAAACATGTAAATAGAAAATTTTGCAATTTTCTGAATGAAGTTAAAGAAAACATTTTGCAATTTTCTAAAACATTATGTAAATATACAAAAGTTTGCTTTACCAAAGAAAACCATCAATAAAATCCAAATGGTGTTTTTTGTATGTAAACAAATTGCTGCCTAAAATCAATTCCTTCATCCGGCCCTGGGAACAATGTTAGATAAGCTATTTTGCCGGTTTAAAAAATTGAGACACTAATAAAAATGCATATTGCTACTGAAGAAGCAAAGCTACCGTTCTACAATTTGCACTAAAAGTAAAATTGCTCATCTTCATTTTTTAATGCGTTTAATTGCGTATTGCCTTATTGCTTATTGTGCCGAAAAACCAAACTACTACATAAATACAGTAATTAAATCGAAAATGGAGATCGGCAATTTTGCTTTTAGTGAGAATTGGAGTTGGGCAATTTTGCTTCTTCCTTATAGTTATGTGGTTTAAAACCGTAGAAAATTGAACAAAATCGGAAAACTTACTCCTCCATCAAATCCAAAAAGCGATGGTTTTTCCGCCTGCTGCATAGCCTCCATCTCCGTGTCTTTGCTACTCATTTTGAGTGAGCCAATATCTAACTGATCTATTTGCATGAATCCATTATTATTTCGATGTTGGATCTGCTGCTGACGATTATGATTATGTCCATTCATCATGACGACGTCGCCCTCCTCCAACGTGAGAGTTGAGGCTGAGGAAGTGAACGTTTGGTCATGTAGTGTCTTCACTTCATTCTCGTGCTCGGGCTCCTCGGCAGGTTCCGGGCTCTCAAGAGATATTTGAACGTCTCTACTGTCATTTTGTTTGTTGTTATTTATATTATTCTGCTGAGTATTTTTCATATTAAAATGTTGCTCAGCCGCGGCGGCGGCGGTTCCATTATTATTTTTTGCTGAGCTTTTCAGAATGGTCATAGTGAGAGGGGGTGCGACTCCGTTTTGATCTTTGAAGATAATAATCCCGGCCGTGTCCTCATTCCCATGCCCATTCCTCTCACACATTTTCTCGGATTCTTTGACCGCATCTTGGATCTCTTTCTCTGTCACGGACACAGCTGGATTGTTGGATGTCATTTTGATTTTCATGTTCATTGTCTCATTATTGCTGTTGATGTTATTGTGGTTATCCCCATTTTGAATGATGGCATCCTCATCCTCATCCCAAGTCACTTCTCTCTCTTGTCCATTCAATTTTATAAAATGCTCCACATTTTGAAAATTATATTTTGAATGAAATGATTGTTTCTTTGCTTCAGTATCTTGAGAACCTAAATGAGTCATCTCCTTATTCCTGTCCCTGTCTGTGACATCTTGTCCATTGAATTCTTCAGTTTGACCGTTGACATGCCCATTTATTGTCGTGTGGTTGTTTCCATTTGTATGGATATTAACCGTATTGCTGCTACTGTGATTGTGGTTTTCATGGTGACTCAGTCCGTTCCCATTACTAATTCGGGGATTTTCCTCCCCATTTACTTTGGTTACTTTCACGTCCATACTTATGGGCACTTTGAAAATAATTCCAACTCAAATTAATGCGTTTCTGACCAGTGCAGTGTAGTGTGCCGATGACTTAGCTGGTTGTTTTCAAACTATCTAAAACAATTTGATGTAAAAAGATTATGTATTAATATTGGCTTTAACAGTACATAATATGGCTACTGAAGAAACAAAATTGCCTATCGCCTATTCTCACTAAAAGCAAAATTGCTGATAATCATTTCTTGACATTCATAGTGTACAATTCGGTTTTAAAGCACACTAATATCAGTATATCAGCAATAAAAAACACCTGCTTGCTTATTTTGACGAAGAAATAGAAACAATTAAATACATTCAAAAATATGGAGATCAGCAATTTTGCTGTTAGTGAGAATTGGAGATGGACAATTTTGCTTCTTCTGTAGCGTTATAGCAGCAAATGAAGTAAATTCTGGATATTTTCTTTAAACCTACAAATAGTTATTTTCAAGCTATTATGTAATATTTATCTTACCTGTTTAACATTAGCCAGTATAGCTGACCACCAGTTTGCCAATTTCTATGCCCAGTGGAAGCGAGCGAGATCAACCAGTGCGTAAAAGTTATTGAACCGGCGAAGTTCGTGCCGTTTAAATTGAGATTTTCGAGGGGGTTTTTCAACTGTCGTTTTCCTTACTTTATTGGCTCCGGAATTCGGAAAACGGGAAAACTAAAAATAAAATATAATGAAAACAGTTAATTTTTAAGCAATTATTACTTAACTTGTTTTTATTTTAAATACTTGTATCATAGTAGGAATTTATTTTAGTAATTGGTAATATAATGTCAAAACTCTGTATTTTTAACCTCGATCTTGTAATATTTCAACTGTGGAAACACCACTGCATATTACTCCTAGTTGTAATCGGTAATGGTCGAAAGAAAACGACCAACCACAGCCACAATATATTTGTATAGGAGCTGACTGTCACTGACAGTGCACTTAATTGAGTCATTCAGCAGTTTGTATATAGTTTGTTCCGAATTTGAAATGGTTAAAGTCCATGTCTGCAGTCTAATACAGAATGTGCTAATTTTATAAATGTCAATGTTTCAGTTTCCTGGTTCTGATTGGTATTAAATGGGGAATTAATTGGGCTGGGCATCATTAGGAACGAAACGACTGTCATTCAACAACAGCAGGAATTGGGATTGCGACCTGAATCTGAATTCTCTGGATGTTGCAGCATTTAATGCATCACTTCACTTCAATAGAGTTTACTGTTAACTGTGTGAGTGCAAACCGTTCATTTTAATGAATGAAGAAGATCATGATGTGCATATTTCATTTGATTATAAATTACTATAAAGTACCAAGGAAAGAACCTATGTACCTAAGTACTTATTACTACCTCTCCATTTTTGTGCACGTACCACTTTCGTAAACATTCTATGGAAATGTTCTACTGGCTGTGCTGTGCTGTGCTAGATTGAAACCGTTTAGAATAAACATAATTGCCATCTTCAATTGACATCTACGTATGTAATTAAGTATGTAATGTATACAGTGCATTTTAACTATCAACTATTACAATCGTATTCTTAGAATGTTGAGGTTTTGTAAACGCAAATAGTATAATATGCCATACGAATCGCTATTATTGTGTCAGTCAATCTGCAGTCTGCACCGTTGAATTCGCCTGTCGGCTGAATTTATGTAGTTGCAGATTGCAAAGCTCGGCTACGCTCTAATTTGGATTTCATTATTATATGCTATTTTCCTTTGGCTTTGAATCTTTATACAGAAGTCTTTGTGGAGTTGGAGGATCGAAACGGATTTTAAATACAATGTTGAATGCACTGTACAGTGACCTATTGGAATGGAATGGAAAATGCGGGATGTCGAAATAATTGTGTCCGTTAGGATCAGTCAGAAACGTCAATCTTGACATACTACCAACTACTATTGTGTGCATTACACCGCACCGATGCAATACCAATGCACGGATTGGAACTATGCGATGTGATGCCATTCAAATACTGGAGTGGTCTTTCTTTCCTTCTGATTTGACGGCGTAGTTTTATTTTAATCAGTTTTCCTGATATTACATGGATATACATGTAAAAGATGGTGTTTCCTGTAAATATCAATAAGTACATATATCTCCTGAATTGAACCGTTACCGGACTGTCGGTAATGAGACCGAGACCGAGAACGGCTTTCGTTCACAATACAATAAACGTCGATGCCGATACCGATCATAGCGATATACCTTTGCAATTTTTGACGATGTCAGCAGAGACTAAAAAGCCCAAATAGTTATTAAATTTTCAACAATAGTCATAAATTATTTCGTATTTCTAAACCCTAAAGGTACCTGTATCCAGGCACACTGCACTGTATGTTTATTCAACATTCTATGTTGACTTCATTAAATTGCCAAGAGTCAAAACTCAAAAGGTAGAAAAGCTGCATCAGTGAAGCGTATCATTTTTGTTGATGTTTACAATTTGGGGGTTGGTTTCTCTTTGATTACTTTGAAAGCGTTGACAAGTTGAGCTAAACCATATTTTAATTAATGTTAATAGACTGTTGCCATGCTGTGAGCATATTATGAAGCCTCCGCTGTACTGGTTACTGGTTCTGGTACTGGCTTTGGTAAGCCATAAAGCCATACAAAATTACAAAGTAAATTTCAATAGAGAAGCAAAACATGTGTGGACCTACACGTGTGAATGTAAACAGCGTATCCAAACCGGCATTTTAATAACAGGTAGTGGCATTTCTATTAGGCTTAACGAATGTACATATTGTCTGTGAAGAACCAAAATGACCCATATCCATTTCTAGCTAAAAACAAATTGAGCTGTCTTAAAAATACGAAATGAGGAAGATGCGTAAAATGTTGATTAAGAGTTTTTGGAAAGAGTAAAATGTTCTATTTGCATGTTATTTTGAAAAGCGCAAAATGTTTAATTTGCATGCTTTGAAAAGTGCAAATTGTTTTAATTGCATGTTTTTGAAATGAGCAAAATGTTTTATTTGCATGAATTTGAAAATATATTTCATTATTTTTGTATATAGTGGATATTATTTTTGGCTAGAAATGGATATGGATCATTTTGGTTCTTCACAGACGATATAACATAACTTATACATAGGTATGTAAACTGCAAGCTCATGTATACTTTTAGCCTTTATAGCACAAAGTCAAAAATTTCTTGAGGAAAATTTGAAATGCTGACGAGGAAAAGTAGTAGCTGAAATATCGGTATAGCCTTTAGTGTTTTTTGCAACCTTATAAACTGTACCTACTACGTCGTTGCTGTATAGTAGTGTCGGTTTCTATTTATCATACTACATACATAATTTACACCGGCATCGACCTTCTTAAAAGCTCCATATCTTTTATCTAAATTAATCCACAATAAATCCATATATGAATATCCTCATAACAATATTGCTTGAAAAATTACCCACGTCTCAGGATCTTCTAAAGAAATATTATAAAGCTAATCTCGGTTTGTCTTCCCCCCTCCCCCTCCCCCTTCCAATTTCCAAATAGTGCTACATAGTATGCATATATAGGTTGTTAAGGGTCATAAATTAACATTGTCATAAAATTATCATGGTAATTAGAAGGTATAATCCCAATCACCGAATCGTATCGTTGATATTCTGATATGAGTTAAAATTATCTGTGTGGCCATAGCCAATAGTGGGAATATACAGATATGTATTTATAACAGCGGCTTTATTACCTCTCAAGTAATACATTGTTTTTTCCTCTATTATGTCCTTGAACTCACCATAATTCTTATCACCTGAGGTCGGGCTTCTTTTGAAAATTTAAGCTTAAAGAAAATATAATTTAATTAATTCAGGTTAAGAAGGTAAATACATAAAAATGTTATTGTTTGAAACTAGAATAGGATAAAAGGAAGTTACTTCTGTTATGTAAATAAATATTTTTAATGCTACGCAATATGAAGAAAATTTGCTAGTAGTAAATTCTGGAAATGTCTCTATCAGTTATCCACCTTACATATTTATCCTGATCCAGATTTCAAATTCAAACCTTATATGTACACTACGTGCTGTACAAATATTATGTAGAATTTGTTGGTAGTTTTGCATCTTGAATCACGACTAAAGTTCATATTATGTGAATATAGCATTGCATGTCTGCAATCTGCCTCCAACCACAAGATACATATATAGATACTGATAAAGTAAGTGTAATATTGACTAATGTCACCTGTCATCACGTACGCAAACGTAGGGGCAGCCTTTTAAATTTTAAACACAGAGATATGTAGTAATAGTTTTTCAATTGCAAAGAAAATTAGTCGCAAATTCACAAATTTCGAAACTCGTCGAGCTAAGTTGAGTAACCTCTCTGAATTGGAATTTAATGGGATTTTAAATATAGATTTAAATTTTCCTGCGTAGACCGAATGTACACTCATTATTTGAATAGGGTTTAGTTAGTTAGTTTCAAAACAAACAGTCGAGCTGCGCATAGTAATGATGTGTTAATTATGTAAGGTATATGGGTAATTGATATTCCTTTTTTTGTGTTTATAGCTGTCGTGAAGACGTGACTTAAGAAGGATGCATACCGTATTTCTTGGAATATAGTGGCACCCGTCTACTATTCAAGCTCCGACCTCCCAGACCCACCCACTATTGCAGGCCCGTCTACTATTTCAGGCAATACGGTAGGTCACGTAGTCGGATGGATACGCTTTCCCAATACATTATGTACCAATAATAATAATGGGATTTTTTGTTTACTAAACAATGCTTCAAATAATTATTGACATTCTACTTGTAAGTACTAATATCATTAAAGATTCTCCCCAACCTAAAATTAAAATACTGCTTCCTTAGTGGCTGACTGTGTGTCAGTAGGTTTAGAACATATATCTAGTACATACGTCCTGTAATTTTTTATTAAAAAGTTTCCACACTATCGAAATTCATATCGTTAGCTCCTCATTTTCTTAGGAAACCTTAATTGTACCTACATTTTTTTACCTTTGTACTTTGAATCCACAAAATAATTTTAATGCATTTGGGTAGCTATAACCTTTATCCGTATCTATGTACTCTAAAATTCAAAGAGACCCCTTCCTTCCATATCTGTATGTATATAGTACACTGTATATGTTATATTATTTGTATTTACCATTTTAGTATCTCAAATCCAGCAGTTTCCAGGTACTTTTTACCTTAGCACTAATCGTGCTTTACAAGATTACTACGCATATGACTTTGATATATTATCCTTCTAATAATCAACCATACCAGAACTTGTGAATTATTGTTGCAACAGTGACAAGAAATGTGGATGTTGATTAAACATGTCGATGTGGATATAGATTCTACCGGAAGACGTTGACGCTATATGCCTATATCAAAAGGATGGTATGGTATACGGTATATACCTAAAACCATACAGTGCTATACAGTATTTTAATACGAATATATTAAAATTTAGTAGAGTTATTGAGCAATTGAGTTTCCTACATTCACAACATATAAAAGACTAACAAGGTGATATTACGCGCACTGACTGTGAATACATTTTGATTTAATTCCTGTACACACTTTGACGTCTTTGATATCAATTTTAATTGTACAAAAAATACCTAGGTACCTACATACATTGTAGCAATGACTATGACCTTGCTTTGCCATTTAATTTGAATGCTAAAAACTGACAGGATGCGTTCTGCGTTCTCAGTATGTACTTTTCTGCATCAGAAAAAAAGGCAGACTTTGAGACTATAACTCATATTAAAAATTATACGCAAGAACCATATAGCATCTACGTGCTTACCTGCCAATAATGTATGCTGTATTGTAGACTGTGTATTGTTACGCTAATATGCACCATGGCATATATGTAATAAGCTTATGCAGTATGCTGAACTCATCGTGAGCAGTCAGTCTCCATATTTTAACCTTGCATCCTCCGTCCACGTGCACTTTTGAGTTTTTTCTCTCTTATGATTACGATTCAAATTGCGATTGCGATTATTATTATTATTAAAGCAGTACAATGCTTGAGGCATATGTAGAATGTAGAGATTTTGCATTTTTATTAAAACCAATAAAAAAAACTATGGTTTAAGTCCCTCTTTGTAATATTATAGGCACATGTTGCATAATGGAATGTAAAATAAATTCAAAATCAAAATTATTTCAATACTAATGGTATGTGTAACGCTTAAAACTAATATTACTGCTTTAGTTGTAAAGAATGAACTATAACACTTACAGGTTAGTGAGGACACGTGTCAAAACTTTACATAACACAATTATTGTAACACTGGGCAAATAAATTCCAAGTTCTTCAATATTATTGTCAACTAATCGGAAATCGTAACCGCTTGATTTTATACAAATATGTAGGTAGGCACCTATAGGTATTTAGGATAACCCAGGAATTACGCTTTAAATATTTCTGTAAAAATATGATTTTAAATCCGATTTTTATTAATTATTGTAAATAACACACACAGTTGGTAGTTATAACTTGATTAATTATTTCAGCAACACTGCACTCATCACTGGAAAATTTTGATTGAGTAAAAGGTGCATTAAGAGTAAATCAATTAATTAATGCACAATGAGGATGCGGAGAAGTTTGTGAGAATAATAAAAAAGAAGAAATTATAAATAAATATATAGGAGATAGTTGAGCAGGTGCGTTGATTGTCTGACTGGAGACGCTACTCAGTCTTGACTGTGGAGATGGGTAAATGAATATGAAAATAAAAAAGGAGTTAGTGTTAAGATTGAGGAGTCGACTGTCCAAAGTAAGACTCAAGACTGCCAAGCCTAGTTACCAGTGCCAAGTACCACTATAAGACAAACCATATAGCATTAAGGAGCGTGTAATTCCCTTTTCCAAGTCCAAATCCCATCACATAATTACTTACCTGTCCGTCCGTCGTCCTGTCTGATGTCTATGCATTTGCTACGGAGCTTAGCTTATACCTGAGAAACTTGAAACTTGCGAGTTGCTATTCTTTTATATTATTGTATTGTTTTGTTTTGCAGATATATGGACCTACCTACCCACACGTGGTTCCCGTTCCCACGTAATTCTAGTAGTACATATTATGTATCCTCGCGTGTGGACTGTCCAGTGCCAGTGTAATAAATATACGCATAGGACACCACAGCCAATATTGAAATGAAACCATAAGAGTGATAAGAGTCACCAATTTATTGTCTTTTCATTGAAAATTGTAAGCCGGCCCTGATGACCATATACCTCACGTGTAAAAATGTCTTTAAAGAATAAAGCATGAGCACCTGCCTACCTGGGCCTTATGTATGTGTATTTATTAATTTTAATAAAGCGGCTAGGAAATTTTGTGAATGTGTTTGTTTATGCGGTTCTCGATGCAGGTCAGTTACTATAGGTAATTTCTTGTAGGCAAATTAGTTATTATATATACATCTAATAAAACACTGGCTGTATGTATTCGGTTTCGGTATGCTTATATATTTATGCAGGTAGCCCATGAGCCAATTAGAATATCCCCTTCACAGTTCTTACAGGGTTTTACAGAGCTATTGACGTAAGGTGAATTACAATGCATTAATGCGTATTTAAATATCATTATTGCTTTATTATTATCGGTGCAATATGTGCAGTAATGTATTTCGTGGGTGTCAATTTTTACGACAACAGTGATATAGTGGCCTCACGTGTTTGTGTTTACCCACGTATGCAAGCACAGATTTTATGCTACTACTGATAATTACTCAGATGTAAGTAATGCTCACATAGTTAAAATCGTTCAACAAAATATCTGTCATCAAAAAATGATTTCAAAAATTCAAAAGGTGAATGTCATGCGCTTCCAAATTTATTTTTAATGGTAATGTAGAAAATCTTAAAGAATCTGTCTCTGCACAAAATCAATGCTTATTTTTCTTTTGCGGACTCTGAATATTTGTTTAACGCAGGGGACACAGTACTTAGATAATTACATAAGTCGGTATATTTGAGCTGTTTCCATTATTTACATCCATATAGCTATGCTTTAATACTGTTCGTCGTGTGTTATCTCGTTTTGCCAAACAAACCTGTTCACAGGGATGGATAATGTGGCCAGCGCCGGCTGCCTGAATTTTCATAAAGACATGTAAATAGAATATTTTGGCTTTTCAAAAACATGCAAATAATTTTTTGTGTACATTTCAAAAACATGCAAATAGAACTTTTTGGACTTTTCAAAAACATGCAAATAACACATTTTCCACTTTTCTCAAAGCATGTAAATAGAACATTGAGCACTTTTCAGAATCAAGGAAAAAGATCATTTTAAACTTTTCTAAAACATGTAAATAGAACATTCTGGTTTACCAAAGAAAACCATTAATAAAATCAAGATGGTGGTTTTTGTGTGGAAAAAAATTACTGCCTAAAAGCAATTCCTTCGTCCGGCCCTGACTGTTCACCTACAGATGTATAGATGTGTATCAATTAAATGCTGAGTATAAATTTCTCAAGGATTACCTGTAAGAGTCCTATACGTAAGCCATACATACTGGATGGCGGGAGGGTCCAGGGTCGCTTTATTATAATGCTAACTAGTACCAGTAAATAAGCATCTTGACACATATACTGTACAATTATGCATAATATGTAATTAAAATACTATTGTCCTCCACATTTTATATAATCATAGTTCATCATCATGAGTTCGTGTTCGTGATGCAATGGGCTAAAAGGAAGAAGTTGTGGACGGAAATGGAAGATTGGAAGATGGAGTGGGATAATAAATGTAAGTGATTGAAGTCGAAGTATTGAAGGAAGTCAACAATTCCCAATTCTATAGAGAAGAATTCCAAGACAAGAATTCAAACGAGAGACAGAGAGCTGCAGAGATTACAAAGGATTTTGTTTCGGTTTGGATCTTTGGAATTTTGCATGTGGACTTGACGAGAAGGCAAGCGAGTCCAAAGTTGTCCATTCAACTTCCTTGACTATAAGCACGGCAGAGCAGCTAATATTTAAGCTTTGTCTATATGGTCCACTGGCCGCTGGGCTATTGGCAAAAGACGAACACGAACTTCACATTCACATAGACGCCAATTTAGATGGTCGCATCTTGAACGTCTTATTTACGCTAGCTATGTAGTAAAACCTTTACTTCACATGTAACTATTATTATCGTAAATAGTAAATATTATTATTATTGTATAATGATGGTAACAGTTCTGGCGCTTGTGGACAGTGCAGAATCTGCACAGGTAGCTGGCGTATACATAGGCGTGTCTGTGAAGGAACAATGTTTCGACTGACTTTGCTCATTCCTATTATCTTCACAGTGCATTATGCATATAATGATGTAATGGTAAATTGTGTTGGACATATTTTACAAATCTGCGATAATTAGGCACAAATCATTTTTTTGTACTTGAATTCTTCATTGAAGGTTGACTGCGTGTGTCTTCTAATCTCTGCTGTGTGCTGTGTTGGCATTTGCTTAACTAGAAATGCTCTGCGTACTTCTGTCAGAAATAATTTTACAAAATTTTCTTTAAAATTTTAATGTATTTATTTAATATTAAATATTTTGAATGCCTCTGAAATCTCAACAAAATATTTGCATAACCATTTTTCAAACCTTGTCAGCAGAAATAATTTTTAAAAAATTAAAATTGACGGGAATCTCTATTTACTCCGCTTTTAATTCAGTATTTTTCAGGATTTGCCACGCCACAGCACAGGTGGGGGTTTGAAAAAAATACCATGGCGTCTGTGAACAACAAAAATGTCCCATATCCATTTTTAATTTCAAACAAAATGTACTATCTACAGAAAAACATTTAAATTACGTGTTCATCAAAGCATGTAAATAGAATCTTGTTCACTTTTAAAAAAACAAGTAGATAAATAGAATATTTTGCACTTTTCACAAAAACATGTAAATAGAATATTTTACACTTTTGAAAAACATGTAAATAGACCATTTTGGACTTTTCAAAAACATGCAAATAAAACATTTTTCAATTTTCAAAAACGTGTCAATAGAATATGTTGCACTTTTCAAAAACATGTAAATAGTACATTTTTCTCTTTTAAAAAACACTTAATTAGAACATTTTGACCTTTTCAAAAACATTTAAATAGGACAATTTGATCATTTTAGAAACTCGTGATTACCATTCGCCGGTGAATAAGCATTTTTGCCTAAGTCCAGTCCAGAACTAAAAGCATTACTGCCCAAGTCCATTCGTTTCTTAAAAGCACGTTTGCCCAAGTCCACCGAACTGTGCAGGTTTGAACAGGATTTGCATGGACTTGGGCAAATGTGCTTTTAAGAAACGAATGGACTTGGGCAGTAATGCTTTTAGTTCTGGACTGGACTTAGGCAAAAATGCTTCTTCACCGGCGCATTGTGAGCTGTATCCTATTTACTAGGGAGCATACATCTATTACGTCTTAGAAAAAGGGGGGCGGGAGGGGGTTCAAGGCGCCTATCCTTTTACGTGGTTGTACATACCAAAAGGGGGGGGGGGGTTCAAAATTTCGGATTTTTGAAGACGTAATAGATGTATCGTCCCTAAACTGTATTGTGTTTTGACATAGTTCATTTAAATTCTATCGTAAATTGGAAATGGGTTAATTTGGTCCTTCATAGACGATGTGTATGTTTCACGGTAGTCTACAAAAAACATAATATTTGGAGATTAAAGTTAATAATATTTAATTCTATAAATATGACATACATATTATTATTATCGTTATTACATATTATGCCATTTTGAAAAATATTTTTATTTAAATTCAACGCTGATTTAATTTTGAATTGACAGTAAATGCATTTAATTTGATGCAATAGGAAGTAATGAATATTCTAAATTTTTCAAGATAAAATCCAAATGCTTCAAAACTAAAGCAATAAGCAGTTAAAATCATTGAAAAAAAGAACGTGATGTAAACTAGGTCAATTAAATCAGTAAAATTAATAAACCGTTAGTCCCCTCAATCAATTTAATTCCGCTTACTTATTGTTAGTTCATACAATTTTTTAAAAATTGAGATTATTTAAAATTATTGAAACAATTGAACTCGCGGAGAGAGCACTAAATTAAATAGTGAACTACATAGGGTGTAACATATCAATTTGTAACTGTTAGCCTTTGCAAAACTTGAAGCAAAACTGAAATGGTAAGTACACTGTTGTACTCTTCTACTACTATACAAAAATAATCTTAATAAATTGTATTTTCCTTTGTTGCATTTAAATACATTTGTTACAAAAACGATAACGATAACGATGAGAATGCTTGTAAATGTACTTACATTTGGTATTACTGTAGAATATTACTTGAATAGGAAAGACAAAGTAGGTAGAGGTAATACTATTTCGCACATAACTTACAATTATAGTTATTATAAATGGATTTAATGGGTAAGAGAAGGGATTTATACTTTAGTGCTTTGGCTTTGATACTCATTATCCGCACGAGTGCTCGTGTAACAGCTGCTGTTACAAGATTAGAAGTAAAGATACTCGTATAAACTTTTTCATTCTTCAATGTCAGGATGTCACGTTAGGAATTACTAGATGCATTTAATAATAATTATTTTATTCTGCTTCATTCTATAATTATTAACATGCAAAATGTGCTATCTAAAACTTTATTTGTAAAAAATTGCAAAATCTAATAGAAGTGTGCGTGTGTTCATTATGTAACAAGAGAGAAAGCATATCCCTGCATGCAAATTTAATAATTTTTAGAAATGATTTTTGTTGCTTCTCCAGAGCGTAATTTAGAGATTTAAAAACTTTCAAAAATTATTAAAATTAACGATTATACTTAACTTATTACATTTTGCAACATAATTTTTTGAAAACATGAATAAGATTTTTTGCGTCATTTTCGCACACCTATGTGCGTATTTAGGACATTTTGCATGCTTAAAAAATTATGTATTCAAAATATTTCGCATCTTTAAAAATATTTGTAGATAACATATTTTGCGACTTTAAAAATATTGGTAGTTATTATATTTTGCATCTTTAAAATTACAGGTAGTTAAAATATTTTAAACTTTCCGAGAAAGAAGATTTAAAGCGGGAAATGTGGAATTTGCAAGCGTTTCTCAAAATTTTAAAAAGCGACATATAGCACATTTCCATGAGTACAATTTCAAAAACAGTTATGTACTTTTAAATGCTACAGAAATATTTCCAAAAAACCGTAGGCGCACAGAAGTATTGCATGTACACCTACACCTGTAAAACAGCAATAATTATCGTTGATGTCTGTATTATGCACGCACATAGCCCTTAATTCGTTGAAACAGGAATGCAAGTATCACTATCGCTTTGTTTATAAATGGGAATGCGTTACTCTTGGATGTTAATAATCCTTCATACTTGCCATTGTTTAATGCAAGTAATTTTCTCACGCATTCGATGCAATTCACATCCGCCACATAATTAGCAATGTAGCAGAAAAATTGTTATTTATTGTTCTTCAATATAGTGTATGTATCAGGCTTATAGGGTCGACGTATCCTTACATAATCTACAGCTTCAAGTACAAAAGAAAATTCAGCTAAAGTATCCAATGACGACGACGACGGTAATTTATACTTTAAAGCCTCGCCTCGCGCTGAAGAACCTGGAGCATCTTCATTTTATTATCCCCGTCCCCCTCAATTTTTATTATTTTTTAATAAATCAGACTTAATTTTTAATTATATCTAGATCGAACAGTTCGGTACAAGCCGAGTTATTATTATATAAAGCAAGCGGTATTGATAAGCGATGCAATTACTTGTTTCATTGTAGTCTTTCAAAGTTTTTTGGCGAGAAGCTAGATGACGCAATTGAATTCATAAAATATTATAAAAAACGAGAGAAAATTTTGATTTGCATATTTTAGGAAACCCCATAGGCAAGCTTATTAGATCTAGATCATTTTGTTGATTTAGAGGACCTTTAGAAGTTGTTTTCCTTTTGAATTTTTAAGTACATCTTAAATGAAGTCTTCAAAGTTGACATGACATACAACTTTCATTTAACTTAACTCCACGAATATTTTAGTTTTGAAATATTTCTTGAGCTAATAAAATGACACTAAAAAAGATATTCCCTGAAGCTGAAGAATAGAAATTAACTTCAAAATGTGTGCATACGTATAACAAAACTGCTAACAAAACAGGGCCGGATACTGTAGCCAGCGAAGGCAGCCTCCGCTGCTTGAATTTTCAAAAAACATGTAAATGGAACGTTTTGCTTTTTTTTTAATTTAAAAATATTTATAAAGAATATTTTGACTTTTCAAAAACATGTAAATAGAACATTTTACACTTTTCAAAAACATGTGAATAGAACATTTTACACTTTTCAAAAACATGCAAATAAAACATTTAACAATTTTCAGAAACATGTAAATAGAACATTTTACACTTTTCAAAAACATGTAAATAGAACATTTAAACTTTTATAAAATATGTAAAAATACAACATTTGGCTTTAATAAAGAAAACCATCAATAAAATCAAAATGATGGTTTTTACATAGAAACAAATTGCTGTCTAAAACCAATTCCTTCGTCCGGCCCTGTAACAAAAACTTGCTCTAATTATAAAAAATAGCATAAATGTCATGTTTTTGCGAACTCGGGCTTAAAATGAAAGTAAATTCCACTATGAAGAAAAATAAAGCGATTCATCATGTCGTTATAATTAATACAATTTGTATTTTTTTGGCATATAGTTAAAACTTATTAAATTACCTATAACTATGTTAATAATTGTAGATTTGCTGCTCGTTTAAGTCGAAAATTACAGAAACAATAAACAATGCATTTTTAATTTGCAATTAGAGCCAAAATTGATTCTTCCAATGTCAAATATATGTGGAAGTGAAGCTGTTTGCTTACCTATGTAATTACCATGTTAAAACGAAACAGCCAAAGGCTTCTTTATAATGTATTAATTAAGTGTACAATAAATAACTACTTGATAACAATATACAACCGGTACGCTGCGCAGTTTGTGGGAAAACATATGAAAGGCGAGGCAGTTAATTAAGACATGAGAGGACGCAATTATGCATTTAATTACTGCCTTGTTTTTGTCCAATTATGTACATGTCAACAATGTCAAGTAATGTAAGCCTACTTCATTTTATTGTGAATAAAATTTAAAGTAAACGTTAAACCACATAGAGCACCTCCATCAAAAATCTTGATTTTTAAGTAATTAAACTAAAAAAAAGAACGAATAATTTGGGGCTTGGTTTAATTCAACTTTGCTAACGATAAGACGGACAGATCATAGCGTCTAAAAATATGTCTGACTATAATAAACATTACAACGGAACCTATATATCCGAAACATGTAGTAATTATTTTTTTATGGTATTTAACAATAGATTATCATATTGGTATTTGCGTACTGATTTATTAGTAAAATCCACATGGATATACATACAATATAGGTGTATATCTAAATAGTTAAAATTGATATTGTCTATGAAGAACCAAAATGACCTATTTCCAATTTATGCTAGAACTAAAATGAGCTATGTCAAAAAATACGGTAAATAAGATACATGCTTACAATGTTAATGACATCAAGAGTTTTTTAAAATGAGCAAATTGTTCTATTTACATATTTTTGAAAATGTCAAAATGTTATATTTAAGTGTTTTTAAGTGTAAAATGTCCAATTTGCATGTTTTTCAAAAGTGCGAAATTTTCCATTTACTTGCTTTTGAGAAGTTCAAAATATTCTATTTACACGTTTTTTGAAGAGTGTAAAATTTCATATTTACATGTTTTTCAAAAGTGCAAAATATAACTTTGAAAAATGCACATGGTTCTATTTACATGCTTTCATAAACATGTTATTTTGTTTTCTGTAGATAGTGCGTTTTGTGTTTTTTATTACTAAAAATGGAAATGGGTCATTTTGGTTCTTCACAGACGATACATCAAGTTGTCTATGTACACGCACCTATACTTACTTTCCAATCGTTTGTAAGTTTGACTGAACTTCGAAGATGTGACCTTGCTTACCTTGCAGCAAAACCACAACCACAACCACAGATGTTTGCATTGTCATTATTGTCAATGGTGCACGAAAAGAGATACAATAAATTGTAGTTTAAAAGTTTTTGATTACCTATATGCTTTTAAGCCACTAAAGTTATTGTTACGATGATATTTTATACTGATTTTTTTATACTGTGTATTAAATAAATCCCAACCAAAAATGGGCAATTAGGTAGGTAATTTATTACATCTGCTGTGGAATTGTTAATTTAATGTGATTTGTTAAGGAGCAGCCTGCGCACTGCCTACACAGCCTATCTGCTCAAGGCCAATTGGGCAGTGACTCGCGCTCATGTCGTAGATATTGTCGTACTAATAATAATAATAAAAGTACAAAATACAGCAAAGTCATTAACAAAATGTAGACTTGTTTTTGTGAGCATTAACATTTTTTTAAAGAGTTTTCATTCTTTTAACCCCTTTTTACTTTTTGCTATAAGAATGAGAATAGTGATAATTATTTCAGACTAATGGTGTCCATTAATTATGGTCAATTTGGATACACGAAATCGCATAAACTGACGTACATATGTACTGCATTATATTTACTAATTAATTACGAGCTAATTTCTGTTGGACAAAGACAAAAAGCTAATAAGAGTACATAGTATATGGAGGCATAGAGCAACGGCTACGACTGCATGCTGCATTTAATGTTTACAGGTGACTGATCCGAAGGTGAACCTGAGGTGGGTGTGCTCACTTTAAATCACAATTCAATAATGTCGTGTCATCATTCATTCCTACAAGTACAAGGCTACGGGCTACGGGGATGTGGTGCATAATATAGCCTTTGAGTCTTATAGATAATATCTTAGATTATTTTTAAACACGTTTACAACTTTCAATTTCATATATGAAGAATTGTTTGGCAAAACGGGATAAGTCCCAATTTTTTTCAAAAATGAGATTATTTGCGTTACGTGCACTATTCAACTAGATACGTCACTGTGTTGCATAGTAAAAGTCAAAACTCAGCCAAAGCAATTTTTAAAAATTGCCACAATTTCGTTTTTTGGCAAAACGGGTCTAGTCCATTAAATAATTTTTGGCAAAATGAGATAAGTCCATCTAAAACATGTATTTCTGATTTAAATTTGGTTTTCCAGTGTTTTCGTAGGTTGTAGAAGACAATTGCCGTGCGCAAATTGTTTAATGCAAGCAAAAGTTAAAAATTTAAAAAAAGTTTGGTTTCATTTCACTCATAACGATTAAAATTTCATCTCACGGACTTTTCCCTCCATGTTAAGGATTGATTTTGAGGCATAAAACGAAAAAGGTCACAAATTAAAATTTTTGAAAATTTTCTAAAAAATTCCAGAGTCAGACCAGATTTTTGAAACTGCTTTTAATAGTGCTTCGTCAGTTACAGTTCCTGTAGAAATAAATTGAGTTGGAAAAAATAATCCTGTCACATTTTATTAATTATTCGTTTTTCTGTAAATTTGCTTTGATGGATTCGACCTGTTTTGCCAAAATTCTCTTCATACTATGTGTCCTTACATGAAGTAAATATTTTGCCGGTTTCGCGGTGGTCAGTCCCATATTTACAATTTACAGATATGAGGAACAAAAAATCTTTCTATTTTAATACGTAATTTGAACAGTGCACGATATTAAATATATGTATTTACAATCTTTAAAATAGAAATCTTTAAAATTGCTTCTTATCCTTACAATTTATATAAGCAGTAAAAATAAATAAAGCAGTTGCATTGAGATTGCGGTACAATTTTTCCATTTCTATATTTTCTTGGCTACAACACGTAACATTGTAAGCTGTCTGTCAAATAGTTTATAAATAAAGTACATATTTAATTACTGATACGCTCATTTGAAATCAGATAAGGTTTTGTAACGTTCGAGTTCGAACTATGGCACCGGGACGGTTCGGTTCATTCCAGTTCAGTATATGGACCGAACTAAATAAATAGTACAGCAAGTTCTTGTTTTGTAATTTTTCGTTACCCTCTTTTGTAATATGTCTACGTCTACCTGCTGATACCCATGCCATGGTGGTAAGGTAGGTGGACTAATTTTAAGAATAAAGTTAGAGTTGTTTTTTTAACACTTTTTAGCATAATGTAAATACATATAAAAACCTTCTATCGTCTGTGGAGAACCAAAATGACCCATATCCAGTTTAAGCTAGAATCAAAATGAGAGAATCAAAATGAGAATCAAAATGTCGTAAAAACAAAGTGAAAAACATGCGTAAAATGTTAATTAAGAGTTTTTGAAAACTGTAAAACGTTCTATTTACATGTTTTTGAAAATTGCAAAATTTTCTATTTCCATGTTTTTGAAACGTGCAAAATGTTCTATTTAGATGTTTTTGAAAAATCTAAAACGTTCTATTTACATGTTTTTGAAAAGTGTAAAATGTTCTATTTGCATGTTTTTGAAAAGTGCAGAATGTTCTATTTGCAGATGTTTAGAAAGTGGAAAATTTTCAATTTGCACGTTTTTGAAAAGTGCAAAATGTTCTATTGTCTGGACAAAAATTAGTGATAGCTGCGCAAGGTGTCCAAACCCTGCCGTGCCCATTTGATTGCATGGATATGAAACTGTTTGGACACCTTGCGCAGCTATCACTAATTTTTGTCCAGACAATAATTCTATGTATTTTAAAAGTTCAAAATGTTCTAATTCCATGTATTTTAAAAGTGCAAAATGTTCTATATAAATGCTTTCAAGACATATTTTAATATTGGATGTTGTAAATAGTGGATATTGTTTTTAGCTAAAAATGGATATGGGTCATTTTAGTTCTTCACAGACGATATGTACATAATTTGTCGTATAGGTTACCTACTAGTTATCCATTCTGCCCTTCCATCCAATTCCATAAAAGCCCGTGTATAAACTCAATATACTGTAATCACATAAAAAAAATTTTCAATTTGATTCGAACTTCGTAGTGTAGACATTTCGCCTGGTCATTTTTCTCAAGGCCAATGACAACACAAGCCATTAAATTACATTCTTCCGGTTCTAGCTCATTCACCATATTTATTACACCGTCGTTTGTACCATTAACACTACTGACCCTTCCATTCTCATCTTACATAAAGGTTTGTTCCCAAAATAAATAAAATTTGCAAAATTTTAAGCAAAAAGTTGCAAAGCGTACGGAGAAATTGAAGGTATGTAAATGATCCTTCTAAAGTTAGAGATGGTCCATAAATGACGTCATCAAAATTATCACACTTTTACGACCTACCCACCCTCATGTCATCACATTATAACCTTGTGTAAATGGCTATTTTTAATATGGCATGTCACTAATTCCTATGACTGGTCGCCACCCTATACCGATGAAATCATTTGTAAATGGCCCCTTAACGATAGTTAGATATTACTACAAGTTATTTATGGACTGACATGGTATTTTACATTTACATTTTGAATCCATTATTATGAATGTGAAGGTGTACGCGTACATTAAGTAGTATAGAGGTGAAGTATTGGTTCTCCTTCTTTATGGTCGAAGGACGCTATACTATATAGTCGACGCCAATTCTAATAAATAGCTAAACTGAACAAATAGGATGGCATGTCATTGTGGGTTATTAAATTATTAAACTATACATAAGTAGTGACGGCCTCTTGACGTATGTAGTACATCCATCAATACACCACGCTTGCCGGGCCGGTAATGGTAATCAATATCTTTTGGAGCACTGCGTACCTTCGAAACACTTTGGATTCCGATTACAGTGGGGGTCCAAATAATTTTTGAATAAATATATGGAGATCGGGTGCCCAATTGGAATTTTGGAATGTTAACGCCTATCATGAAAGATACTAATATACCGTTGTCGATAATTCGTTGATTCATTTCTAGATTCGGGTTTTGACCTTCAGTGTGGCTATTACTATTATTGACTATGATGTTAATGATGTATAATATGCCCGAATAACGAATATTAGAACTGGAACTACAGATATTACCGATTACCATCACAACACAGGATATACTAGTATGTAGTTTCCTACAAATTTTGATTGATATCACATAGTTACATATTTCTTTCGTCCTTGGGAATTTTTTCCTGGTTTCATTTTTACCTGTATTGTATCGTATCCCATATTATGGGTCATATGGGTAATAGAATTTTTGTTTTTGGTTTCGAGTTTCTCAGTCGTGACGAAGCTAAAATCATGGAATTAGCAAAAGCGGAAAACACAAAAACATCAACATTATTTGCAGGGCCGGACGAAGGAATTGCTTTTAGGCAGCCATTTATTTCCATACAAAAACCGCCATTTTGATTTTATTGATGGCTTACTTTGGTAAAGCCAAATTTTGTATTTGTACATGTTTTAGAAAAGTTCAAAATGTTCGATTTACTTGATCTGAAATGTGCTCAATGTTCTATTTACATGTTTTGAGGAAAGTGGAAAATGTTTTATTTCCATATTTTTGAAATGTACAAAAATTTTAATTTGCATGTTTTTGAAAAGTTAAAATATTCTTTTTGCATACATTTTTTAAAATCGCAAAATGTTCCATTTACATGTTTTTTGAAAATTCAAGCAGCGGGGGCTGCCTGCGCTGGCCGTATTATCCGGCCCTGATTTTTTGTCACGCACACACAGTGGAACGACATGAGGTGAATTAAAATACAAACACCAGGCAATTAAAATAGATTACTGTCAAAACCGTAGATATTTTTTATGATGCATGGTATCTGTAACTGTAGTAGCTATTTCAGCAACATAAATAATTCTGGAAGCAATAAATAGATGTATAAAATAGCCATTATGGATATATGGGCATTCATAGGATTCATTCATTCATTAACAACAATGGAAAAATATATAGTGTATACGCAGAATATAATGACAATGTGATTTATCACTGAGGAAATCTTTTGGCTTAATGCATCATCACTACATATTCCTAAGTATTTTATCATACAAAGAGATATTTTAATATGAATATTATAACTTGGCAAATGGTATCATAACACTAAAAATACCAAGAAAGCAAATATGTAAGTAAGTAAAACTACATTAATACTCCCGGAACCGGTACCGGTTGAACAGCAATAAAGAGCAAACACTCCGCAGTATTTCTTTCCACACGTAATTTATATTTGATTTCAAATAAATGCCTATATTTAACTGTATCTATATCTGTATAGCAAAGTAAAAATAGCTCAAACTACACAAACAAAAAAACCGCTTTTGAACTGACGGTAACGCTTATCTCTATTTTTTCTCTACACTTGGACTTGACACTTGTTTGACAAGTGACACAAGATTACAGTCCGTTGGTTGATTGCTACATAAATAAACAAGATGAGAGAGTTCTTCTCAGTCACCAGCGGAAATAGCTAAATTCGAATTTAAAACGTTTTTAGGCTTACATGTAAGTCGCATAGTAAACAGGCAATGAATATAAATGAAGTTGATAGGATATACCTCTATACTGATACCTTGTTTGTATTTTTGTATATAGTTATTAACTCGTATGTTAACAAAAGCTGCGTAAACTCAAAAGCATAAGAATATAGTTTTCCAGTCCTTTAGGTAAAATGTCCATTAAAGCCCATTCCTTTGAAGTCTGAATAAAAAGTGAGTCACATAGCATTTAGCATATGGAAAACTAACGATTATTTGGCTTTTGCAAATTTCATGACAAGGATTGTGAGATGGTTATGTTCGTGTTACAAGGGTGTAGGTGTATTCTTCACTTCAGGTACAATGTATACCACTCTTTTTTGTTGTATCGCATGACAGAAAATTATAGAAAACATGACAAATGACCGATTCGCCGAATCCACTGAATTATTACACATCGGTAACACTTTTTCTACTATCGCCTGTGAAGAGTCAAAATGACCCCATATCCGTTTCCAGCTAAAAACGAAATGCACGCGGTCTACAAAATAAAATATATTCCTGAAAGCATTTACATAGAACATTTTGCACTTTTGAAAAACATGGAAATAGAACATTTTGGACTTTTCAAAAACATGGAAATAGAACATTTTGCAATTTTCAAAAACATGGAAATAGAATATTTTGGACTTTTCAAAAACATGGAAAATATGGAAATAGAACATTTTGCACTCTTCAAAAACTTGTACTTAAATAGAGCATTAACACTTTTCAAAAACATGTTAATACATGGTATATTTTGCACTTTTCAAAAATATGTAAATTGAATATTTTGCACCTTTCGGAAACTCGTATTTAACATTTTTCGCATCAATTTCATTTAGTGTTTTATGGACTTATAGCTCATTCTAATTCCAGCTTAAATTGTTAAATAGACCACTTTGATTCTTCGCAGACTCTTCGTATGTAGTAATACAGCATAGGTCATAGGTAAATATCGTTAAATCATAATCGTATAACGTAACGAACTCTACATATAGACGGTTCCTCCCTTCATATTTGGTATAATTTGGAATTATAAAATATGTACAGAATCTGTAACAGTCTGTCTCGAGAAATGCAAACATTCACAAGAAGCACACAATGCAATGGCACAATAAAGAATAATCCGCCTACTTAATGCAAATATAGTAAATGTAATGTGCATACAGGAGGCAAGTTATTAGCAGCTAATGATAATACAGTAGCACTGTGAGTAACGTTTTACTTACAGTCATCATTAAATTATTCAGCACAAAAGACCACGTGAAATGATTTAAAACTTAACTACTCAGAAAATCAATGACCGTGACCTGCCTACTACTATAGCACAAGCACAGTAAGTACTTTCTTAAGTACACGTAGGACATATTATACGTATATTGAGAATGCAATTAGCGATTATTACACAGTTTTAACACCTGCACCTTCTGCCTTTTTTGTACTACTACCTTATTGACTTCACAATTCACAAATTCCAAATTAGCCTTGGTCAGCGTCAATAATTCCTCAACCTAAAACGAAAGTGTGCAAAACCCTCAGTCAGAAGTCAGTTAAGTCAGTACTACCACTAAAAAACTGGCCTTTCTTTTTCTTACGCAGTTTTTCATGAAATTCAAAGGTATTAGAAACTATTTTGCACTAAAAATATAAAAACCGCATTTTATAGATTTTATAGAAACCTAGAAACTTTCGAAACTGTCGTGAGTGAAGAGTGAGTGAGACAAAAGTGCAGTGGTTTGTAGTTCAACTTATTATAAAGTACCTACTTAAAGGTGATGTTGGTATTTCGACGAGTAAAAGTAAATTACTTCGGCTTCAATGTTAAAGCAGTTGCTGAAAAATAAAAATGGTTAACAAAGTTATAGAGCCAAGTCAAAACGGCTGATGAGTGATACATTGTAAAAGAGAGTGTCACGCTTTTATTCGTATGTATGTTATTTAAATGGTGTTCTTTTTAAACGGTGACAGTACATATGTACGATATGTGGTTCATGGCCTGCCTGCTGTTATACATAAATGTTCTACACGCTATCCATTGGTTTTGGTTTCCTTATGAAATGATCCATAAATGATGTCATCCAAATTGTCCGTAATTGTGAACCCACCCACCCCAATGTCATCATTTTAAAATTACGTAAACAGTTATCTTCAACATGATATGTCATCCTTAACTTACTAGACCCACCCACACTACCCATGACATTATTTACGGACGATCTCTTATTATACTTTTTCTTCTCAGCTTTCTGATCGTGCTATATGTATCCCACCTTTGAGTCGTTTTCCTTTCATTTTCGTCTCTGAAAAAACTTTCATTCGTTATTCCAAAATCGTACAACTCGCATTCTGGTCTGTCTCTGAATTTTGTGGTAGAGTGTAGAATTTGTAGAGTTTCTCTATTCCTTTTCGTGTGTCAGTAAAAAGTAGTAGTGAAAACTATACATGTTTAGTGAGCTAGGCTTAGGGCACGGGTTAGTTCAAGTCTGTCTCAAGTTGAAATGCTAGATGAGTGCTACTAGACTAGTAGTAGAGGGTTTAGTAGTACTTTTGTAGTAGTATTTTGAGTATTTGAATGCAGACATTAAAAATAGTGAATTTAAATAGTACCTACTTACTTATCTACTAGTGTATAGCCGTTCAAAACTTGGAATTTTTAAAATATACCAAATATATAATATTATAGTGAATATTTATTTAGTATTGGAATTAATTGTGGTTACTTTCAAATTTCTAATACGGACACGGAAGTTGAAGTCTAAGTCATAAGTAGTTTTATTTTTTTTTTGTTGGAAGTTCAAAAGTTGGAATTTGGAAAAAGGATAATTGTTTTCAGTTTTTGAGACCGAGAGACATGAAAATCATGGAGGACGGGTCGGAAGAGAAATTTTACGAGTGCGACAACACCGTTGACCTTTCCTACCCCCTCCACAGAGCCGCCTTTGAGGGTAATTTAAGAGAATTGGCATCACTCCTACGTCAGGGTCAAGAGGTGATCAAGAAGGATCAACATGGTGAGAGTATTTCATTCATCTTTTTGGCTTTTAGTACTAACAACTTACTATTGATGAACTAACTAGTAAGTAGTAAGTCATAAGTAGTCACTGGTTATTGAGTATTCATGTTTGATTGATTGATTAATTTGGGTTCATTCATTAATTACTTAGTTCATTCTGTTTCTGTTATTATTTGTAATTTCAAATTTATGAGTAGTTGATAGTAAACATAGTAAATGAGAGAATGGTTGATGTTGTAATTTTATGAATTATGCTTTATATGTTATAGGTTTGTTTTAAACTTCAAAGTTTCTTCGTTTGTCGTTGATCGTGTTTGTTTGTAGGTCATAATAGATGGTCAAATTCATTATTAAGTAGTATTAGCAATTATTGTTTAGTATTCCCAATGAGTAATGCAAATATGTAGATTTTATATTTGCACCTTACAATTACTTAAGTTGCATTCAATATTTTCATTGATTACATTTTTATTCTTAAAAATTCTTAAACAATTAGTCAAAGTCGACGCGTTGTCTAAACTGTCGCGTCGGTCAACAATGAAGAGAACAACAATTTTTTATTTTAAGAAACTAAATCCAAAATTAAACGAACCAATTCGATTTTTGTCTCTCTTCGTTTTGCTAGTCAAAAAATTTGAATGCATGGTTATTGCAAAACGTTGAACGTATGTTGCAAGAATTTTTATTAGTTTGTTATTGCAGTATTTGCATTTGCAGTTGTGCTGCACAAGTACTTGCACTTTTAGATTGAAATTTTCAATGTGATATTTTGTTTTTGTTGCTACTTACTTGCGTGGTTCCTTTTGGCTTCTGAAATCTAGTATATCTGGTTTTTTTTGGTTTCGGTTTAGGTTCAGGTTGAATCAAACAATTCGAAATATGCGAAGTATGCTTCGACTTTCGAAATTCAACGTTTGACGTTCAACCTTGTTTGTTTATAGTTGGCTATTTTTATTTTTAACATTCGAAATTATGCCGAAATATTCACATCATTTTAGGTTTTTAAGGTGACGGAATGTCAAAGTTGGATATTTAAAATGTTAAATGTCAGTTGTGGAAAATTAAAATTTAAAATTATAAATTACACGGATTAAAGTATTAAAGTTTGAATTATTTGCATGATATATGACTTGTGAGGGGATGTAATATGTGGTTATACTTTCACGATAAGATATTGTTGTAGCAATGAGTTTAGTGTTAAATAGTGATAAGGATAAGGGTTGTAATAATAATGATAAGCATCAATAAGAAACCAGTTGAGTAGCTATAGGGGCTAGGAGTTAACTATTAATAAATTGTATATTATGCTTTTCAGTATATTAGGTAATCTATTGGTCAAGTCAAAAGTCAGATAGTTATGATTTTGAGATTAAATGTAATTATTTGTACAAACAAATAGTTACATATTATTATAATCTTAAAATGAATGTGCAAGGTTGTATCGGCTTCTTAAGTTTAGTGTTTCTTAATGTTTTAATTTTAATTGTTGACCACCATGGAGAACGTTAGGTAATCGTCCATCTAAATTTTTATTTATCGTAAAATTTCAAGTTTAACAGCTAGGTTAGCTTACGAGTATGGTTGACGCACGATTCGGATAGATTTGAATGTTTTAGCTCTATTAAATCAATGCTATTAGAAGTATCGAAGTATGTATCTGTTATTAAATTAGTGAACCAACTCTAAATGGGGGGATACCCCTACTCTCCGCATCCTTATTGTGCTCATTATTTGTTGCAATTACTTTAATTATTTTGTAAGTAATGAATTTTACTTAGTACCTATTACGTGTGAACTTGTTATGTAAGGATATGGTGTAATTGCATATTATAATGAAGGCCGTTATAACTATTTAAGTCATTTGTAGCAGTAATTGTGTATTAATAATTTACATAGGTACTTATGATAAATTGTATATTATGTTGTATTTCAGGCAACACGGCGCTTCATATTGCAGTTATGCTGGGACATAAAGGTAACTTATAAAAACTCAAACTCAGTACTCCCTATTTTGGATTTATAATTAACTTACTAATATGTTATGTTGCTAGTGCGTAGTTCATTACTTCAGCTCTTCTATAAAATGTTTTGTTTTGCAGTATTTTCATTTTTGCTGAGATGTGTGCCTGTTGATTTTGCTATAATTTTGAATAATAGTTGATTGTAATTGTACCTTTTCGTTACTTTTGTTTTAGAATGTGTCCAACTTTTGTTGGCACATGGAGCTCCGGTTAAAGCAAAGAATTCTAAAGGTTGGAGTAGTTTAGCTGAAGCCATTAGTTATGGAGATAGACCAACCAGTAAGCTCAAAGTTTATTAAAATACAGTATTTAAATAAATGAGATTTTTCTATATAATTTCTAATTTAATACTATATAAGTAGTATGGAAATAAAAGGAGTTTCGACTATAAGTAAGTATATTGCATTACATTTATATATGAGTTTGATTCGACGCTGGTTTAAAAATTCTCTACATCTGTTTTGCTGTGTAGTTGTCTCTCTATTTCGAAAATCGAAGCAACAACTTCGGGATCAGATGTCATCCCGAAGACCTTTCCTAGTCAAAGCACTAGAAAAAATACAAGATTTTTACATGGAGCTCAAATGGGATTTTCAAAGTTGGGGTAAGTAAATTGCACTGCATTTTTACTTGGGTAATTGATACTGAAAAAAAGTTTCTTCAAATGCAGGAACAATCTTTTGCTTACCGAAAATACAATTTTTTGAATTTTGCGAATTTCTTAACCTATTTTTTAAAATTAAAATTCCAGTGCCTTTAGTGTCACGAATTCTACCGTCAGATATTTGTAAAATACATAAAAAAGGATCCTCAATCCGTTTGGACACAACCCTCCTGGACTTTAATGATATGAAATGGGAACGTGGTGATATCTCATTTGTGTTCAACGGTCATCATATACATCATAAACTTGGAGGAAGTAACAATAATCACTCGCCACTAGTCGTCATGGATAATAAATTAAAAGTGTACCAACTCATGACTCAGCAAGAGACAGAACTTGAGTTTGAGGAAGAAATTGACTTACTCATGAGTAGTGATGTAATCGTGGCCCAAATGTCAACGAAGGAAGTTCAGTTCAATAGGTCCCAGTCCGGTTGGATATTTCGTGAAGACAAGAAAGAAATGGTGGGCCCTTTCTCAGCTGATGTCTATCTAGTCCAGGGTATCAGTTTAGAGTCACAGAAGCGACGGGAACATTTGTCTGACGAAGATCTCCTTAAAAATAAAGAAGTTCTAGTCGAGAGTTTTACCAAACCAAGTGCTAGTAGTTTTGATTTAAATAATGCAGTAAGTTTGTAGACGAGGGTTACTTAATACTGTTATCCCATGACATTTTTGAATTCAGCAAGAAAGTTGTTTTTGTTTTATGATTTTGTTATGAATCATTATAATTAGTAATTAATTGTGCTAATTTTTTACATTTGATAAAATAGCAAGAGGAATATAAACGGCGTGAATCCCTCCTACCTCCACCAAAGCCTGACGTGAGTTGGGAGGATTATGCAAATGCAACTCCAGGAAGTCCTCCTCATTTAAATCGTCCTCTGCGTAGTAAATGTTCTTCAAAGGCTTTCAAAGCAACACTTGCTATGGTACACTTTTTATTTTGTAATAAATAAATAATTAATATAAATTTTAACTTAGCTTACCAGTGTAGATACGTAATTGTTATAATTGTGCCACGTATATTTTCTGTATAATAGTAAAATATAGTAAGTTATAGTTATAATACCTAAACTTATATATTACACAAGAAAATGTACATGTTTGTTTTTTTAAATTTGCAGAGTGAAGAGTTTCCCATGACTGTTGAAATGCTTCTCAATATTTTAGAAGTAGTAACTCCATTTAAGCATTTAAAGAAATTACGGGAATTTGTTACCATGAAACTTCCTCCAGGATTCCCGGTTAAAATAGGTATATTTTTTTGTTACATTTATCTTATCTTGCTGTGTAGTTTCTATGCTTGAAATATTAGCTAAAACCGTAGCAGACTAAATGGAGGCAAAATAACAGGAACTACTAATCTCGCACCAACCACGTATTTTGAAATTTTGCCCTATCATTGACTATTCTTAAGCTTCAAGACTCCATTTCAGTTTCCCCTATAAGGTATTTTAGAGTAAAAGTTTGTTTTTATATAAACCATTACGCCTGATAAATACATATATTTTACCCCTGCAGTTTTTTTCATTTTGAAAAGTTTCTCATTCCGTAGAATTTGAGTAAGTCATTTATAAGGATTTTCTATCATGTTCGAATGTAGTCTGCGGGTGTTTTTAAAATTCGTATTTGAATTTACATCACCTAAAGCTTGCATAAATCTTTAAAATGAAAATATTGGTAGCAATACTTCTCCCAGCTGAATGCTCTTCAGTTGGAGTTTAACATGAATTGGTTTTGTAAAATACATTTATTTTTTTAATAGAAATTCCTATTCTGCCCACAATCACGGCCAAGATAACATTCCAAGAGTTTGCCTTCCGTGATAATCTCCCAGACGTGTATTTTCAAATCCCTCCTGACTATGTTGAGAAACCGAATCGATTTCCGGATTTATAGGCAGACGCTACGCTCCTGACCGATCCATCACTCTGCTTACTGTATGCGGCCAACACGTACAGCTACTATGGACAGCTCTACAATTTCCTTTTTCCTCAAAGTCCGCGGTCCCATCATTAGTCACCGTCAAATCGGTCCCATCTACTCTCATCCTAATCTAATATTCAATAATTAAATAATAATAATTACGATTACTGTTTGTTATCCTTCTTGTCTTTTTCGCTGCTTTTTTTTATTGCCACGCTGCCGTATTTGTTTTGATGTCATCATCCAGTCTTCAACTTTAAACTTCAGAACATCTCACTTCAATTTCGTCATCGTGGTTCCAGTTTATCTTAAAACAAATTTAAACTCTTTAAAGTGTACCGGTCTAAATCGTGCTCATTCAACAACTTTCACAGTGGCAGTGCCGACAGTGACTCAACAAATTAAGTTACTTTAAGCAGCAGGATGTATTTTAAATCATCGAAAGCGTGTAGCAGGAGCTTATAATAAAAATATGATTACTGCACCGTCAACATAGAAAATGCAAATAATTTCGCTAAGCATTACTGATCACGTCAATAAATATCTCAATTTAAATTTTATAAATAATATAATTCTACAAGTGTATAATTTTTAATAATTCCGTAATAATCCATGTAAGAACTTGTATATTCAATTCAGTGTTTCAAATCAAAAACTCAAATCTCAGTCGATAATTTGTTCCAAATAATACTACCAGCAACAACCGCTAACCATCACCGTCCTACCGTATGATAATGTAAATACCGTATAAAATATTAGTGAGGATAATTATTATTACTTAACTAATTAATTACTCCCGTACTGATTTATTTTGTTTTGAATTCTTGTTTTCTTGTTTTGTTTTCGTATTTTCGTTTTGTATTAAACCCTCAGTACCAGAACCCATATTATGTAAGCCTAAACTACACACATTATCTTGTTTAGAAACTGTGTCTCATAATTATAAGTAATTATTATTACTGATTCATTACTGTAGTTTATTTATATGCATAATGAAGTAATTACTCTTCCTCTTTGTTATTTATCTATTAGTACATTATTAGTACTAATATTAATATAAAGATTTTTTTGCTCGTAGTCGTAGTTTTGAACTAAAGAAAAGAAGTTAATTACATTGTAAAGATTTTGTAGAAATTGTAGAAACTCAAGTTAGGGTCAATGGTTTGTTCTCCTAAAATTAATTATCGCTGTATCAGTATCTTTTGCCCTTATTAATTTGTAGCCATTTTTTTAGCTATACATTAATTCTCAATTTTCGAATATTTTCAAATGTGTAGCAGCCTCAAAAGATTCATTTTAGATCACATGTAAGTCATCACAGATATTTATAAGCAATAATAATATCTCTTTGCTATAAGTCGTTGTCAGCGCTGCGCTGGCTCGTTTTAATCAATTTTCAGGCTTCAGGTAATGTAAAATAATTTAGAAATTCTTTTCTTTGGTTGCTCATTACTTGACTTTGGATGTACCTACTATTCGGTAGTTTTCAAACTTTTAAATGTTAGGAGTTTCAAACAGTATTACGTTTTTTTTATATAATTCCTTCAGCTACTATTTATAATATGTTACGTTGCACAGTAATAATAGATTTAAAATTTTAGTATTTTTAATTACTGAAAATTACTCATTTAAAAAAAATCATTATATGATTGCTTAAAACTAAAACCAAGCGTCTTACTAAAATGTATTCCTATTCAAAAAGCACAATGTGCGATTTTACATCTTTTCGTTAACAAAATAATTAGAGGTCCCTACTATCATTTTCCACAATCCAAGTCATGTACGATTAATTAGTTAGGTTGAAATTTTTTGATTTTTTTCCAAAGCTGTGGATAGTTTCGTACCCAGTCAAATTATATTGCTAGTCTTACGTCGTTTGTTTTCAGACGAGCAGGTTTTATATCAGTTATAAATAGTAAAAACACCAGTTTTGACTTTTGTTTGAGGCATATCGTAACCGTAGTTGCTTTGACACTGTAGCCGAATGTATAGCACTGTAACTCTGCTTGGCTTTTCGAACTTTAAACGTTGTTTGGTTATGGTGGTGGCATACTTACTTCACACCACTACATACCTAATATGATTCCCAATCTAATGAAGTGTAGACATGTGAAAATACGAACTCTAAGTGTACGTACTTCACTATGCAATATGTAATTAACAGATTTTGTGTATTAGCCTTGTTTAATAAGTAAACCTATCTATTGTTTCTACCTTCTGATTTTGCAACGAAATCCAAATTTCAGAATTAAAATTTAGCCGAAATAAATAAATTATCTTTCATTGAGTAAGTCTACTTCTACACTTTCAAGCGGTTTTCCTCATCCGAGCTAATTGTTTTCGAAATCGACATACCTACCTACGCATTTGAATATGTATGAATTAGGTTACTCTGTTATTCAGCAAAAATAAAGTATGTAGAAATCGATGACATGAATATTAATAATTATTATAGCTGTTAATATTAATTAATATGTTTCGTATGGCTTCCTTTATGCCTGTCACAAACATTGCGTGTATACTCATTAGTATGATTAATTAAGTATGTGCTTACCTAATTTAATCATATCCATTCAGCTCACTCACATCAGCCATGTGTAGCGATTCTTAGAACAGTTCTGCGTAATTGAATTTCGTGATTATTATTATTGTTAACAGTAATTGGTTTCCCAACTCGTCTCTCTCGAGTCTCGATAATTTAAGTTACAAAGTATGAATTTGATTTTGATCTCAATAATATTGAATTGAATGATTTAATTTGTAGTTTAATACTTTCTCATATGAATCTAAAAATCTTCTTACGTCACAAATAGTGATAAATCATTATTTGCGTGCAGTATTGAATATGTTCAACACGCTAATAAGGATTCAATTTAACAGTTAGAAATACATACCTACTATACCTTGTAAGGTAGGTAGGTAGGTGGATAGGTATATGAAACGCAAGCGCATCCTTAAACAATACGTAAGTACATAATTATTGCTTACCTCACACTACAATTACAATACAATTTACTAACCATTAAAAGCGCAATTGCAAAATTCCAGATTTTAAAAAAACACACACCTAAATATTTCGGTTTCAGGGAATTCAGGAAAATTATAAAAAAGAATGCAAATCACAATAACTATGCTATTAAGGATGTAGTAAATATTAAAATAATTATTATGAATAACTGAACCACAATAAATAAGACTACTTAGCTATAAAAACCAAACATATAAAATATAATGCATTAATAATTATTATACTATTAAAGATAGCGATGAAATTTCAACCATTTCATTCTTTCTGTATAAAAAATCTGGATTTAAAAATAATTTAATTAAACTAAAATATTGCCAATAAAAAATTTAAAAAAGACGTAAATTTAAAAGCTGAAACTGAAATGTTGATGTAAATTGTCTTTAAAGTTTAAATCAATATATTATAGTCTGAACTCTAAAAATGTCTGGGAATAGATGTACCATTGATAGATTAAATATAAACATAGGTAAAAGCGATAAAAAAACTACACTAAAACTGACCCGGAAACTTTACAATATCTAGTTACAATATTTGAAGAACTTGACCGCATATAGTTTGGGCACGTATAGCCACTAATATTTTAAAGTTAATAATGTACTAAAACATGTAAAAGTAGGAATAATTATAACCAGACTTATAGTCATTCTAATTAATTACAATGATTAAGACACGCACACACCTAAGAATTGGGGGTTGACAGTGTTGTTGTGATGAGGTAAAACTAAAAAAATATAAAAAATATTCAAAATTTTATTGATAAAAAAAAATTAAAAAAATGAGGGAGAATTTGTGAAAAAGTGTATTTTGGAAATTACAAATTACAACCTGACACAATAATTAGATATTAATTAGATATGTAAAATATTTAATATATACTATATTCGAATTAAAAATTATAATCGAAAATGAAATGTTTACTGGTCAGCATGTAAAATTCAACTAAAAAAAATGATACGTAATTGAAAATCTATAATGACGACTCGCTAAAAGTTAATTATTGTTAATGAATAAACTCGTTAAGTAATGTAAATTAATTGTATTCGTAATTATAAATTATTGTACCTGCCTATATAATGGTATTATTTCGTTGTACATATTGTAAGTGTACCTACATATATACGTAGTACAGATATAAGTACATATAGTTAGCCAAATTAAATTTGACTGCTTCTATAGCTGCTTATTTATAACTCTATAATATATTATTGTTTTAAATTATCTGGATCATGGAGCTCAAACTCTACACAGTTTTTTGCGTGCTACGATAAATTACATTATGTAATGTATATATACATAGTTTATAAAAAATAGCGCAAAATTTAAGTCCTAATGTATATTACACTTACAAGATTTGATTTCACATTTGTGATACAAAATAAAAATATATACATGTAACTTTATTATTTAAATTTTAAGAAAATATTGAAATGACTAAATTAATTACTTATGATCTTTCAAAAATGGAATGTCAAAAGTCAACAGGAATAAAAGCAGCTGTTTAATTTATTTAAGTGTATTTAAAAGGGATAATGTTTTTTGAGCAGACAGGTGAATCTAATGAGCAGACACAGACATCTAACTGGCAGACAAAATAAATTTATTTTGCAGACAAATTTTTACGATTTTGCAGACACTTTCAGCGGCAACGTTTCAAAAATAATTTATTTGGCAGACAATTATTGTATCGCTTATAATTATTCAAGCAGTAACCTAGCAGTATATTATCAAGCAGTGTCGCAGTAAGTAATTGATAATAATAATCAATAAAGTGAAAAAAAACGTAAAAATAAATAAACGAAGTAAACGTAGTTAATAAAAGTCAAAATGTATTAAGTAATAATGTAAGAGTCAGATGTTGGTTATTGTCGAGACTGAGCATCCTCTTGCGTGGAATCCCTGGTCCTCCCTAGTCCAACCTTTGCTGGCTCTTCAATAAGTTCTTCTGTTTCTGTTATGTTTCGTTTTTTCACAAAAACAACTCCTTTGCTCATATTGGAAGCTTCAGATATTCACAGACCACAGTTAAGCAAGAAACTAGTAAGACCTTGATTTCACTAGAAAAGTTAACCACTGTAAGCCTTAAGAAACTCGCTTTCAGAGTTAACCATTGTTAAATCTGAAAGCGAGTTTCTTAAGGCTAACGATCGTTAACTTTTCTAGTGAAATTAAGGTCTAAGGCTAAGTTTTACAACACGAATGACGAAAACAGTGAAAACAACAAAAGGCAGAAACAACTCACCTCATCGTAGTCTGACGTCATCCAAGTTTATTAATACTTTTTCCTTTCGACAATATATACCTGCAGGCTTAATTAGTTCTGTATTTTTTTTAAGCTGCTGAAAGAATGTAAAGTTTCTAAAAAATTGTCTGCTGGAAAAATTATTATAATGCCCCAAATTTTGTCTGCAAATGAAATTAAATTTGTCTGCAAATTCATTGAATTTTTCGTCTGCCAAAACAATTTTTTTTGTCTGCAGCGTTAAAATACCACCCTATTTAAAAATTGTAAATTCAAAAACTAATAAGCTATTATACTAATTATCACTACATTGCATTGCTTCTGATTCTTGTGATTGCTCTGTGAGTTGTTTTTTTAAATTTTCAATTACATCCTACCTAATAATAATTATTATTATTACATTTATTTAATTTTGGAATGTTTTTTTTTCATTCTTCATTTTTTTTGTTCGTAGGTTATTGTGATGTAAGTTTTAAATAAGTTAATAAGCAATCTATGAACATGAAATGTAACAAAGATCGACATGTTTAACAAAAAAATAATAAATCACATGACTTCAAAGAAAAACGGGTACTCTAATAAATAACACAGAATAATACAGCATCAGTCATAATTACTTCATACGCGGAAGATGTTTCGTTTTGATTTTTAATGCTTCCATGGCTCTATTTTCATATCACGAAAAAAAATGATGCTTGGGAGTTGGATTTATTTAAGTATAATATGACGAAGACGAATTTGAAATAGGAAATATCTAAAAATAAATTCAGCATTCCAGTATCCTCATTATGTACTGAAAGAATGCAATAATATATAAGTGTTCGTGCGGTACTACGTATTAATACAGCTATGTGGTCAAGGATCAACACACAATAATGATTACCAGTGGACGTTTTGCCATTTGCCATTCGTTAATTTTACTTGGTATTTCATGCAACAAGTTACAAGTTACCCAAGTATATACTACAATTGTGTCGCATTATTTGTGATGCATCATAATTGCTTCATTATGGTTATACACTTACGACAAGTACTTTGCAAAGGAATTACACAAATTATGTACACGGAAATACTACACACATATACATGTATACTTAAAACAAAATTATGCAAAATATCCAGGAAAATCTTTTAGAATTTTTAGTAGGCACGGCACAGAAAACACGGAACAGAAAAATGCTATATCTGCAATTTTCAGAAAATCCTAAGTATACCTAAAAATATTATATTAACAGTTTGTTCAAGAGTCAAAAACATAACTTTAGAGTTAGAATTACTTCCTATTCCTACGACACTTAACGCAGAACTTAATTACGTAATTACTTTGTAACATTAATATGCAACGTTTTTATGCGCCTACATGAAATAAAATACAACGTTTTCATGTTTTAAAAAGAATTTTGAAGCAAGTATCAGTTTTTCTAGTCATATTTGAAATCAAAAGTAACTATATTGAACTTTTGCGGAGTACAGTCAAATCCGTTTATAAGGGATCCTGATTTAAGGGAAAACGGCTTTAAGGGACAGTTTTAAAATATTTCGTTGGCCAGCCTATGTTACAATGTTAAAAATATCCGGATATAAGGGAACCGATACAAGGGAAATTCGGATTTAAGGGACTGTTTTTCTATGCATTTGAGGCCTTTTTAAGTCATTTATAAGGGAAATTGTAATAAAATGAGCCGAGTAGTACATAAGATGTATTTTTAATCAGCTAGACAAAAATGTTGAAACCAAACAAGTGGACGTCAAACCATACCAACTATCTTGCAATCAATTATGTGGCTGTTCGATTCATAGAAATTGGTCACTGAAAATACAATACAAATTTTTTTCCAGCATTCCAACGTATACTTTCAACTTGACGAGGTTCATCCCGATCACGAAGAAGATGACGATGCGGCTCTAAAGTTAGCTGCTACAGCGTTAGGAATGGTGGCTTCTGCAGTAGAGAAGCTTATTACATTCTCTGATTTTGCAGAAGAACTGCTGTCAGTTCCAAGTGTGCCTGAAGCTACGGAAATGATACAGAAACTTCATTTTTTGTAGCGCAGAAAAATACTGGGGAAACTATTTTTTTGATTGTTCATAATATCAGTGTTTGTGTGCGGCAAAATAAAATTGAAAAAAAAACAAACTACAATAACCGATTTTTTCATTAAATCTCAATAAATATATTTAAACAACGTTGTAAATACCTTGCCCTTGGCATATTTTTGACTCAAAATAAAATAATTTTAACATCGTAAATAACATTCGCTTAATAGGGAAATCCCTTAAACGGTTAAACGGGAATTCGGTTAAACGGGACAGAAAATATCGGTCCCGCCAGATCCCTTATAAACGAACTTTACAGTATCCAAAACATGTAAATTAGAACTTTATACTCATTTTCAAATGCATGTAAATAGGACTAAAACCGGCCTTCCTCATATTTTACAAACTGGGTGAATTGAAATTTTGTACAGATTGTAGAAATAATAAAAATACTGACTTTTATACACTTCCCTAAGTAATTTAAATAGAAGAGTTTTTGATCTTTTTTAAATTGGCAGAAAACGTCATCTTATTCACGTTTTAAAAATCAAAGTATTCAGACAAGTTCTTTTCAAACTCTATGCAAAATTTATCCTTTCATTAACAATCATTTAGTTAAAAATTGCAGATATATCGCTTATTTAAAATTAAAAATTGAAAAGATGAGGAAAACCTACCCTGGATAATTACTACCTGGATTTGAGGAGTTTGCTAGCAAAACGCGTTAAGTCCATTTTTTCAGAAATTGAGATTATTGGTGTTTAAGAACGACTAAGTACATATAATTCACACCGTGCAATATTACGGGTCAAAGGTCACTGGAACTATTTTAAATAATTCGCTCAAAAACCGTTTTCTGGCAAAACACGTTAAGTCCATCAGTCGTTTGTTGGCAAAACACGTTAAGTCCACTAAACTCAATAAAAACAACTGATTCTTATAAAAAAATATCCTTATTTTCCCAAAACTGCTTCTTGTAATGAAACGAAATTTATTCGCTTTAACATCAAATTCACGTGTACTATTTGTAGGGGATGGTCCATAAATGACGTCCCACAAATTTTTACTTTTTAAGGCTAATCCATCGCCATGTCATCACTTTAACACTGCGTTCATCTGTTATCTTTCCCACGGCATGACATATCATTACTACATGACTAGATTCACATACCCTACCGAAAACGTCATTTATGGACGATCCTTAACAGATCGATATGCCAACTAAATTTCAATTTGTTTGGTACATTTGGAAGCTCTGCTGTATTAATAATACAGAAGTGCATGGTTTACAAAGTAATTAAGAAATTGTACAAAAGAACGGTCGCGTTTCTTATGAAGAAAATAAAGACGTAAGGGGTCGTTCACAAATGACGTCATTGACAGGTTCAATGGGTCTACTTGGCAATCCTATGCTAGGGATAGTCATTTACGCAATATGATTAATCTGGTGACAGGGGGCAACATGGTTTTAAAAATGAATACTTTTCTATGACGTCATTTGTGGACAATCCCTAAGCAAACAACTTCTTTAAGAAGTAGTAGATTTGCAGTCAACAATTTAACATTGGAATGCAGGATTGTTTTAATTAATGCTTACTGTTGTATTTACATGTTTTTAAAAAGTGCAAAATGTTCTATGTACATGTTTTTGAAAATTGCATAATGTTCTATTTACATTTTTGTAAAAAGTGCATAATGTTCTATTTACATGTTATTGAAGTGTACAATTTATACTTCAATTTTACAATCATAAATTAGCATGCAATTCAATATAATTCAAAAGGTTAATTTTTTGCATTGTTTCTTATGGGTTTTTTGGCAAAACACGTTAAGTCCAAGATTTCAAAATTTTGAATCATTTTTTAAAAATTACGACGCTGCGTCAGATTTGAGTTATTTTGGCTACTAATACACCTGGTAGTATGCAGTTACTGAAAAAAAAATTTCGAAAAAATATTCACGTTTTCACATGATTATCAAAATTTGCGGTTCCTGTAAAGTTGGGCAACATGGACTTAACGCGTTTTGATAACAAAGTCCTCATTTGTATACAGGTTATAAAGTGTATAAGAATTAAATTACAAGAGGTGACGTAGTTTGAACTGTAATGAAGATGTAGGTAGGTGCCTATTTAATTATATAGATCTTGCCTACAATACCTAGGTTGCATGATATTTTGTCAACTGCTGAAATATAGTTTGAAAAAAGTAAAACGAGTCATAATACATAGCCTGACTGCAGAAGAGTCGGGTCGACTACATTAAATACATTGAGTAAGCCGCAATAAATTAAGAACTATTAGAATTATGATGCTCATTCAAAAGGAAAAGGAAAAGTAGAGGGGAATTAGCATGTGAATAGGAATAACTAAATCCCCAAGTGCCCAAACAACGCAAAACTAAGTACCACATGCCATGGAAATCCAGCACCGAGCACCGCATTTACCAGCACTTATCATCTCATCAACAATACGCCACAAATTCAACATTCCCATTCATTATCCAGCTATTATACTATATATATGTCCCTATACAGATACATAACCTACTATATAGCAGCAATACGAATAATACAACAACAATCATAATCCTTTTTAGTACTTTGAGTAATAACATATATATTTATCACTGAATAACTGCATACATTTACCTACAAAAGTACATAATATATTTGCACGCAATCCCAAAAATTCTGATTCTGACTCAATTGAATCAATATACCAAACAAAACAACAAAAGCAAAAATCCCGTCGCTCAGCAAAAATGTATACGATTAGGTACATTACTACAATAATTATTATTATGTATTTCACTTTTAGCAACTTCCACATTTGTATTCTAATTCCAAAAATTCGAAAGTTACTCACTACTAAACAGACACTATACACAAATCTGTACCCGAAATTGGTGCATGTAATAAAAAAAATAACTAAATAACAAGATAAATTAACATTAATACAATTTTTACACACGCATTTTATGCCTTACATGTTTTAACAATCAAATTGCAACTACCTAAAACTAAATGCCTACCAAAATACAAATATATCCAATAACCAAATATCCATTTGTCACAGTGTATATAGTTTTTTCAAAAATATTATTCAGAATTTCCCAATATGCCTATACTGCTTACCGGGTTTCTCTATGCTTCAGTTGTACAAGTAGTAATTAATGTCAATAATTAATTATCCATAGCTATAACGAAATGTTGGATGTGTGGGAGCTAGAGAAGAAAAAAGGTAATAAGTTAGTTGGATCCTACGTGAGATTTCAGTGTCAGTTCTCTCCTGACTCCAAACACTAACTTTAGTATAGTACAATTAACACTCAGACAGAGACACACACACAATCAAAAAAATATATAGGGGAAAAAATTCGAGTATACAGAAAATAATAAGGATCCACTTCATCATAATATCCGTCAAAAACTTTTGACATTTTGAGAATAGTTAAATAATTTTTTTATCGTATTTGTGGAGTGATTTTTTATTTTGTTATTTTATTTATTGGACCGTCACGTGTTGGGAGTTGGGACATTGTGTTTGATGAAACACACGGCTTTCGGATTTAACTTCAATACTTGAATCCCAGTCAGGCAGTCATGGTCATGATCCTTCATGTTCTTCACTTAATTTATTAATCCTTCTATATTAACACTTTTCATGACTGACATTGACTTTAAATAATTGAAGTTTCAAGTTTATAATTTTGCAATCTTCTGGACAATCAACCATACGACGACCCGCTGCCATAATTCATAACGTGAACAAGTACCTGTGTAGAAATAGAAGCTGAAAAGAAAAGGTAAGGTTTGCACAATTTTTGCATTTTTTACACTCACCATTTTGCACTACATAATTCTGTAATGTACTGACATCGTAAATCCTTCAGTTTAATTGTTAACCAATCCTTTGATCATCGTCATCGTTGGTAACATTACGGAAATTATGCATTATTAGTTGTTATATTCCTACTTGGTCACCTCCATTGGCTCCATTTTACAGGGCCGGACAAAGGAATTGTTTTTAGGCAGCATTTTATTGTTTCCATGCAAAACCCAACCACTTTGATTTTATTTATGGTTTTTTGTGGTGAAACAAAATGTTCCCTTTACCTATTTTAGAAAAGTGCAAAATATTCTATTTACCTATATGTTTCTTTAAAGGTGTTAAAGTTTTATTTGCATGTTTTTGAAATGTGCAAAACTTTTTATTTGCATGGTTTTGAAAACTCAAAATGTTCTATTTAAATATTTTTGAAAAGTGTCAAATGGTGCAATTACATATTTTGAAAATTTAGGCAGCGGGGGCTGCCTGCGCTGGCCACATTATCCGGCCATGTCCATTTTATTTTTTCAATTTACGAAATACGCTGAAACCCATTTTTGAACCGAAATGAAAAAACAAAAATTCTAAAAAGCGGATTACCGCAAACGTCTCAAACTGAAATTTTTATACTATATGATTACTTTCCTTTTTTACACAATAACAATATGTGCACGAAACATTTTTAAAAACTGTAAAAGAAGTAAAATACAAAATTTTGCATGTTACAAAAATTACCTGCCTAATTAAAACATTTGAACTTTTAACAACTACTGAGGATGTGTTTAAGTAGTACTTCATATATAAAATTACAATTGCAGAGACACGTTTTAAAATTATACAAGTAATTTATGACTAGGTACCTACTCTACATATCTGAATATCTGTAGTCTGTAGGATCTAACTAGTAAGTTAGGAATTAAAATAGAAGTATTGCAATGCCTACAAGAGCTAACAAGGTAATAAAATCTAAACCCTGAGGCTTTATATTAAGATTCATGAATTATTTATAAATTTATTATGAATGAATTATCCTACAGAATTTACAGAAAAAAAAAGATGATGATACTTATGTTGTTAGGGTTATAGTAATACCATAATAGAAAACAGAACTACTAAGCACAAGGTAACACGGAAACAAAGAGTACATCGATCCGTTCAAGATTCATATTTGAGCAATTTAAACTCATATATGAGATGAGGATAGTAACAGTTATGTATTAAAACAGTTTTAAATTATTTTTACGACAGTCGTACTTGTACTCAACTATCATATAGTATTATATTATGTAGTACCAAATCCTAAATACCAACTCGTTTTCATTTTCCTCTTGGAAGTCAAAAGTAAAGGCAGATGAGGCAGACGGTAGACGGCTTCCACCCATCCTCCGCTTCTTGATTTTTGTGTTCGTAGGAATTGTTTTTCTGATCTCGTCAAATTCAAATTATGAACTGCAAACAACAAAAGCAAAGAGGCAAAAATCAGCCGCCCCGGGGGAAGGTATATAGCCGAACAGAACAGAACAGAGCGTAACCTAGTACAAGAAGTAAATAAGAAATGGAATGAATTACGATTAAAGATTATGATTACCAGTCATAAAGCGGAATATAGTGCCAAGTTTTCTTTTCCCTTTTCATATATTAATCATACTTTAGCCGGTTTTACCAGTTATAACCTTAAGTTTAAACGCAGGTTGTTCCGTTTCTGTCTGTCTATATGTATTAAATTTGCACCTTTCCGTGATCTGAGTCTCCTCACTACTAGTCAGTCTCAAGGCATAATTTGGATGATATATTAATGATATTGGATGAAGATAGCGGAGATTTTAGAGATATAGGAAAATATTGCAACCTGTAAATTCTAGGAATTATATATATGTATATTAAAGTGTGACTAAACACAAGAAAGCAAAACAAACTTAGGCGTTTAAGCGTTAGACACATTTCGTCTGTGAAGAGCCAAAATTACCCATATCCAATTTAAGCAAATGAGCGATGTCATAAAAACAAAAAGAGACTTATGCGTAAAATGTTAATTAAAAGTTTTTGAAAAGTGTAAAATATTCTATTTACATGTTTTTTCAAAAGTGTAAAATGTTCTGTTTACATGTTTTTGAAAAGCGTTAAATGTTCTACTTGCATATTTTTTAAAAGTGCAAAATATTCTATTTACATGTTTTTGAAAAGTATAAAATGTTTTATTTACATATTTTTTAAAAGTGCAAAATATTCCATTTAAATGTTTTCAAGACATGTTTCAATATTTTGGTATACAGTGGATATTGTTTTTAGCTACAAATGGATATGAGTCATTTTGGTTCTTCACAGACGATTTATGTTATATATATTAATCAGCTATACTTAATAGGTAGTTATTGTACTATTTTTTCAAGGACGTAAAACGATCTATCTGCACATTTCCAAAACGTCGAAAGAAAACCCATTTTACGTTACTTTTAAACTCCGAAAAGTGTCATTCACCAGTTAGTAGTACTTGCATTTGCATTTAAGAAAAAAACATCTAAATAATTAAAATCTTAATAGGCTGTAAAATTTACAAATCGTGATATTGTGATATCTACCCAGTAGATAATAACGTGCAATAATGCATTTTATACAGTGAATGATGAATTTGCATTTTTAGGGTTTGTAAATATTTCTAATGCAAAATATGCAGTTACTTTACTTTGCATCATTGGCACTTATGATTTATACTCAATAATTACGGAGTATTGAGAGACTTATCAAGAACATCAACTTGGACTCTTGGGCCTTTAATCAACTTCAAACCATCAAAGAGATGGGAGTCAGGAATGTCGTGTTTTACATTTCACTGATGCTCCATTGTTACTTACACCACTAGCAACTTGTTCTTCTCCATTTTTCAATTTTGTTTCCATGTTCAATGTTTCACGTTTAATATTTGAAGTTTGATCCAGTTGCTAGGTCATACTTAGGCAGAGGTCATGGACCGTGAAATATTCTTTTACTGCGTTCACATGTACCAGCCAGCAGAGATTAGGATCAAAAAGAAGAACTGCAAACTATGAAATCAAAGCCAACATATTTATTACATAGATAAAAAGCAAGTAGGTATATTTTCACTATTTTCCTCCACTAACCTAAACCTATAGGTATGTGCATAGCTACAGCTATTACAGATATTATTATCTACATGTAGGTATAGTGGCTTACGTAGGAGCATCACGTCATATCGATCACTGCATAAACACTTATATTGATGCTTCATGTCGGTTAAACCAGTAATTTGCAATAATATTGATCCTGTGTCCAGTCATTCACTATTTAGCATTGTTATTGGTATGGCTCTATTATTTGTAAAGCATCTTTTTCCGGCCGTTATTGGTCACGCATTGTCAATCTAGAATTTAATAAAAAGATATTTAGAATAAAATTTGAATATAATAAAAGTAGACATGAAGCGATGTCAATTGTCAACTTGATGTCAAAATAAAGCTGACTTTATTGAAGCCGAAATAGAAAAGGACAAATGATAATTTGCAAATTGAATTGCACACATTTAACTTTCCTCTATTGATCAGTTTACGACCACTTCTATAGGAATTTAATGTAGAAGTGTATCACTTATCGTGATGAGGCATTTTTCCTCCACGATCAAGTAATAATGAATAACAACAATAATATTGCAATAATTCCTTTAATATTTAAAACTTAATCGATTAGTGATTTCATGTTACTCAATAATTAGAGCGACCCCCTTGAAATATAGAATTATGCACACAAAAAAACGATTTATTCGGCGCTACTGTCGTTGTTTTGTTGTGGTTTTGGTATAGTGCATAATGAAATATGATAAAAAGCGATGCCAGAAAAGCATGATCGAATCTTTCTTGTATCAATGTAAAGAATGTTTTGTCAATTATGTACACACATTCATCTCTTGACAAAAAAAGCAAATATTCAATGCAGTATTTAGCACATGGTTGCTATATAGGTCTAACTAATGATAAACTGTTTTGAGTGGGTTCATATTTGCTTACAGTACATTTCTACGCTCTTCCTTCGGCAAATTTGTTAATTAATATTTACTTTCCTCATGTGCCCCATTAGTTTTTGATTGTCGTCAACAAAACTTGCAACCAATTGAAACTGTCAAATGAAAATGTAACTTGCTTAACTTCCCTATGTAATCAGGTTAAGAAAATTCAGATTAAGATGGAATAGCACTAATCAATAAATCAATAGAATGTAATGACACTAACAGAAATTAGACTGACGAATAGATAAATCAGTGTAAAATGTATTGAAATTTTGAGAAAACTTGCAATAATGTCACCAATCCGTTGACCGTTGGACAATTTAGCAGAGTTCATTTCATCATTTGCGCTGATTAAACACGCTTAGAAAAGATCCCAACTAACTTTTAGTTAGGTCGAGCTAACATATTTGGGTGTTAACTTCAAGACGATTTTTAGTTACTTTCAAAATTTTTGAAGGTGAGAAAAAATGTTAGCTACATGCAACACTGATGTGTGTTAATATACCTACACCAAATAATGTTACAGTTGACATAAAATCGTGTTAAGAATTTATACCACCGTATATAAAGCTAAATTAGTCCTACTACTGTAAATCAACTGTCTCAGGCCAGTGGTTAAGGATGCCGATACCTGACTAGAAGGATGCGGGTTCGAGCTTTACTTTTTGCATTATTTTTTAATTCAGTTAGTCACACAACTAATTCTTGGTTAAATACTCAACACAGAAAATAGTTAACTGAGTCTAACATATTACAGTGTAAATCCCTAACTAACATTTGTGTTGACCACTGTAACATCTTCTGGTGTTGATGTTGGAGTAACACAAAAATATGTTACAAATTAACACCCATGTGGTTAATTTGCTTATATTTATCTAAGCGTGTAGTCACGGCTCACGGCTAACGACAATCAATTAAAATGGAACATGTAAAATTACAATAAATACACAAAAAAATAATGAAACGACATATATAGTATTGAGTATGCCAAGTCTAACGATAAGTCGGCAAAGAAAGTATCATCCTTCTTCCTCCTGCAAACCAGAAGATTTATAATATCTTAAGATACAAATCAAAATATTTTGCAGTTATTCGTTTTCGTTTAAGTATAGCATTAAAATCGAGATTCACTAATAATTATCAGTCATCCATCATCAACATTCAAAATCCTCTGAAGCCATGATGGTCAATATAGTCATAGAATACAAACAACAAAGTAACAAACTTAATGGAAATCAAACAAAATCAAAATTGCAAATTAAGATTTAGAATATTAGCATTATTACTTTATCAAAATTTAAAAAACCAGCAAAACTCCACAATTAATCATTTTTGTGGACATTCTACGTTAGGGAGAACGATCATCTACAAGTCTCAAAAATATTATTACGTCTACTAACTCATTACTACCAACGTTTGGCCGTTTGGCGTTCAGACGTCAGCCCAGTCGAAGTAGACAAAAGTAAGTATAGGCATTACTTACAAAGTCACATCACAATCAACAGTAGAATTAGCAGCTTCCCATGATAATCTGAAACTGTAAATTATAATACAAACTCTATCATTATCCAATAATTTAATTAGTTTAATTATCACCTGTCTGCCTCTGAGATAATTCAAGAAGCTGCATTCAATGTCAATGTCAAAAAATGTTGAGTGAAGACTCGAAGAAGGAGTTTATTAGCTCGCTAGTCAGGCAGTCAGCCTTGCTACTTACGATTAGTTAGCTGTGAGGGTGAAGTGAGTTCTGTATGACTGAATACCGTAAAATTTTATTAATTTTCTTATAAAGTAAGTAGCGATTCGGCTTTTATTTCAAATGTGTCAATGTTTGAACTGTCTAAGTAGTGAGAATAAAAGTAATTAGTACTGACCACTGATGGTAAAGAGTACAGACAGACCCGGCTTTTATTGTATGGAACCTATACCTACCTGGCACCTACCTACTTATTGGAGACCCAGCTTCTATTTGAAGTTTTACGGTACTTTTGTTATTGTTGTCCGTTGTTTTTCTAATGTCGGCAGTCTCATCCGAATCGTTCACCTTTCGTTTTTACAATTTCATTTCCTATCACTGACTCGACTCTATAGACACTGTTGACTGTTTGCGTAATACAAATATTTTTGTAATTTTATTGTTGTGTTAACTCGTAACTTTAACTTAAGAAAGCAGCGAAGATGACGACAAAATCAAACAGCAACCAAGAATTCACCTTATTTACTAGTAAAGCTAACTAACAAACAGACAAAGGTGATCCAACATTCAACAACAGCATCAGTCAAAGCCGGTTCCGGTTAATTAAATAGATCTTAATTTTCTGATGGAACTCCACTTCCGCCGTACGGCGTGCCGTAATTTCTTAATTAATTATAAAGCCTACCTTAATAGTGAATTTTTATGCTGATACGAACTAAATATCACTACTCACTACTTCTTCCGCTTCTTCCTGCAGAAAAGCTCCTTCTACAGGATTAGTCAAACAACTAGATAACTGCACTGCAACTAACAATGAACAACTAAGCTTTGTGACTAGTGAGTCACTAGTAGTGACTGTTTAAAAAATAAGTTCCTAGTTGCTGGTAAACCAGGAGTGCAAAACAATATGCATATATCACATGTAGAGAAGTAAATTTCCGACTTACGATCATATAATTATTAATTACTTACTGATTAAAACGTCCTAATTCCTCCTACCTGTCGCTGTCTGTGCAGTATGCGTTCTTGCTTCTATTTTACTTCGGACCATTTTCACGTTCAAATTTATGGAAGCTTTTCCCCGTGGTTTCAACAACTTCACGTGCAGTCGTAGATATAGTTTAGTAGAGAAATTAACTGGAAAATGCATTCATAATTTCAGTTTACATAAAACTATATAAAAATGCAGGACCTGTTTTGTAGCAAACTGTAAACTCATACATCTCCTACTACCAAGCTGCTCATGGATGTACTAACTAATTACGATAACTTATTAGGCATTTTAGAGTGATTTTATAAAATTATAAACTAACAAATGCTTAGAATTCTTTCCATCAAATAGTTAGAACTATTAGAGGGAAAACAAATCGTAAATATATATATATTTTGATTAGGCGATATTTTAAAGATCACCTACTGGTGACTTGCATCACGTATCAGACCTAATATCAGTAATTACTTAGCTCGCGTAGTTCCCAAGTCCAAGTCCAAAGTTTCCAAAGTTGATCATTAATTTTTTTATTCACAAAAAATAGATTCTATAGTCTATAGTACATACTAACTTAGGAGTAAGGCCAAGATTTTATTTTCCTGGAAAAACATATAGTACTAGCTTATTCATTAGAGTCCAAGTATAATTATAAGGGTGATGTGATGATGTCACCTCCATGTATGTGTACGTATTTTCTTTTGGGTCATTTTAAACTTTAAACAAACTGCATACTTTGTATTGAATATAACTAAGGATCTTTAAAGTTACTGACTCAGTTTATGTAATCAGAAATCAGAATCATGTCTTTCATAAGAAAACATGGAAAACATTTATCGTAATCGTATAACGAATATAAGAAAACCACTTACACAAATTGTTGCACCGACCCGTTTGATTTAATAAATTGTAAAAGTCACTAGTTATCATTATCAGTTTTCTACACATGACTCCGATTAGGATAACGCATCACGACCATCACGAATCACGATGCGGTATCGCAGTAGTTCACACAGTCAAATTTGAAATTAGATAAGAGACGAAAAGATCAATATAACATCCTCCACAGTGCATCCGCATGAACAGCTAACAGTTTAGCTATTAGACTGAACTATGAACTCGCAAGCTCAATAATAATAATGCATCTTTTCTATTATTCTTATTTTGCATCTTGATCTTTATTACATACATAAGAGTTCTGCATAAGGAAATTAATGAGGAAAACTCGCGAAATGGAAACAATGGTCGGATTATTGTGTCTATTTATATTCTTACAGCATTGTCTGTGTGCAGTGCAGGGTACAGTTGCATAGTTGCACATTGTTGCTCACTGTGTTTCTTATTTGTATTTAATTATTATATTATTTTCCGCCTCGAGCCTCCTGTATGTATACTTATGTCATTTCCATTTCACGTAAATTTCCTCGTAATTCATTATGGACAGGGACATTCCCTTTTCTTACTGTTAAATCGTTAAATGACTGTGTGAGTAAGATTGGAATTTAAATTCGAATTTTCCAATATTTATTTTTATTATAGTTGATATAAGCTTTAAACTAAATTATTAATTGTAGGTCTATTTGTAGGTAAAAGTTTGGACTCGTCGCAGCTTGGACTGACTGACTGCACTCTTGAGCACATATTGCCCCTTTGACATTGAACTCAATCTTTTGGTTGTGGGGAGATTCGATTCTACCACCAGCGGTATAGCATCCGACTGTGTAATCTGTGGAAGCAGATGAGTACCTAAAGTCAAAGCCACATTCACTGAACTGCATCTCTGTAATATCTATCTATCTATCTCCGCTGGTATCTGTCCACGGCCTAAAAGTTGAAAGGAGGTACCTATTCGGACTAAACTAGTACATCTACGTTGTTTAATCTCTCAGACTATATAGACACTTTATTCCTCAAGAAGATTTCTCATATAAAAGCGAAACAACTTGTCATAACCGACTTTTACTCTGGGCACCAATCCTCACAGCAGTCGTCCACAGTCCATGGTCTTCCACTGAACTGCTCACAAGTGATTTAAAAAAAACAAAAAAATATTAATATATGTAATTAGTTACTGGAGTTTTTGCCTGAGAAAAATCACAGGCTAGTGCTAGTAATTATTACAAATTAGAATTTAAACAACAGTGGAGGTTTAAAGTGTGATTTAATTCGGTCGGGTTGATTATATAATTAATTGAATTAATTTAGATATATTGACTGTTCATTGACATTGGTTTACTTCCTGTGATTTTCTACACGAAATAATTATTGTCTCCATCATTTCCATGATGGCAATGACAAAGGGGAGAAACTACTGTGGACTGAGTTTGCGATTGTTGGCAATTGGCCTCTTGGCCATCGTTGCTAGCTTACCATCATCGTTAGCAGGTAATTTGCTCAAAATAAATAATTCAGTAACTGTACAAACTTAAATAAAAACTTATGTTATTTGGTTAAATCTCTGTTTGTATATTTTCTTTTCAAAAAGTGCGTTACTTCATAATGAGGGCTTTAAATTAGTTGAACTTTAATTTTCTTTTCAACCGGCGTTTATGTAGATAATTTTAGTAATCTTAGTTTTTTCCATTGCATTGTTTGTTTGATAACCGCAACAACAAGCTATGCAGCAGTGATTTTGTAAAGTTTTCGAATTAACCAGTGTGATTAGTGTGATACCAGCATATGATCAGAGTAATGCGTAATTTTCTTATGAAATAAGCAAGTTCAAGTTCACATTAACATCGATTTTTAAACGATTTGGGATCTATATATTAGTAACTTTAATAGAGTAGAATAGCAAAAGGCAAATGTACATTACACATTACCATGCTTGTAATTAACTTTACGTCTAGTTTTTCTTAAGGAGGCGACTACACTTCTAGTGGTAAATTCCCAGGCCTTGCCTGATCATATAGGTATCAGTTTAATTTTTTTGCAGTATCTTCTGCGTATTATCTAGCAACTGACGAAGAGAAAATTCAAAAAACTGTTTTCAATTTGAAACTATGGATTTTTGAAAACGGGATCTTTTACCGTTGTGGTAAATGGGGAGGTCTCGACAGCCCAAATTCGGCGCCCAAATAATGCAACTTGTAGACTGAAATATGAAAAAAACTCTTCGTCAGTGGCTAGACAATTGTTCAAACTTTTCATAAAATCAAACATTTTGAAGTTTTTGAACGCAATAGCTACCAAATTTTCTGGGAGCACGAAATTTTATGTCCTATGTTTTCCATGAGGCAGTCATAAAAACTGCGTGTTCAGTAAAGAAATCAACCACATTTAGGAAACACCAAATAACAGTAATATTTCGCAGTCGGCGTTAAGCTTAAACATGATTTTAGTTCCTCATTTAACTTAAACATATAAAAACGGATATACGCTGTCAAGACAAAACTTGGAGGGGGGAAATGATAGTACTAACATTTAAAATCAAAGTAATCAACCCAAAACTGCTGTTTACATTAAATGTGAGATTGTATTAGCTGTAAACCTAATGGTTTATTTCGACGCCGCCTAGCTATTTAACAGTCATTGGAACTGATGCTTTTCAATGTTACAGAGTTTTGCTGCATCTTTTATAAGTTACGAAAAAAAAGTGTAGTCCTCCCCTTAAGTACGTACGTGTAATGCAATTAATAGTATGCAACATGCCCCAATGAGCATTGAGTAGTGCTAATAGATATGCACAGATAATTACTCAATAAATCTATAGCGATTTTACAGTTACTAGGCGACTATATTTTGTCATATCTATAGAATTAAGCTAGCTCATAACATCAAAGATATAATTCCATTATATTAAGTTTCAAAATGTCACTAATTATTTTTTAACCAAAAATCAATGTACAATTTTATGCGCGTTTTATTTCAGCTCCACACAGAACTAGTGGAAGTGGAAGTTGTACTCCGTCCTGCAGAAGAAGTAAGTTCAAACTTCAATATTTGTATAGTTAAATACCCATTTATTTATGTATGTATGAGAGAGTTTTGAAAACTTGGAGAATCCCAGACTATCGATCTACTGTATAGTTCCTCTTTAACTTCTATTTCTTAAATTCCGAAATACCACTATTTAAAATCACAATCTTAAGGTCCCTTCCTACATATAAATCTGTTGGGGATTCGGATGCTGAAAAAGAATATTTATGAGTATATGAGGCAGTTAAGAAGGTTTTAGGAAAGTTCGATGGAGGGTTTTAGTAATGGAATATTTACAATAGAAAGGAAGTAAAAATAATTATGATTCATGAATCACGCTCCATGATCCATGCCATGGCCATATAGGGAATGAAACGAAAACGAAAAGTAAGAACTTTAAAGTGAAACTATACACATTTGTATATAGTGATGCTTCATAAGTGTTCAGATAAATAATTATAGAAAAATGGGAAAACAAATTCTTGTGTCAATAGCAAAGTTCAGTTTCCAACTCTACAATCTCCAATATGGCCTAAAATATTTCTATTATTACTCACAGGCACAGGGGAATTACATTTAAATTTAATTTCCAGCAACATTTTAATATCGTACATTAATCAGAGTAGTTTTACCTCAACGTTAGAGATTTAAGTTGGTCAAGGTGCCATATATGATCAAAATCAGAGCATCTCTCTACAGTTATATTCTACATGCAGTATAGTGCCTTCTTCTACAGATCTTGCGTAAATACCCAAGTACTTTCACTATTTGACAGAATGTAACTATTTTATTGTCCAGCATTTTATTGTAAGACTTACATAAGTAATGGATAGGAAGTATAGTATAAAATTGGAGTAGGAGTGGGTACACAATGAGCATATCGTATGTACCTATAGGTATCATTATCATGGGGCACTTTGACTTCATAGGACAGAGTAGTATTGTATATTGTATAGTGTAATCTGGATAAACTTTCGATCTCGGTGTTGACTTCTATAACAATAAATTAAAGTTCTACTTGAATTATTTCCTCTGACTTAACGCTGTATTTCTGTTCAAATTTCTAATGCAACACCTTGACATTAAATTATTCAAAATTACGGTTTACACAGTAAAGAATTTAAAGGGCAGAGATGGGCGGACAGATCAAGAAACTCACTTTTTATTTTTCTTCCTTACACCTCGTCATGTTTGATGTTTACATATATTTAAATAATTCTCACGGGAATGCATACGTAAATAGTTGCTAGCTATAATGCCAGTGGCATGGCAGTGTCATTGCCATTGCCATTTGTCTTCCCCTTCCCAATGTAACAGTATATTATACAGAAGTTGTAGCAGTAGCGCAGGTAGTAACACAATAATATCTATGCTATATGTAGCTACCTATTTAAAGTACCTTAGCTCATATTTTTGAAATGGTTTTCCTACTTGGATTTTTTGATTTCAAGATTTATCAGAAGGGATATCTCTAATCCTTAGTAGGGTCTAATTTTTTGTATGAATAGTAAATTTAGAAATTATTTGTTACTTTTATACGCGATAAATTTTGAACTTACATGACCAATGCGACCAAGCAACTGTTCGTACTGTACTGATAGCTCATCCTTTTATGTACATATTTACATAATCGTGGGCATGGTAGATCTGTTTATGTGTCCCTTATTGCTACATCCGGTTCCGGTTCCGGGTCGAAGTCAGTCACTGTTTTCGCGTGATTACTTTATGACCAATTCAAGTTTCCATTTGAATTGCAGTTAGCATAGTCGATGTAGTACTCTCTGAACCGATGTGAACTATATGGCTACTAACTTTTATAAACTCAGAAAGAATGTAATTATTTTTATATTTACATTTATGCGAGGAGCTGGGCAATTACATGTAAATTGTGAATTATTGCAATATTGCATAATATATTCGTAGTTATAGTGCGATTAAAGTTAAAAAGATTATTTGGACAGATTGGTTTGCGAATACAAATAGCTTTTTTGTTTAATTTATACAATCTTTCCTAAGAAATAGTATGGTAATAGAAATGGATTTAAATTGTATGCGTCAACTGAAAAAATTGAAACCTAAGTATAATTGAGCAATATGAATTTATGAATTTGTAAAGGATATTTATTTAATATTTTCCTCGTTGTTTCTGTCATTATTGTGTAAAGGTCACGATACAAAGTTAAATTATGAGGCTGATAAATCCTACACGTATGACTTTGAAACGGAGTCGATAGTTCAGTTGATTGGAACAACTGATGAGGAGAGTAAATTGAAGGTGAAGGGTCAAGTCATCTTGGCTCCTCAATCTGCATGTGACTTCCTCCTCACTATCAGACAAGCCTCCATTCAAACTACCACTGGACAGGTTTGCATTATTTTTTATTATAATTTTAATAATTAATTGCGACGACACGCTTAAAAAAATTCTTTTATTAATTTTCTTGGAGATATATAGCTGTACAAATAATGGGCAGTAGAAAGTCGTATTAGGGATTATTTAATAATTTATTAATTAACGAATTGTTTGAATTATTATGACAGGCTGTGGACCGTGCTCAGGATCTTGAAGGCTCCTCAGTACGTTTCGCCTACCAAGATGGAGGGATTGAAGGACTCTGTGTGGATGAGAAAGATCCCACTTGGTCAGCAAATATTAAGAGAGCTCTCGTCTCTATGCTCCAAAATAAGGCTGTTAAAAATGCTGAGCAAAGCATTATCTCTGAGGTAATTTAATTCGCTTACTTTGTAAAACGTCAAAAACGTCAATTTTGATTTGATTATGCAAGTTAGTTTTTATTAGGAAAATGATTAACTCTTTCAAATAATGAAAGATCAGCTCTATTAATAAAATTTTACACGTGATTAAGCATTTTTTTTCACTGCTAAATTAAATACATTTTATTAAACCGTTTTTTACTTGGTAATTCTTATAATTTACCCAATATTTGTGTATGCTAAAAATGCATTTTCCTAATATCAAATTTTCATTGTGTTGATTTACATACTTTTTAACTACTAAAATACACACCTCGCACGCCCATGCTTCAGCTACAACATTAATACTTTTATTTACCCATTTTTTACTTCGTAATATTATTTATTTTACTATTAACAATAAAAAGAATGTTACTGATTGAAAAAATCGTAGTTACTGATAAAAAAAACTATTTTCATTGATAAAAGAAGTACTTAATCCAAAATTAATACAAATACTAAAACCGATGATTCAACATTTAAAATTATATAAAAAAGAGCTAATAATCTCTAAAAAATGATCGTAAATGAAATATTACAAATTTTCTAGACTGATATTTCTGGTCGTTGCCCAACCCAATACGTAAAGTCTGGTGACCGCTACGTCAAAACGAGGGATTTGAACAGCTGTTCTCATCGTGAGGGTGGCAATATCATCTTCCATGGCATCCCATACGATGCTCCATCCGTAAGCAAAATCATATAGCATAATTAATTATTGCAAACCTTAAAAAATCACAATCCGATACAAAATCACTCAGAATTCACATCTACGAAACACGTATAATATATATATGGTACGTATAGGTAATAAAAATTTTAAAAAAATCATTCAAATTTTAGGAGCACAACTCCATTCCCGGGGTAAACTCAAGCTTCGCCTGTACTCAGGAATTACAGGATGGAATTTTCAAATCCGTCCTTTGTCAAGAAACTCATAGGCTGAAAGCCTTCTCCCATCAAGATGCTGGAGCAGTCACCTCAGTCAGATCCTCTCTCACCCTCACCACCACCGACAGTGTGAACAATCTTCAACACGGCCAACACTCCAAAACATCATCCCCCACTGAGCCCTCCTCAATCCTCTACGATCATGCCGAATCTCAAACACAACTCTCTTCCCGCCAAAAGGCCTCTTCCGCCCGCACCGTGGACATCCTCAATAAAATCTGCCCCGAGATTGACAATGGGATCGTCTCCTCCAAAGTCCCAGGACTCTTCCTTCAATTAAAGAAACAAATGAAATTTTCTCGGGGTGGTGACCTCAAAGCCATTCGCGAGCAGATTAAAACATCCCAGTTTTGCTCAACTCCGGAAGGAACAAAGAAATTAGATAAACTTTTCTTGGATGCTGCCGCCATGTCCGCGAGTGACGGGGCTATTTCTCTCTTGGCCGATGCGTACACAGCCGGAGAACTAGAATTTGAGTCGAAATCATATTTCTATCTGTACACAAGTTTTGCAAGTCGTCCAGGACAGAGAGGGTTAGCAACAATGGGAAAACTTTTGAAATCACAAAATAATCCAAGTTCTGGCCTCTTATTGGCTGCCTCTGGTTTGGCTCATCAGTACTGTAAGTTGAGTAATAAGGACTGTGGAGAGGATGCAGACTACATGGAATTGGCTAATCAAATTGGGCGGGAGGCTTCAAGAAATTGTTTGGAGCGAGATGAACTCAAAATTGAAGAGTCCATTGCTGCACTTCAAGCTTTAGGAAATTTGGATGCTTTACCCACGGATGCTACTGCTGCCATCACTCAGTGCTTACAGGGCTCAGAGAGAATTCAAATCCGGGCATTAGATGCTTTCAGAAGACAACCATGTCACGTTGAATTGAAGAAACAGGCTCTTGAAATTTTGGGAAATAAAAAGAAAAACTCTGAAATTAGAATTCAAGCCTATTTAGCGGTCAGTAGATGTGTTCAGAATGCTGATGTTCCAGTTTTACAGGAAGTTTTGAATCGTGAGAAGTCTTACCAAGGTACGTAGATAAAGTTTTTTATAATATTGCAACGAAAGTTTATACAATTTTTAAAAACATAATACTGTACTTTAAATAACAATTTGAAAACTTAAATATAAAAAATATTTGCTTTCAGTTTCTTCTTTCATCGTGTCTCACATCAACAACCAATTGAGAAGCTCTGGCCCCGAGAAACACTCCGAACCAAAAACTCTCTTGAAACAATTGCAACTTCCCCGCAATGTTCCCGAGGATATGATGAAATACTCAAGAAATTTTGAATATTCCGTGTACGACAGTGTATCAAACTGGGGAGGTGCTGTGGATGCTAATATTATTTACTCACCTAAATCGTTTGTGCCCAGTATTCTGTCTGGAAATTTGACTGCTTATGCTTTCGGACGCGCCTACAATCTTTTCGAGGTAGGTTTAAATTACACTATATATTATAAATTATTTTTTTAAAAATCACGTGTGTAATTAATCCATTCCTTTATAATTACACACACAGGTTGGTCTCTACACTCAAAACTTTGAGCATTTGATCGAGAAGCATTTTGGTCCCGCTTCCAAAATCCGTAACACACACTGGAAAGACATTCTCAAATCCGGTCAGGAAGAAATCAGTGCACTCTCCACCAAAGTCTCAAACAAAATTCAAAATCACAGAAGTAAACGTAGCCCCGACCCAGAGCCAGAGCCCTCCACCCACACCCATAATGCCTACAACCTGGATGACAACGAGGTGGAAGCCTACCAGACCGAAGTTGACATTGAGAACCGTTTCGGACAGAATGGCGTGGGTGACGTGTACATCCGGATCATGGGCACTTCCGTCCTTGTTGACTCTTTCAGTCAAAATGCTCTCCGCTCCTATTCTCTGAGTAGCTCAATTCTGGATGGAATTGAGAAATTTATGGATGGTGCCAAAAACACGAAAGTTGATCTCACTCAACCCATTCTCTTTGTTGACAATGAAATGGTCATCCCAACAATTTCTGGTTTCCCAATGCATTTGAATATGGAAGCTACGACCATCCTATCCCTTGGAATGAGTGGAAAAGTAAATTTCGGAAATCTGTTCAATCAAAATGGGAATACAAATAATGGGGAAGAGGATATGCAAATTAAAATTATTCCAAGTTCCGCCACCACACTCAGAGCACGAATGAGCATGGGAAGTGGCCCCGTAGAAACTGGTCTTCAATTAGAGGGTAAAGTCGGGAGCTCTTCCGGACTGGAATTAGCTCTTCAGAATGAACCTGGAAAATTTGATTTGAAATTAAATTTACCCACTGATAAAATCCAATTATTGGACATGAGCACTGGCTTGTACTGGATTGAGCAGGTGGGGGATGAGCTCGAGAAAAAATCAAACGTTCAAACTAGAACTCCAACAAAGTAAGTTGTACATAATATGAACATTTTTGATTTATTTTTGTAATTTTACGCGGTTTTGATTTAGTCATATTTTTGTCTGTTAATTTAATTGCTCATTGCTCATTTATATCATTTGTTTTATTTACTATTTTAGGGAGTACGGTGGCGCTTTCAATAACATGAACAGTGAAATGCTTGGTTTGAAATTGAACGCTCAAGTTCAATTACCACAAGCCGAGTCCAGAAGTCCATATTTCCCATTGACTGGTCCAAGCATTATTTCCATTGGTATTGAAAAATCCGACCCATCTATGCAAGGCTACCATGTCCAAGTCCTCTCTAACTTAAGAGGTAACTAATTAGCTAATTCTCTGAAAAAAAGGAATAACTGAATAAGTGATTGATTTTAAAATTACAAACTGAATTTCCAGGTGAACATGAGAAATCCTTCTCAGTCCTGTTGGACACACCAGGCTCCACAATGAACCGCAAGATTTCTGCTAAAGGAAAGTATATCAATAGTCCAAACACTAAATTTGTACTGGACGTCAATTCACCTTGGAAGAAATTTGAAACAACTTGTAAGTTTAATTTTTGAACCAATTTAAATTTGGATTTTGTATTGTGTTGACGTTGACCAAAATTTTAAATCAATACACACAAAAAACGAAACTATATATCAAAAATGTGTATTTTTTTGCCAATTTCAGATGAAATTCAAGATACTGACGCCTTAAAATCCTTCGAATTAGTATATGGAACTGATGGGAAGGTCTACGCTGCGCTGGCCTCATTAAAAATGGAGGGAGATTCCACTAATTATGTGTTGGAGCCTCTCCTTCAAACCACAACTCCATCTGGGGTTCAAAAATATGTTGAAGGGAAAATCAGTCGTACCGCCGGGAAGACACTGCTTGTTGACCTCATTACTGACGCTGGCACCCAAAGCATGCTTGATGGGACTGTCAAGGGTGGGTTAAATTTAGACCAAAAATTAACAAAACTAAAAATCCATACATACAAAGCAAATTTCTATAACTTGGATTTTATTTTGAAATATATAGCTGACATTGAAGTAGTCTCAAAATCTGGACATTCCGCTTACAAACTCAGCACCGTTGAATTGAACTACCCCGCTTGGGGAGTTGGGAAACTTGGTCTGACTGGAAATGTCAAGTTGGCTGAGCCCACTTATGACGTGGATTTGGTGGCCACCTACGGAGAGGCTGCTCACACTCTGTCCATGGACACTCACATTACACGCATTCGCCGGAAGCAATTCTCCATCAAGACGGATGTCAAATGCAGCAGAAATGAAGCCGCTAATTTCAAATTAGACTGGGAAGCCAAGGTTAATAAAGCAAACAATGCTATCGAAAACACTTTTGAGCTCGTCCAGGGACTTAATCAAAATCAACTTACTATCAAACAACATTCATTGTATGATATGGACTCTAGCAAGAAATTCGAACTTTTGAATGAATTACATCGTAAGTTTTGAATAATTATTTACGATTTTGGTGCGCTTTGGAAAGATATTATTATTATTACTGCGGCATATTTAACATTTTGTAATGTTTTAAATAGTTACCCGCCCATCAACCAAGACAGACTATGTTATGAAATTCGATATCAAGAAAGTTTCTGGTGAATCTCAACTTTTGGACTTGGTCCTTCGGTCTGGAGAATCTCACAAGGCTGAGCTGAACATTAAAAGCGGACCTGATGTGTACTTTGACTACAACCTTAAAGCTACTGTAAGTCATTATTTTGAATTTTTGAAATTCAAACAAGATTTGTATTTGTATAAAATATCCTATTAATTTCCTTTTTTTTGAAGGTTGCCTACCCTGGTCAGTCATATGTCGTAGAAGAGAAGGCCAAGAAAGTCAATGATAATACATGGCGTTATGACTCTTCCTACATTCCAACTCCAGGTGATCGCTACGATGCCGTCACTCAATTAAAATTGAAAAATGAGCGAAATGACATTGAAAACACTCTCTCCACGAACGTGACCTCCAAAGCTTTGTCTCAACCTATTGTGTATGTCCCACATATTTTATTTACTGTATTTAAATAGGACGAAATTAATCACAATAATTTAATTTTAATTTTTGGTGATTTCCCCTTACGACAAAATTACAGCTTCAAGTCCGGATTTTTGAAGAAACCATCCAGCAGCGCTGCCTTCTTATTTGTCAAATCCGAAGGTGACCAGAAAGTGGATATCGTCACCGAGTACAAGCACTATGGCGGAAAGCCAAACGCCGTTAACATGAAAGCCTTCATTAAGAACTATGTCGAAGCCATCATCAATGAAACCCATAGTCGGACGACTAGTAACTTGAATGTGAATTTGGACTGGAAACCATCGGATCGTCGCATTGTTCTTGAGTCACTCATGAAACTTCAAGGGGAGCAATTGACACTGGACGGAACTCTCAAGTGGGACGCAGTCAAGGACGACAGTCAGATTGCTAAGATTAAGAGTATTACCAATTTCGGAGCTGGGTGGTCTATGGATTCAAAGTACGAGAGAAAATTTCAATAGCATTTTGTAGTTTGAATTAACTTAACTGTATACTGCTGCATATGCCTACTTTTAATGTTATAAATAGAATTGTAAAATAATTTTTGCTTTTTATTTTTTTTTTCAATGTATAATAGCACCGACTTCTCCTTCCGAGGCAAATCAAGGAACGTTCAAATGAAGGGTAAATTAGCCCGTGATGTTTTGAACGGAGAGCATTTATTGGATGTTAACTACAGAAACCCTGAGAATAAGAACATTGGAATCTACGTCAAGAACGCAATGGAGAGCACCCCACGAGTTAAATTAAGTAAATTGAACGCCAAACTTCAAGTTTTGGACAATAAACCCGCTGAGATGGAATGGGAGAATAGAGTGGCCAACATTGACACGAGCCAACTCACTTTTGAGATCCTCAGTGACATGAACGTCAGGTATGGTGACGAGAAGAATTTGAAATTACATGGGGAAGTCAACTCTAAAATTGGAAATCGACGTGTCTTCAATGGACTGGTACTTTTTGTTTAGTTAACTATTTAATATTTCAAACATTAGTTATTATTTTTAGGCACACAAATTATTTTTAAAAACTCCTTTGTTGTATTTTTCAAAAAACGTTAAGATATTATTTGGGTCTTTTAAAAATTGCAAATATCCTACATCTTGCACTTTCAAAAACTTGTACAAATAGCAATTTTACATTTTTTAAAGGTGTAAATACAACATTTTTCCACTTTTCAAAAAGAAAAATTATAGGATTTTTTCATGTTAAAATAAGTGGAAATGTATTATTTTGGTGTTTAAAAAATGTCCAGTGTTTGCCAATTTAAAGAGTGCAATTACTGTGATAGTGTAACCAAATTTTTATTTATAAATTAGTTTGATTATAATTAACTGAGTAACTACAGTTAATTAAACCATTAATGAATATTTTAGTTCGAAGCATCCGGAAACGTCATGGTCAACCCTCTAAGTTTCGACTACAACACAGAAATCAAGCAAACTGCCTACAAGACCTCTATCAATGCTAAATACGGGAACAAGCCTTTCAACATGGACCTCGGTGTTAAATTCGACAAATGGTCCCCAAAGAAAACTGCTGATTTCACCTACAAACTCATTCTTCCCATCCACCCAAGATCCGTGGAAGGCTCAGCTAGATACACCTACATTTTTGAATCATGGAAAGCTTTTGAATTCACGGAAGTTGGTGCAGTCTCTGTCAATCATGGTGTGGCCACCACTTGGAGTAATACTCTCCGAACCCAAGATCATGAATTTGAAGCTCTGTCCCAGGTCATCGATGAGGGTCACCCCCTCCTCAACTTTGGGCTGAGTGGTAAGAAGGACAAGCGTCGCTTCGTGGTGGACTTCTCTGCCGTTGTCAAGGGACACGGAGCCAAATTCTTTACGAATGTTGAAGGAAAGTTCCCATACTACAATCTTCGAGCTAATGGAACCGTTGCCCCAATGAACTCCACCAAGAATTACGATTTCAAATTGTACCATCGCAGTGCTCAAGGCGACCAAAGTATCGAAACAGATTTGAGCGTGAATCAAAGTGGTGAGCATTTCACACTTCAGAACAAAATTGAAAACTTCCCCAAGAGAAAGTCAGTTGATTTACTCTTCACGGACGGGACCACCCCAAGAAAGGTGTACTTTTTATTGACGAATCAAGAACCTAAATGGGCATTGGACAGTTTCATTAAGTGGGGCGAGGGCGGGAAAACACTGAAGTCAAGGGGTGGTTTGGAATTAGGGAATGACGTCACGGATGCTGTTCTCAGTTTCGACAGCCCTGCCCTGAGGGTGGACAAGTGGAGCGCCCGCATGTCTAGGAAATACACCAATGGACGTCATAGTATTGCTTTGAATGTTGAAGGAAAGAATGAAAAGATCGCATCTGTTGGGTGAGTTTACAAAATCCTTTAAATACAAAGTATAGCTTTCACTGTTATCCAATCAAATAGAAACTATTGATATTTATTAAATTAATGAATAAAGAAATCAAAATTAATTTATTAACAAAACATAGGCAATGATTTATTTTAGAAGCTTTTTAAAAACCGAATAATTTCAGTTTTTGCAACTTTTTAAAATCAGCAAATATCAGTTTTTGCAACTTTTTAAAATCAGTAAATATCAGTTTTTGCTTGCTTTTTAAATTATTTAAATATAATTTTTTTGCAAATTTCGAACGTCCGCAAATATCAATTTTTACCAATTTTTAAAATCTGCAAATATCAGTTTTTTTAAACTTTTAAATATATAAAAAAAAACAGTTTTTGCAGCTTTCCAAGAAAAAAACTTCAAGTAGCTGTAAATTAAATTACATATTTGTTTAAACAGCATGGAATACTCCCAAAAGAAAGAGCGCTCTGGAGAGACATATGACGGTTCCATCAAGATGGACGCCCGGGAAGCACGTTTCCACGGACGCTTCCGCGTCGAAAATGCTCAGCTGGACAAGAAACGGGACGGAGAGAGTGGACGACAAATCCGCGCCACCGTCACTCTCGCTGAGACTGACTACCCCCTCAACCTGACCCTCCTCACCCGCTACTCCGACGTTCAAAAACAGGCCTCCCTGTCCTTCTGTAACAAGGACGACCAGGACTGCAAGATCGGGGACATCCAATTCCGTCACGAGCATCACAGCCATTCGGACCACAGCCGTAGTGGGGACAGTACAGATATGGACTACATCCTCAAAGCCACTCGTACAGCCGTTTCCTCTGGGGAGAGATCCACGGACGGACTTTTGATTCGCTTCACAAAGTCCAAGGATGGGAAGGATGTTGAGCACACGGGAGAGCTCATCATTAACGAGGAGAAGACGAGTCAGTTGGGCTACAAAGTTTACCGGAAGGCGGGTAAGGAAATTGGAGTGGAGCTCAGTTTACCTGAGAGAGTTATGAGTGCCGTTGCGATCGCGACGAGGAAACCTGGAAAAGATTTGGCTGAACTCAACGTTTGGATGAATAAGAAGAATTCTCATGATAAATTAACTGTCATTTTCACCCTGGATGAAATCCCGCAGAGCTCTGATAATTCTGAAGGTGTCACAACTTCCATCGTTCTCTCACATCCAGCCTTGCCACAGGTATACCTATGTATATTTAAAATTCATACGTTTAATTTGACCATTTTTGAACCAGCCTTCGACAGTTCAGTTCTACAATGTTTTTCGTTAAATTACAATTGCAGGAGCTGAAATTGAAGAGTAAATTAATTCACGGAGGACATCAACACATTTTGGATGCGACAGTTGAACTTGATTTGTTCAAAACGAACGGTCCTATCATTCTGGAAACTAAAGTGGAGCGTGAAGCTGTAAGTGGTGGACATACTTACAAGGTCCATGCTGCCTCCAAGTCAAAGGTATGATGTCTACTTACTAACTGACAAAATGTGCCGCTCAATTTTTAACTACGGGTTTTCCCGTTAGAAATTATATGCACAAAATTTGACGTTAATTCCAATTCTAGAAAATCATCTTTTGAGACGTGCCATAATATGTGGGAGTGTGTGATTCTTGAAATAGGCCTAATTTGTTTTTATAAAATTTGAACTATAGAATTCCGCTTTGAACTTTGGAATCACAAGTGAAGCTAAGCGTACCAAACGGGAATTCTCTCTCAACACTGACCTGAGCTACATGAACCGGAAGAAACACATGAAGACCTCAAAGGTGGACTTTACCTACTCTGATGAACACGCCAACTTTGTTGTAAGTTTTCTCACACATTTCTCAAAAAACTGTAGAAAATGCCTCAAACAATTCTACATCTCATAGAATTTAACACAAGTTTCATAATGCGCTTTTTATCAAACCACACTTTTCTTAAATATACTATTTAAATACTGTAAATTTTAATAATGGACATAAATGAAAATATCCCATAGATTTCAACTGGTGAATCTCAACCCTTCTTATCTTGGTCCACAAGCTGGAACCCTCAAGGCAGTAGCTCTTCAAGCTACGATATCCGCTACGAATTCCTCCTCCCAGGAATGGCTGACGCCCGAATTTTCGACTGCCAACTCCACTCTTCCGTCCCACCCCATGCCATCGTTAAAATGTACACGACTAAGGGTGAGCCAGGGAACTTCTACCAAACTTTCATTGGTTTCAGATCCAACAAGCAATTCACGGCTGGCCTCTACCGCCATCAAAAAAATCAAGACAAGAGCGTTATCGGAGATCTTAATCTCGCCCTCAACTCTTCCCGTCTCCTCTTCGTCAAGGCAGATTGGGACACACAGAACATTCAGGGTGCTTTGGAAGATGCCCAGAAACGATTGGAATCCACTGGAAATAAGTTCAAGTCAATCCTGAGTCAAAACATGGTTGAGACCACCAAGGAAGTCCAATTTGTTTTGAATACTTTCGGAGATAATCTACCAAATCTTCAACCTATCGCAACTGCCTACAAGGATGAAATCCAAATGATTCGTGAAGAGCTGAAAAATAATGCGGATACGAATGCAATCTACAACTATGTGGAGGACGCAGAGAAATTCATTGAAGAGTACACTGGCTGGGTTTCCATTGGTTTCGAAGCCATCTCGGACACTTTTGCCTTCACCTTTAAGAACGCTAAGGAGCTCTTGGGCCGTGTTCCAGAACTACTCCAATCTGCTACGAACAAACTTCCAAGTTTTGTTCAGAATCTTAGTGGAAATATTGATGATGGGGTTGATGTGCTGGTGAAGCTTCTTAACGAATCTCTTCAGAGTGTTCAAGACCTCTTTGACAGAATGGCTAACTTCTCGAATGACTACATTAACTGGGGATTCTTGAACGAGACTGGGAGCGGTGCAGGGAAATTTTTGCTTGGAGCCGTTTCTTATGGTGTTGACAAATTCACTGTGGTTTTCGAGTACGTGAAGGACTCGACGGCAAGTCTTATGGAGAACAGCTACGTCCAGGACTTGTTGAGGAGGATCATGTCCAGGTACCAAGATGCTTTGAAGGAACTTGTCAATCAAGCTAAGGACCAGGCTGATAGCCTCAGAGAAAGTATCTTGGCATATTTCCCACAAGAGGAATCCCAAGAATTCATCCTGGCTGTGTTCCAATATGCTGAGAAGAAGGCAACGAGAGTCTCAGTGAACGACACTGCTGAGCAGAAGGTCATCTATAAAAAGTTTGTCAAGGCGGTTCAGAAGGCAGGCTCAGAGATTTGGTCCGTCGACTGGGAGAATGGACTCATTGTAGCTCAACTTCCACTCCCCAAACCTATTGAGTCCCTCTCGGACTTTAACACACTTTTCATGGTGGACTTCCCATCTTGGAACATGCATGCTTTCAAAAGACCCGCTGTCACTTTCGGACTTTCAGAATTCTATAATTTCATTAGAGCTGATACCTTTGCAGAGTTCATTCACAGACTCTTGTTCAGCACTAATTCTCTCATTCCTCCTGTTCAAGGTAATTTAATTAACTATACTTTTAATGGCGCTTCCTTTTTTGAAAAGTTGACTAGTTGGCATTTTTTGAAAAGACTTTAAAATTAATAGCACTTTGAAGGTTTTTAAAAAACTGCAAACCCTGATATTTAAATATTTTTAAAAGCGGCAAAAACTGATAGTTACACATTTTAAAAATTGTCGAAAACTGATATTTGAATATTTTAAAGAGCAGCAAAAAATTGATATTCAAACATTTTAAAAAGGGGTAAAAGAATTGATTTTTAAAGACGTTTAAAAATTGCCAAAAACTGGTATATTTGAATATTTTAAAAAGCGGCAAAAACTAATATTTGCTGATTTTAAAATGTTCCAAAAACTGAAATTTTCGCTTTTTAAAAAGCTACTAAGCCAAGTGCAAAAAGCAGTATTTATAAATTCTTGAGTGCGCAAAGTTTACTTATTGAGTAAAACCGTAAAAAAAAAATCACGTTTACATGTATAAAGCATTGCGACAACTATTTTTTAAGAGCTGTAAAAAGAAAAACAAAAATCAATACTTCTTTTTTTAAAGCTGCAAGAAGTTAAATTTTCTACTTTTGTTCTATTATGTTATTCATATTCATAAATGTATAAACTAAATCTTTCAAATTATTTTTGTTTATAGCTTACTCCCTCCTTGTGGGTTCTCAGTACGTTCGGACTTTTGATGGGAAATTTTACCACTTCGAAGGAAACTGTATGTACTTGTTAGCCTCCGACTTTGTTGACAAAAATTTCACTTTGGCTATCGACTTTGACGGAGACGGTCCCAAAATCAAGAAAACCATCCTTATTAACTATCAAGGCGAGACTGCTGTGATCCTCCCTGATTTCAGTGTAAATACACACAATATATTTCTACATTATTGGACACTTTAAAGTAGTAGCATTTTTAGTAGTATGGGTTTAGCTTAAAAAAATACTTATGTGAATTTGTGACCTGCAATTCAATACAATCTACATGTCTATATTTACTTGATTGACACACAGACTCAAGTGAAACACGCTCGTTCGGAGACGGAGCCAGAAGATTCTTTAGACGTTGACGAGACTGCTGACGGTCAGGTCACAGTTCAAGCTCGTAGCGGTGCTTTTTCTGTCAAGTGCACTAAGAAACAAGATGTGTGTGTTTTTGCTCTGAATGGGTTCTACCATGGAAAGACCATGGGAATTTTGGGAACGAACAATCATGAGGAATATGACGATTTCCAAGGTCCTAATGGACAGGTAGGTTTTCGTTTTTAGTAATAGTGTTATATAGATGGGTTCCGTTAATTACCGAATTTGTTATATGAAGTATATACAATTTTTAAATCTATTGTCGTTTTTTATAGCAAAATTTCAAAATTTCAATTAGATTTTAACATTTAAAAAAAAGTACAATTAGAACATTTTAGTATTTTTTAAAACGCAAAATTAGAACATTTTGACATTTTTTAAAGCGTGCAACTAGAATATTTTGGTATTTTCAAAAACGTGCAATTAGAACTTTTTATTATCTTGAAAAGTATACACAACATACAAGTATACTTTTGATGTTTTTAAATACCCGAAATTACATCATGTTGGTATTTAATAATAAATTTAACTAATCAGTTAAACGTTTTCAAAAAACATAAAAGTATTTTAAAGTTGAATTGACTATAGTTAAAACACTAACAAAAAATAATTAAAACACTTTGCAATGACTTTTAAATAGAACCCATAACCTACTTTGAGCATTTTACATTTATGTAATAATGATCATTAATGATGTAACGATCTAGTATTTTGTGCCCATTAAAAATTTACCCAAGCGAATATCGAAGTATACTTTGATTACAATTATATTATCTGCCATTAAAACATTCAACGGTTTAATTTCTGTATGATAAATTATTATGACAGCTCCTGGAGAAGTCTGAAGACTTTGTAGCTGCTTGGAAGCTAAACCGTCAATGTGCCGAAAAACCTATCCCACCCCATCCAGCAAATGCTGGGCGGGATGCTCAACTGGAATGTTCCAAAGCTTTCCATTACAAACACTCACCCATGGCGTAAGTCATTCTCAAGGATTAATTGAATTGATTAATTAATTTAGCTTACCTGAGGGTCCATGTTAAATATAGGCACCCATTACCACCAATTTCTTTATAATTTAAATGCCTATTTATTCACAAAAGTTAAAAGAATTTTTTAAAACTATTACAGTCAATGCTTTGGAACTGTTGACCCTCAACCTTACCAAAAACTGTGCGAGTCTCTCTCCTCTGAGAAATCATACGACAACAAGAAAGCTGTCTGCTCCGCTGCTGCGGCTTACTCAGAAAATTGCGCTCGCTCTCTCATCCGTATGGAGCTTCCATATTATTGTTAATCATCTGTAGTGACACCACACAGAATCGTCGAAAAATCAATTCAGAAAATTTTAATCATCCAGAAAATTAAAATCTAAACAAATTCCGTCATCCGTCCGTCATCCGTACCACTATCGCATCAATAAATTGAAATCGGTACAAGAAAAAACAAACCAAGAAATTGATTCGGAAAAAAGTTGAAAAAAAAGTTTTAATGTGATAAATTATAGTTATTTAAGCATGTTATTCAAAGTAGAATAGACGTACGGACAAATATTTGAAGTCGTTACAGAATCTAATCGTTAGAACTTATTTGTTATTACAGTTTTTATAAATTTTGACAAAATTTACACATTAATGAGCAATATAGGGGTTTACTTTAAATTCCAAAAATGGACAATGCACTAATTATTTAATGTATACTAAAAATTAGAATAAACTAGTTAATTAGGTAGAAGTAGAATTTTACTTGTATAATCCTAGCTCACAACTTAAGTCCTATACTTTTAGTTAGTAAATACTTACAACATATTATGTATTATAATCAAAAATAGAAAATAGTTAGAGATATACATACTTAATTTTAGTAATTTATTCACCAAAGTGTATTTTTGAGGTTTCGACAATAATTAATTATGACAAAAAATTAAATCCTAGGATACACTTGAGTAGTTAAGAAGCGGCAAACGGTAAGTAGCTGAGGCACGTAGTTATTCGTATATGTAGGCACCTTATGTAATTTGTAATGTTACTAATTATTTTTTGAAATAGAAACCGCAGTAGATACAAATAAAGGAGCACACACATAGGTATAATTATTCCCCGTTTTTATGGTCAATAAATCAGGTACATAAATGTAAAATATACTGACAATACAAAATAGCAAAATATTTAAGCGTTAATGTTGCACAGAACTATAGGTACATATTATAAAGTTGATTAAAGCACTGCAAAGGATTTTTTAGATTAGCACTACATTATAGTTATACTAAAGTATAAGGTCCATGGTCCAATATATATAATATGTTGTGTGTATTTGTTCCTCCCGCTTAATCATAATAGTATAACATATTAAGTAACTATATAGCCAATTATCTTGGCAGCTATACAGATTAGGTAAGTGACATTTTCGGGTTTATTATAAGTGTGTAAGTGTACTTATGTGATTAATTGTACAAAATGTACTGGAGAATCTTAAATTTTACTATTAATTAGTTTTATGGAATTTTATTCTAGACACGATATGCGCACTTAGACAATCATATGTAATATTTATAGACTTTTCAAAATTTGCATTTAAATTGTGTATTAAATTTATAGAATAAACTCGAATAAAATTCGTCCCAATATTTAAAACAAAAAATTGATTTAACCGCGAAATTTTATTCTTTGTGTCATAGTTTTTGTTTCATATTATACAATGTACGCTCGAGTAATTAATTTACAGATACAAATACAAGTAAATAGTTGGATTTACTGTGCTGTGATATGGCCAGATATTTAGTTTTGAATTTAGGATTTACGCTCTCGTTAATTTAGTTCTGACTGCATTCGGTTGTATCTACAATCTACAAATTTCTTGCAGGAGCAGCTGCGGTGTTCCATGTTCCATTCGTACCGCTCTACTAGTGGATCGTCCACAAATGACGTCATGGAAAAATTCACATTATTAGGGCCATATAACCCTTCTGCCCTGTCACTGAAACCGGCTTAACAATTGCGTAAAAATGGCTATCTTCAACATGGGATGCCATCAGTGTCCAAAAGCAGATCCATTGACCTTACTTACGCATGACGTCATTTAAGGACGATCCCTAATACTATCAACTGTAGAAACATATTAGCAATAAAGCAAAAAATATAAATTGTGACTAGTATTTAGCATCTCTCCTGCTGATAGTGTTGTATTTCTATACAGACGTATCGTGTATATGTAGTAGGGTCAGAGGTGCGTTGCTGGGTCAAATCGTAATATGCATCATCGCGTATTACTGAGAATGTAGAATAGTTATATGCGCGTTATACATACATTTATGTAGGTAGTACATAAATTTTAAATTTTATCATATCGCACTGAGGTCAAATTGGGTATGTGTCATTAATCAGATTATTTAGTTTAATCATATATGACATAAACGCACTTACATATATATATATCAGTGTTATATTTAACAGCAAACTGCGATTATGATTTATATTTTATAGCGTAGGAACTTTGAAATTCAGAATGACTAATCTTGGATACTCTAAAAAAAATTATAAATGGCAATACTATAAAATTTTAAATTGGCATTTTTAGCAGCAGCAGTTGCTATTGAAAAACCGTGTGGGCAGGATGACCAAGTTAATCGTCGTCTCATTCATTTGGATTGCCTTCACTTTCCTCATAATTTGCATTGGTGACTTAGTAGCCTCATCATCAGCATCAGCAGGTTGTCAGAGTCGGCCCTGCTCTTTAAGCCAAAGTCAGACAGGCGGTAAGAAAATAATTAATATTAATTGCACGTAAAACAAAATGCGTTTCTGTATGTATATAGCATCACCATTAATTAATTTAAAAATAGGTACAGATTGCATTTAAAAATTTAAATTCGCGCAGATTTAGTTCAGTAGTTAAAATATGTGAGATAAATTACTGCCACACTTTTACACACGAGACACTTCTTATAGACTTACTCACAACTTGACCTTTGCCTCGCTGTCCTAAATACATATGTTATCACTTTTGGTACATAGTACATATATAAAAGATTTGTATAGCAATTTACTGTGTTTTAAGTGGGTTACTGATGCAGATTTAAATTTAGTGCTGAATTTTGTAATTTATTAAACTATTATTATTAATTAATAATTTCTTGATTTCAGCATCATCGCCTTTTCCAAAATATGAAGAAGGTCAGTCGTACTACTACGAGTATGAAACAGAGTCAATCACGCAATTAATAAATTCAGACAATGAGGATCAGAGCAAAGTTAATTTGAAGGGACATGTCATTCTGACGCCCATTACAAACTGCTATTTCGACTTGAGTGTAGGGGCACTCAAAGCCATCACGTGGTTCCGGGGAGCTCAGGTAATACCCGCTATATGTCTCATATTATTCCCACACTACTATCTACTACTACATGTATAGGCAGAATCCTCGTCCTCGTAGGTAAATAATTAATTTTACCTTATGATTTGCCATAATACGCTATAACTTTAATTTGATTCAATTTCCAGGCAAATGTAAACACAAAAGTTGACATTCCAAAATCTTCGCTAAGATTCTTCCTGGAAAATGGAACAATTGGTCAAGTCTGCTCTCAAACTGGAGATTCATTTTGGTCTCAAAATATTAAAAAGTCAATTATCTCCCTTCTACAAACGACACATTCTGGGGATGGGATCGACGACTTTAAAACGACACAGGTAAAACATTTAATTGAGCTTTTAATTTTGTAAAACAGAATTCGGTAAATTCGATGAATTAAATTAGCAAAATAACTGTGCATGGTAAATTTATTACTATAAATATTTGAAAATTTAACAGGTTCAAAATGACATCAGTGGATCGTGCGAGACAGAAGTTGAAAAAGTAGGCAATTTATATTTCAAAAAGAAAGACCTGAACAAATGTAGTCACAGGGAACTTGGCCCATCTTTCCTACAAGGTGTCCCTTACGACTCTCACGGTTCTGTAAGTTTTTTCCAAAAAATAAAAAAATAATCAATACAAAAAATCTGCCATTAAACATTATTTGTGACAAAAAATTTTTAATTTATTCATTAAGAAATTTATATAAAAAATTTTTGCTACAGAAATACAATGGAATCCCACTCCTGGAATCGAAACTAACCTGTCGGCAAGAAATACACAGTGATGTGATTCAAACATCTGTTTGTAGTGAAGAAAACGTTTTAAAATCTTTTCCCGCCTCCGGTTCCGGCACTGGTTCCGGTTCCGGTTCTGGACCAAACCTGACGCCCTCAATTAAATCCACATTAAAATCCTCATTAAGTTTAATCTCAGTCCGGAGGGACTTCACCCCCCAAGCTTCACCCTCAAACTTCACCCCCACAACAATTTATTTCCAATCCGGGCATCAAGAAGGCATTGCTACCGGTGTCAAACCAGACAGTATACAGAAACTAACCCTGGTGCTAAATTTTCTCTGCCTAGAATTTAAAGCGGAAGAGCTGAGCAAAGATGCACCAGATCATTTGCAAAGACTCCAAAGAATATTTGTAACAGCGCCAAAAGAAGATTTGAGACAAGTTTACGAAGATATCTCAGCGGGACATCTATGCCGCGAAAAACAAACTAAAATAGAGCGCGTTTTCCTCAAGGCAGCTGCGCAGTCAGCCTCAGACGGATCTATTGGTTTCCTTGCAGAACTGTACACTGCGCGAGAATTAAACAATGAAATTGCAGCGCTATTTTTTAAACATGCGAGTTTTTCCCGCCGTCCAGGGCGCGCCTCTCTCTCTATTTTTAATAATCTAATTCAAGGTTCTGTGAATGAAGAAAACCAAATGAGCATTTTACTCAGTGCCTCAGCCATGGGTCATCAGTTCTGCAAACTAACAAACCCAAACTGTGGGGGTGTTCAGGAATATACTGACCTTGTTGACTCATTGGCACAGTTGACCCTGGCACGGTGCGAGAACCCGCGGGAAATTTCAAAAAACACAGTGCTCGCGCTTCAAGCGCTTGGAAATTTAGACCATCTCACGGTTAAAGGTGTGGAGGCAATTAGTAAATGTTTGAGTGTTAAGTCAAGTAGAATTAAAATCCATGCTTTTGCCTCCTTTCGGAGAGATCCTTGTCAACCGTTTTTGAAAGCTAAAGCAAAGTCCATACTTTCAAATCTAAGGGCGGGATCAGATGTAAGGATCCATGCTTTTTTGGCGCTAATGAGATGTTTTAAACATGATGATTTGGAGGCGATCCAAAGAGCCGTGGATGTCGAACAGTCAAATCAAGGTTATCTAAATGCTAACTATTTTTATCATTCATATACATTACCGTATTTCCTGTAATAGTTGACGGGCCTGTAATAGTAGACGGGCCTATAATAGTGGACAGGTTTACAAGGCCGAAATTTGAATAGTAGACGGGGTCCACTATTACAGGAAATACGGTATATACGCGTTTCTTCATTTACCTTAAATTAAACCGCCCTTAGTTGAAATTTAATAAAAATTGATTTGTTTTTTTTTCGTTGATAATTTTTGTATAGTTTCAAGCTTTATTTTTTCCCACTTAAAAAATCAGCTGGAGTCCAGAAGTCGTGGGAAACAAGGGTTAAAAAGTCTTTTGAGAAAAATTCACATTCGGCCACAGGCGCATGGAATTCCAGGGAAATTGTCCAAGAGCCTCGAGTCATCGTGGTTTCTCAAAGAAAATAACGTCGGATTCTCTCTGGAAAATAATTTAGTCTACTCACAGGACTCGTACATCCCAAGAACCGTGTCATTCAACTGCACACTGGACCTACTTGGGAGATCTTACAATTTTTTCGAGGTGGGCTTCACTTGCATTTGACTATAATAACTTTTTTAATTATTTTAATCTTTAACCAGAACTAAATTTACAATAGTTTTTAGCGCAAACTATCAATGAGATATTTAGGTGTGAATCAGTTCTTTAACTTTGCATAGAAAAATCATATTCGTTCAATTGCTAGGTTCGATATTTAATGTAATTAGAAAATTTTGAACTTATAAAAATCGTGTAATTAGAACTTTTTGCATTTTTTGAATCGTGAAGCTTTAATATTTTGTACTTTTTAAAAACATGTAATTCGAACATTTTGCACTTTTAAAAATAGTGTAGCTATAAAATTTTGCATTTGTTTAAATCGGGAAGTTGTACTATTTTGCACTTTTAAAAAATGTGTAATAACAACATTTTGCATTTTTTAAAACCATTTAATTAGAACATTTTGGACTTTTAAAAATGGTGCAGTCAGAATATTACGCACGTTTTGAACATTTTTGAGCTTTTTCAAAACCTAACACAATTTATTAGGTCCCTTATACCTTTTGCGAATGAAAAATATGCAAATTACAATAATCACTCTATTATTGTAAGGACACCTCATTTCCTATAATTATCCGTTTATATGGGCAATATAAATTTCACTTTTGGAATTATACACACAGCTATATAGCAGTTGAATTTTATTTTCTAAATTAAATAAACATTATTAATTCTTGTGATATTCGTTCTATTATTTTGAAACAGGTGGGTGTCTACGCTGAAAATTTTGAAAATCTCCTCACACGATTCTACACGGAAAAAGTTCGTTTTCAAACCCCAAGTAGTGATCAGAACCAGAACCTACATAATGCTACTACCCTTAGTGAGACTGGTGACGGTGACCAAGTTGAAGATGCTCTTGACATCGACATGGAGTTTGATCCATATGTAGACAGCGATAACAATAACGAAAGCATTAATAATGAAATTTCAAAATCTCAAAATCATTCTACAGAGCAGAATTCAAATAATTCAAGTAATAATAACTCCATAAGAAACTACATAATTAAACCAGCTGACGTGGAATTCATAGAAAATCAAGTTCAGATCGAGAAGAGATACGGTGACAATGGAGAATTTGATATTTTCACACGTCATCACGGAACCACCATCTCAATGTCGTCCATGACGCAAAATGACATTCCTAATTTAAGTGAAATCCCGTCTATTTTAATGGCTCAGAAGGAGAGTTTCATTAATTTTTTTAAAGATCAAATAATTGAAAAAACAAGACCAATTAATTTCATTGACGAACATATTATGATTGCCACGTCAAATGGGCTCCCGCTCAATTTGAAACTTCACAGTTCCGCAATTTTTTCGTCTAAATACGAAATTAACGTGGATCTTCTGGCACTGTTTTCTCGTTCCGGGAGTCATAGGAACGGAAGCAGCAGTAGTAGTTCTCAAGTTGAAGAAATGCACTTGAGATTAATGCCGAATATTGCAGCTTCCATTAATGCCCGGATGAGTGTCGGCCCCGAATTATTTGAAGCTGGTTACCAGCTGGAAGGGAAATTACATTTAAGTGCCGCTGCGGATTTTTCACTCGAAAATAAAATAGACCATTTAAAAGTCAATTACAATTTCCCGCTGAATCGATTCCGTGTATTTGAGTTTGACACTCAATTAGTTTGGGTTCAGGAGGTGAATGGATTCGTTTCTAAAAGGGTCGAGATCCAGTCCAGGAGTCCTACACAGTAAGAAATTAATCCTATATTAGGGATCGTTCATAAATGATGTCACTGAAAATGTCACCCTTTTTGAGTATAGTGCTATTGTTTTTTTGAAACTTTTTTGTGTGTAATATAGAATGCTTGTGAATGACTGCTCCACGGACTCTTCCAGACTTTTTGGTTTCATATCCCCTCATCAATTCGGCGTTCGCTACTGTTACAATATCCGACTTCCGCGCGGGATTTCATTTCAAAATTTCTGGCTTCAGGGCCCAATGTCTTTTCGCATCAGCTCCGAAAAGTTAGATGAGACGATGCGAGGCTTTTCTTTGGATATTCACAATGTCCATGATGTGGATGCTGAAGGTGGGATTAATAGATTTACAGATATTTTAAATCAGTCATTTTTAATATATATCTAATAATGTCATTTTAATAAATTATTTTGACAACAGGAAAATCCGCAACAGTCATTGTCTTGGATGCATCCGGGGAGGACACAAGTCGAAAAATAACTCTAGTCAGTAATTTTACGGACAGCCTTGGCCCTGGCTATGGAATTAATGTTTTAGAGCAATTCAGCGCTAATGTCGAATTTCCAGAAGCACCATTAAATTTTATAGGTAATTATTTTACTTCTCTAGTTTTTTATCATGGTTCTATTTTTTAACTCATGTTAATTAAAGTTCAAGTAATTTTTGGGAATTAACAACGTTATAAATTTAAAGCGCAAATCCACGACACAAATGACGACGTCACCAATGAAACAATTCAAGGAATAACCGCCACACTAGCAATGGAGAGGCAAGGATCTTTAAGTGAATTTGAATACAAAATAATTTTGAAAACTACCAAGGATAAGGATGGGTCATTTAACGTTGATGGCACTCAAAATAATTTAAAACAAATTGTTACATACGAGCCGAAAATTTCTAAACGGGACTTGAATTCAAATACTGCCGCCAAGCACTTCCTTCAGGGGAAATTAGTTCGACAAGTAGGATCCTCGCTGGACTTTGATGTGTCTGTCAGGTTAGACAGCGAGGCGCTAAATTTAAATTCCATTGACGCTAAAGGTATAGGGATTTGAATTAACTAATGATAAATATTCATTACTACGTTCGATCTTTTTTAACATGTCCGGGAAGTTTTAGAAATGCCCGGGGATGAATATAAAATTAATTTATTAGGCAAACCAAGAAATTAAAATATGTTGAATATATGTGTATTTTTTCTTCAAGGCTTAATCCTTGCTAATCGCTCAACCGGTGGGAATTTTGAATTTCAAATAAAAAACGGAAAATTGAATACAGCCAATTCTGAAAATAATGTGATCAGCACTGAATTTTCTGGTAAAATTTTCAACGAAAATCCAAACATGGGGTTTGAGCTGGAGTCCGTTTCGAAGGCTGAAGGAACTCATGAGAATGAAAACAGACAAGAATTAGATTTCAAAATAGCATCATCAACAAGTTTTATCCCCGCCAAAAAATTTTCATTTGAAACAAAAGTATTGTCCCGGAAGCAGCCGGAACTTAACACTGACTTCAAGTTTTTAGCTGAGCTACTAAAGGCCAATGTTTCCAAACCAGGTGGTTCCGGTGGAAGGGTTGGCGCTAGTGTTGGCGGGACTGCTTTAGAATTTGAAATTGAATCACAAATTTGGATTGCCACGCATTTTAATAGATGGTGGGATATTGAAGCAGTGCGTAGAGCAGGGAGTACATATGGCTCTTTAGAACTCACAGTTGACATTCCAACATTTCGAAGAAAACTAGTTCTATACACTCATAGGGATCACGTGGATCTTGACAATTTCACTAAATTCGATTTTGACGCCTTTCTAAAATGGAATGCTGGACGGGATGAAAAAATGAAAATGGCGCTTAAACTTAATTTTATCAAAAATGATACAAGTCCTGAGTCTTCAATAATTAAATCTAAAAATGAAATCACATTTATTAATCAGATACATCTGATTAATTTAAATTCTAAAATTCCAAAAAATTACACAAATGGAGAATATTTAATCGAGGCGGACTACACTTCTCCTTCTGGGACTAATTATGGAATTAATTATCAAAAATCAATTACTAGCAACCCAAGAAATTCAAATTATAATAACGTGTCAAGTGAAATCAATGTGAGCGTCAATATCCCACAGTACCCAACCATCAAGGGCTACTGGAAACATTCATTGTATTTGGCAAAGAATGCGCATTTATGGAATAGAGATTATGAATTAAAAAACGATTTGAGTGTTGTGGCGGGAAGGGATACATTTTTTGAATGCATTTTAAATGTCGCGGAAAGGTTTTCGCCTGGTGTCAGTGACGAATTTAGCATTGCCAATGAAGTAACTAATTTTTTTGAAAAAATTACACGATTCAAAAAATTCGCTTAATCTAATTTCAAAATTCTTGAGTAATTAAGTCGTGTTTGTATTGTTTTTTTGCAGTTTAAATTTGGCGGTCATTTTGTTCCACTCCAGCTTCACACGTTTACTAAATTGGATCGCTTCGAAAATGGGACTATTGATTTTGAATTCAAACTCGTGAACGATTACAAAAGTGGGGATGATGATAACAATCAAATTGAAAGCAGAGGTCCGCGCATGCTCGTGGGAGAAAAAGGCGGTCAGCTTATATTTAAATTTAGACCTGAAATTCTAGTGACGTCAGATGAGATGCTTTACAGGGTGGAATTGGGTTGGGAGCCGACACGCAATTACGGGGGTGAATATTTTATTTTAGTCCCTGTAAAGCTGTCGTATAGAGCAACAACCAGCATGGTTTCCCTTTTCGATTTTAAGGTAAGTATTTTTGTATTGATTTAACCAACTCGCGCCAAAAAGATGGTATCACGTGTTAGCGAATGCGTACAGCGTAACAATATGTAACTTGTTTGTCTCAATGTTCCCCTAGATAAAAAACCATGCGGTTCTAACACTTCCCTCAGGAGAAACTTCGTTCGTAAAAAATATTGAGTTTTCTAACAATTCACTCAACGTAGAAACAAGTCTCCACACTTTAAATCCGGACAACGTCCTTGCCGCGCTCAATTTGAATGGAGCGCTTAGAAAAGATGGCGTGGGAACTTTCAAATTGTCAACTCACACCCCTGTCCTAGAGTTTATCGATGCCCAATTCATTGCGAAGTTTGACTATCGTAATCCTCAAAACTATCTGAATGTTTCCGTTAATGCAGGTGAAGACACCCTTTTCACACTCGACCACCAAGTTGTTCGCTCCGCGCCGAACCGCGCCGCGCAAAATCAAAGAATGACATCCCAATCTCGCACATTCCTACAAGTAAACTTATTTAACACAATATTTGAAAGAACATTTGAGGAAAACCAAGTAACAATATTACACGAAGTAATATGGGGCCAAGACAGGGCATCCTTTAGCCTAGATTACAACCTATTAGGAACTAAATTGCGCGCAAAAGCTGGCCTATTAAAAGATACTGATGCCAACCCTGACTCACAAAACGACAAAAATCAATGGTTTATAATTCTGGGCTACGAACTTCAAGAATCCAGCCAATCTAACGATTCTTATAAAATCCGGTTCAAAGGACCAATTTCTTATAATATGGAAACTAGTGCTTTCAAAGGGATAGTACTACTAGAAGAGTTTACCTATGCTCATCAAGATCTCTCTACGGAACATTCCGTCACAAAAATAGATGGAAGTTTGAGCTCTGGCATCGGCCTAAGTTTGCCCACTATTACAAGTTTGTACCTAAATTCAACCTGGTTCTCAGCAGATGATACTTATTTCAAATATGATAAATTTCAAGAGTACTTTGAATCTCCGAACAGTGTCTTCCAAATTGACAAGGAATTAACAGAAACTTTCATTGAGTCTTTACTGACTGAGCCAAGTGGGTCGAATTTTATTAAATACGATTATAATGTGAGTCACATGACTTCTAGTGGCTCAGAAGTCTACTACAGGCTACAAGTGGAAAGTTTCTACCCTATTGGGCTGCCGTACTTGGACTTGAATCTACACCTTGTAACACATGAATATGCACTAGAAAAATTGACTTTCCTCATGCTCACTAACGAAGAGCTGGGTCAGAATTGGGAAATTGATGACGACAGTCAAGATCAAGATCAAGGTCAAGGTCAAGGTCAAATTATGACCGGATATCAATGGATTAACACAAACTCAGCCCCTGGGCAGAAGTTCACCTCACTTTGCCACATCGACGAAATCACACTAGTTCCGTATCCAGGCCCAATCCAAACCGGGTTTCAAAACTGCTACACGGGCTTTGTTCTTAATCGTACCACGACAAATGAAGGCGCAGCTTTAGGAGAGGAAAAAGTACTAAATGCAAAATTTTCCTTCAGGGGGGATATCGCCTTTGAAGCGGTCAAATTTGAAAAGTTAAATTTCGTGGAATTTAATTCATCGTTTTGGTTAGATGCCCTTGACAAACCTGATGAAAAATTGGAACTGTCCCTCTTAAGGAAAACTGTGGTGGAAAGTAATGCTCCAAATTCCGTCCCTAATAAGATTGGCCGGGAATATTTGGTGGCTGTCAAGCATCCTTTCCTTCCTAAAGTAAGGCTTTTTGGGATGTAAAGAGTGTCACGTAACATTTTCCCATTCGCTATTTTGAAAGTGGGAGGGGGTGCAAAAGCCATGCGACACCCTTTAGCAACTTTAAAAATTCGAAATATACCTATTGTGATTTTTGCGAATTAATATTGAAAATTCTTTTCTTCGTAAAAATAGGACCTCCAAGTGAAAACAGAATTTAATAGGGATCACACAGGAAATACTCCAATTTTGAACGTAGCCGTGATTCTAGACATTTTCCAAGAGGATGCTCAAAGCCTAGCATTTAATTTTCAAAGAAAACCACAAGAAACAGGAAAAGACGCGTCTGATATAGAACATGACTATGATGAGGAATACGACCTTTCTGAAAGAATAGCATCTACGGCAACTTCAACAGCTGCAGTCCCTGAGATTTTTGAAATCTCACTCGTGTCAGAGGTTACTAAATACTTGTGAAAGCATTTGTACGTTTTTGACACGGTAATATAAGAGACTGTATTTTTCTTATATCTATGGAGGTACCTAATGTTTTATTGTGTGCATAATAGGGCCTTGATTTAAATATGAAATTGGAAGGAAATATCGACCTATCAGATTTGTCGTACAATTATGTGGACCGACATGGTCAACCAAATGAGGGCAAAATACGTTTCCGAACTTTTTCACTACTAGATAGCACTGTTGCACAGGTAATAGATTCAAAACTATACTGTTTTCTTTACAGATAAAATGTAACATTTTCAATTATCAGTTTATCTGTAATTCCTACAGATTGGAGAGTTACCTTTCATATCGGTGAGTTTTGGCGGGGTTCCCCGACTGGAAATAAGTTCCCCGAATTCTCAGAATAAATCACTCATACTTGAATATCACGGCTCACCCACTTCCCTCCGAATTTTTACAAGCGAATCTCCTGAAGACAGTTACTACTCAGTTGTGATCCCTCCCAGGGACGAGGATGAATTTACAATTGGAATTTATAGTCAAAATAATTCAGACTCAGACGACATTTCAAACACAAGGGTTGTTAACTTGGACTTGGCGCTCAATACTTCCAACTTTTTCCAAATACATAGTCAGTGGGACACTCAGCAAATTCAGTACGCATTGGTATGATGACTCTATTTTTTTAAAGATATTGAAACTTTTTAAAAATAAATCTCAAAAGGTGTTTTGTGTTGTTTGAAATTTTTCCTGTTCAAAATTGTCTTAATTCAGATTGACCTGAGGTCACTTCGAAAAGGGATTGCATCAAGTATCAAAACATACTTGACTTCAGCAACTAAAGAAATTACGGCCAACATAAAATCGTACAATTCAAAAATGTACAATAATATCCCAGAAACTCAAAAGATCTTTGGAAAATTGAAAACAGAATTACAAAATATTTATGAGGATTCCATGAATTGGGACACAGTGCATGACAGTTTGCAAAGAGCTCTTTCTATTGGTGGGAGCACAGCATTTGATTTTAATGGAACAGGAACGGTAACGGTGACAGCTTTTAGTAACTTTCTTCAAAACTTGGGTGGGATGTCCTTTGATGATTTTGAGACCAACTTTGAAGCGGCTTTTCAAAAGTGTCAAGAGGAAAGCATTAGCTTCATTCTTCTTAGTGTGGGAAAAATAAAAAGAACCTGGGCAGATTCGAAAATATTTTTGAGCCAGTTCCTCCGTGCCCATCCGGGTCTTAGAAATTTTCTGGAAACTTTTGAAGGTTGGTACACATACACATACGTTTTTAAGGGAAAAATGTTGATAAAGAAATACCGATGGAAATTACCGCAGGGCAGAGGTTGTAAAAATTGTTTTTATTTTGGCCCAATTTTAGAATTTATAACGGCAGGAAAAACAATTACACGAAATCTACTAAGAAAACTTCTTTACGAAACGATTAAAATTCGTCCATATCTTCGTTGGCTAATACCAAAGGAAGCGCATGAATTTTTAATAACACTAAAAAATTATTCCCTGGACAAACTTCAAAGTGACAATCATATTATTATTCAAAATTCTATCGAAATCACAAATGTGACTTCGGATGAGGTTTTGAGTAAAGGTTTCAATGCTGGAAAGATTATCGGACGGAGATTTTTGGAAAGTAAAGGATTTCTACTCCAAAGGGAAAATGAGTCAATTTTAGTTCAGGTAATAACCACTGTGCAGCAGAATTTATTTTAATGTATTTAAAAGAAAACACATATTGTCTGTGAAGACCCAAAATCACCCATATCCATTTTTAGCTAAAAATAAAATCCGCTATCTGCCTAAATTTGAAGATGTCTCAAATGCATTTAAATAGAACGTTTTGCGCTTTTCATAAATATGTAAATAGAAAATTATACACTTTTCAAAAACGTGTAATTAAAACATTTTGTAGTATTTCAAAAACGTGTAAATAGAACATTTTGCAGTTTTTCAAAAACTTGTAAATTAAAAGTTTTGCAATTTTTAAGACCATCTAAATAGAACATTTTACGCTTTTCAAAAACTCTTAATTAACATTTTACTCATGTTTCTCATTTTGTTTTTATGACATAGCTCATTTTGATTGTAGCTTAACTTGGAAATGGGTCATTTTGGTTCTTCACAGACGATATATAATAAAAACAAATTACATAAGTAACCTAACAGCGGAAATATGACGTTAATTAATTAGTTAATAATAAAATGATTGTACTAAAAAATAATTTAACTCGTCTTTATAACTTGATCTCAGTTTCCGCTCCCAGAACCGGCAAGAACAATTCGTCAGGTGTTTTCAAAGCGGGACAAGATCCCCAAGGCTGACCTCCATGACCTCCACAATATTTACAAATGGATCACTGACTACGATTTTAAAATTCCCGGCATGCCCAACATACTTCAAGGGATTAACTCGGCCCTCAAAGGAGCTGTTGGATTGGTCGGATGTGAGTCATATTTTAGCTGAATTTACTGATAGCGTATAGTTTTTAGGCATTTTCAGAAAGTATATTTCACTTTGAACTGCACCTAAAATAAGGCGCGAAATTTGAACTGAAATTTCGAGCAGTAATCAATTTTGTTTTTCATATTTTATATTTTCTTCATACATAGCAACTGGTGTGATAATTGGCGGGAAATTCTACCGAACATTTGATGGAAAGATGCATCGCTTCGAAGGCTCTTGTCAGTATTTATTAGCAGCGGACTTTCTCGAACGAAATTTGACATTGGCCACTGATACGGACGAGAGCAATGAAAATGAGGAGCGGCGACTTGTTTTGATGTATAATGGAGAAACCATTGCTATTTACCCGAACACAAGTGTAATTAATAGTGCACACAAAAAATCACAAAGTATTTTGAATTTTTGAGACATGGTATTTTTAAGATTTGTAAATTTGTAAAATATATTTCTTTGTCCAGGTGGAATATGAAGGTCATCGAGAGAAAGTATCTATTATAAATGATTTTGCTGACTTTGAAACTACCAATCTGGGGCCATTCCGAACTTATCGGCAATATTTCCCACTTCTAGGAAATGGAGTTTCCGTTTTTACTAGAAATTCAGGACTTACAGTCACATGTCTTACGACTTTTCACGTCTGCTTCGTTCGACTCGAAGGACATCTGTATGGGAAAAGTTTGGGACTTTTAGGAAGCAATAATTTAGAGCACTATGACGACTTTAGTGCCCCGAATGGGGAGGTGAGAACTTGGCGCGAATTTTTAAAATTTGAATCCATTGCTTGGCCTTAATATGCCTTGTGGCAGTTTATTAAAACCGGCTGATTCAAGTATGTAATACCATGTCATTGTTGTAGTAATAATTCTTTATATTTTTATAATGTATTAAAATGCAGATTGTTGGAAAAACTGGGCGATTCTACCGAAGCTGGAGATTAAATCGGGAGTGTAAGGAAACGAAAGGAAATGTGCTGGTCGCGGATGCGGATGAAAGCGACAGAGGAGAAATTAAAGCGCGCTGCGCGGACATTTTTCAAAAAGATACTTCACCCCTACGGTACTGTACCTATATACTAAACAAACATCTATTGAGCTATTAAAATTTTTAGGGACTAAAAGCCTCACTCGTACTTTGTAATTTGTGACACTCACACGCGCTTAAAAAATCCCGCCAAGTTTGAACTCAAAATTAAAGAAAGTTCCATTTAATTAAAGTGGAAGTAATTCAAATAATTCTTGTTTGGAATAGTTCCTGCTTCAACACGTTAAATCCTGTGGATTTCCAAGACTTATGCGAAGCGCTGGCGCTTTCATCGAAGGACGAAAATCCAGATAATAGTAAGAATAATAGCAGCAGTACTGACCCCATCGCAAATCAAATGTTCAATACTGATGACAAAGTTACTGCGGCTGTTTGCACTGCGGCCTCTGCTTACTACATGCAATGCCGGGAATATTGGATCAAAGTTGACTTTCCACTTCAGTGCCTTTTAAATCAAAATCAAATCCCTTTGTCTATTTAATCAAAATTAATTTATAGAAATAACCGTGTAAAAAATATGTGTAAGCTGTGCAATCTGTGGTTGATTTATTTCAATTTGAATAGTTTTTCTTGGTTTTTTGACATTACCAGTAACTTACTATTAGAACAAAATATAAAGCTGTACTTACTATAATAACTATTTTTTCAATCATATAATTACTGTATGAGATGCATAGTATTTAAATGTTGATAATAAAATATATTTTGCGTGTACTGCCTATAAAAGAAAAGACTGATTTACAGAGATACGCTTCAAAATATGGCATAATATTACTGTGTGAGGTCAAATTACGTTACAAATACAATTTGTAATTTCAAGTTGTCAAGAAAATTCACGTCTACAGATTGTATTGCAGTGTTTTCTTAATTCTTGTGAGACGTTAAAAAATGAGCGCCTACTACAAAGCTTTAATTACTACATATTTACATAATTTACCGGAATTTTGAAAATTTTGCAATACTGGACCAATTTCATCGAGCCATATATCATTCGAAAGGTAATCATTAGTAGAATTCAAATAACGGAATGCGCCTCCATTATAACAACACGTTTTCAATATAACGGTCTTTTAATTTTTAAATTTTGCCTAAAATGTGTTGTATGGGCCACAATAAAAAAAATGAAGTCTGCTTATTTTTGAAGAGCTTTAAAATACTATATCACTCAACAAAATCCGTTAACTTTTTAAAATTTGCAATTATGTTTTTTCAAAACCATTTAAAAACTAATTACGATCGTGCTTGCACACCATGTTCATTACCTTTGCCTAATTGTTACCAATCCAATGATATATCATATTAGTGTAAGCTTATTGAGTGACCGGTCGAAATCTTGAGTTAACACATTATTTAAAGTTTTGGCGGGAAATTCAAAACTTTGAATTTTGAATTATTGGTTGTATTTTGTATTACAGAAAATGATTATAAATAAGAATGTATGCAGCTTTTTCAAATACAAACTGCCCTATTTTGCTCTAAGGGTTGCCATTACACAAGAGCTTTATAGCCCTTGTTTTTTAAGCGTAATACATAATAAGCTTGGGTTTTAGGCAATTCAAAAAGGATCGTGTAGGGTGCGTTCACAGTTTTCAAACAGCAAGCTGGAAACTATAAAAATCAACCTGAGGACTAAATTTTAAACCTGACCAGTAAATTAACTTGCTGATTTTTACTATTATTAAATGATTAATAATACCCTGTGATAAAAAATACTTACATGTTAGCTGACTTCCATTTTGATACAAATTGTTTCCATGGTTCAAGTAAATGACTTTCCTGTAATGATTGGTTTAATTTTCATTTACTTTAAAAATCACAAAAATTGTAACAAATTTTAATTATTGCTGGGAAACATAATATTGGACATGTTTCAACAATAATTTTTTTCAATCAGTCAGAGTCAGAAAGGATCTACACAGCCACAACCACAAACTTAAAATTGGCTGGTTTCAGTTCTGTACCTTTATGTTATACGGTCGACAAGAGGTAGGAATTGAGAAGTGAATATTTAATTAATTAGTATACAGAAATGTTTTGCTGTGAGGTTAAATAGAAATACACACGTTAGTCTAGTTTTTGTGTTGCAAAATTGAAAATTAAGTTTTAAAAATGGACATCCTATCGAGTATTGGCTCGTATGTTGAAAATAGCGCTCAAGCATTTTATCATCTGTGGCTTGAATTTAATTTGCCGCCAGAGTAATGCAAAAAATACTTTTTATTTTATTCGTTTCGTACTTTGACTTTTCACTATTTTATTTTCCTAAAAACAAATTTAAAGTGCAATAATAAATTTTCAATTATTGTCTTTTTGATTGAAAAATAGGAAAACAAGATATAACAGCTTAAATTCAAAAAATGGCGGAGGTGATGCTGATGAAAATGGTGAGATGGAGGGCGGAGCTGAAAATGGGAGTGGCTTTGACAGAAAATTATTCGAGTGCTCCAGTTGTGGGGACATACCTCACCCACCAGTCTATACCTGTACGTTAGGTCACATAATTTGTGAAAAATGCCGAGGAGCTTTAAAGTCCTGTTCTAATTTGGACTGTGAAGGGGATTTGAGCGGGAGCCTCAGGAATTTGCTTGTTGAGTCTTTTGTAACTAGTGCAACTTTCCCATGCAAATTCCATGACGACGGTTGCCCAAAACAGTTTCAAGGGTCAGTGGCGCTTAGTCAGCATCAACTCAGTTGTTTTTACAGGTACACTATAGCTCCTGGATATGGACGATGCATCGTCCCGAAATAATAAAAATATTTACATTGCTTTAAAACAATTTAAAAAAATTTAAACAAAAACATAATTAAAACTTGTATGTTTTTTAAAGGCATGTAAAATGTGGCGTGGCCCACCACAAGTCCTGCGATGGCAACTGGGAAGGTTCAGTTCGTGATCTGTACGCTCACCTTCTGAGCACCCATCAAATGGAATTTAGTTTCCGTGATAGGAAAATAACAATGGGCGCCACATTTGATTTGAACTCACCAAACAGCAACAATTTTCTGGAATTTATTGAGCCTGGAATTTTTCTAAAAGTCAAAAATGTTCAGAATTTCATCATTCGCCCGATTTTCAACAAAGAAGAGAATTCCGTGTTCATATTTGTTACTGGATTTTATAGGAATGTTGACGACCTTTTGCATGCCTCTGGCGGTAAAATTCAAAATCAAGTAGCAGGAGGATCTAATTTAGAAGAGGGGAAAAGGACATTTGTAGGAATTACTTGGAAGAGGAAAGCAGCCATTTTGAGTTCCGAGTGTGCATCTACAAAACGAGAGTTTGTTTGGATTGGACCTGTAAATAGTGTGTATGAGTCGGTGGAGGACATTGTTCTAGAGAGAAATGGTTTGTCGATTCCGTGGACAGAATTATTTCAAGAAGCGAGTATTGTGAGCGAGACGGCTAAATGGGATGTGGACATTGAGATTTTCCCGGTAATTTTATTATTTAATTTTATTATTTTATAGCTTAATAATAACACAGTAGTTTCGACCAGTTAATTTGTATTTACTATAGAATTTTTGATTATTAATTTTGAATTATTATATGCCGCCGTTGTTAGAGATTAGAGACTGATATTGTGAGGTTACGCCCAAAATACTTTAAAATAGCAAATAAATTCAATTAAAAGTCGTGTTTAGCTAGTTTTCCTTCTTGAATGACTAAAATGCATTATGTACAATTTTTCTAGGAAGCCAAAGCTGCAAATAATGCTGATGCCGGTTCTTGTGATCCAACTGAAAGTGGGAAGGGGAGAAACAATAAACAAGTCCCGGAAACATTTATGGGAATTTTACGAAAGTAATGATAAAACAACTAAAGCAACTCTAGTAAATGCATTAACATGCTTCTAATATTTTTCAAGTTGGGAAGAGCATTTTTGTAAAAAATAAATTGTAGTAATTAAGATTATAAGTTTTGGATTTTTCTCAGGGGACCACTTCCATGGTTCTTGCGTCCGTTCTTTGCCACTGCCTGGGCCATTGTCGCCCCAACGTTTACCATCTGCCTCATGCTCTTCTTTATCTTCTTTGTTTAGACCTTTCCCGGGACAAGAATGCAATGCAAAATGCAAGCTACATATAAAACTATAAACATGTAGTTTAATACATCTGCTTTGTGACTCCTTACCATTTCTAATTTTAGTTTTTATTATGCATTTGTTGTTGTTGATGTTTTGCTTACAGATAATAAAACAATTAAATTGTAAATATTCTAAAGTTAAATAAACCTTTGCATGCAATTAGTTAATTAGTCAATTAGTCCCTTCAGGGTTAAATTTTAAATAAAATGTATTGGGTATTAAAAATAGCGTGGCTAGACATCTAGACATCTGACCAAATACAAAAATATGAAATTTTATGTCTTGTTGTTAATTTAAATTATCCTAATTTCATGTCTAACATTGATACACAATTATTCATCTCAACAGACACGTTATCTTACAAATGTTGTTTTAAAGAAATAAAATACATGTAATCGTTTCTGTTCCAATTATTCATTACTAAATTATATTAGATTCGTTCATAAATGATGTTATTGATTTATCCCAATTTTTAGGACCTAATAAATATGCCCTCTCTGTCATCAGCTTAATCGTTGCGTAAATGGTAATCTGTAACATGGGATGTCATCCATTATCAATATCCGAGTAGACCCATTAACCTTACCCGTGATGTCATTTATGAATGACCGTATGATGATGCGTGTCGGAGTAATCGAATATGGACAATATACGTAATAGGGTCTGTCCTAATGGTAATCGGGCTCAATTTTTCAAAACTTCAGGAAACTATCTTTTTAAGCAAATGACATTATAGTGAAGCATGTTGCAAAATTTTACTTGTCGGTTAGTTCTGCATCTACTTAAAAATATTCGGTGTCTAAAACTACAGTTTGCAATAGACACCATTGTCTAAAAAAGGTGAGAAAAATCTCAAAATCTCAATTGTCCTAATAGGTGATCAGTTTGCTTGAAAAAGCATTAGGATTCTAGGAAAAGTAGCTTCCTATAGGTGATATAGTTTAAAAAACAAAAGAGCGATTCAATTTTTCTTAATTTTACAAAACAAGAGTTTTTAAGAAAATAGGCTGAAAGTACATGTATAAGTAGCTGAGACTATAAGCTACATGACTCTCAGTGACAAACAATTTAAAAGGCAGTAGTTTTGGAAAGATGTTCACTGATTCCAATTAGGACTGATCACCATTAGGGCGGGCCTTGCTACATTATTGTATGCATAATATTGTATAAGGAAGGTGGCAGAAAATCCCGTGAACGTAATACGAACATTTTGTTCATGTTCTATTACATTTTCTAAGGAACTAGTATTGAAAAAACGCTTTAAAACAAATAGCATGCACATTATGAAATTTCTTAAATAAATCTATAGCCCTATTTGTTAAAGTAATCAAAAATACATGACATACGCGGACCCCATGTTTTGGTAATTAGTGCCCCCTATTCCATGTAAAAAAATTTTAAATTGTCAACAAAACAGTATATAAGTCAATACTCAGGTCACTCGAAGTCACAAGACGTCCGGGATTGGACATTACGGACAGTGGATGGAATCAGCGGTATGCAACCCTCGGTAATATCCAATCTTAGATATTTTACAAATACACTGTTTTGTAGACAATTTAATTGTGCTCATACCTATTATAAGTTACATATATTAAGATATGATGTAATTACAACTATACTATAATTACTATGCAAGTATATAATAAGATAATATGAAAGTAATTATTATTTTGCCATTATGAAAATATCAACCAGTATGAACATTAGGAATTTACTGACGCTGTTAAGCACGTAGCTCATCGTCAGCTTAAAATACCAATTCTCACTTGACATTCTATTATGTTCAAGTAAAACCTGACCTAAATGGCGGTCCAGGATTTTATTACCTTGTTTTGCCGTATCGACATAGTCGGTACGGCCCCCAATCAATACCACTATTCTTCAAGTTCAATAATCATAATATTTTGTAGATGTTTCAGATTCTACATAGCAATATACTATAATATATAAGTAAGCATTCCTATGTATTCAATTCAACAGTTTATTTTATTATTTCTTCTATATACCACTATGTATTAATATATAAGAAAAAGGTCCGCATTGACAATAATGTACAAACAATTCACTGTAAAAGTTCTAGTTAGAGCATTTCATAAAATAAAGAGAACATTTAGTTCAAATCACTTGATCTGAGACAACACCCTGAATATTCTCTCCTGAGAACATTTCACCCTATACAAAGATTCATAAATTCTCATTCCACAAATGACATCTTTTTGCATCCTATCACACGTTATCGCATTTTTCTTACCACCAAGTTACCCACTTGTAGTAGAAGCCCGGCCGGCATTACATACAACACTGAAGAAAGAAATTCTGGAATTTTTGATAAGTTCAAAATCAATAATTTCAAAGTTTGTGAGTTCCATCTACTTAGTAAATTTTTCTTAACAGAAATACTAAACTGTAAGCTCTTACAGAAGTTCACGTTTTGCGGATGTATTAATTGTTTTCCTTGCCTACGAATGGAAACATTATACATCCTAAAGCATACAACGAAAATTGAGTGAAGACTTTGGCGTTCTAAACTTCTTAGTACACACTTGATTGTGCGAGCGAAACAAGCCACTCGTGATAATTATTTTTACGAAACACACACAAGTGTGGGAATATTATCATAAGACGAATGTGAAAAGTCCTACAACTCTCGTCAATCGGAGTTGGAGGTGAGAATCTTGAGTCTATGTCTGAGGCAGCTTACTCGAATGGGGGAACTGTAGACACCACTGACCAAGGAGACAAGAAAATTGTACCATTTCCTGTACAACCTTAAAGGGAGAAAATTGTCATTTCACACGGACCACGTCCCACACTTGAACCATACAAAGCACTAGAGTTAATACGGATTGACACTGACATTGAAACCGGAGAAGTTAAACATCAGTGGACACAGGAGGCTACTCGAAGCGTTATCCTTCAACGATCCAACAATCATCATTTTGATCAACTACAAACCATCGCAAATTATTACGAAGATGTACTTGAACAATATAAAGAAGCACTATATATTCCGGACAACTACACAATGACAAACATTCAACTCATGAATTATACGGCTTCCAAAATTAATTCCGAACGACTCACAGGCAACAATGATTTTGACATATGGGCTGATAGTCTGGAAACGTTTCTTACTCAGATCCACTGTTGGGGAATAGTCGATGGCTCCGTTACGGAACCACCGATCGCTGAAGTCGATCCAACACAAAATGATTTGAATGCACACTCGAACTGGAAGGCTCGAAACGCATGCTGTATGTCCATCCTCCGCTCTGCCGTGGACCGGACCATCAAACCGAAATTAAAAGGACACAAGAATGCGGCGGAAGCTTTTGCGTATCTCAAACAATTATACAAAAAGCAACAGACCGACGCAAATACCAAACTATTGTCCGCTTTCTACCGACTAGGCATTCATTTTTCAGGCTCAGCATACCTAAGTGAACTCATAAATCAAAATTTAGCACTGCCCCGGATCCCAAAGAATGTTGACGATGATGCTTTTCTCAACATGACATTGGCGAAATTAAGTAAACTTCCCTGTTACGCTAATTTCTTGGACACTTGGGACGTAATACCACAAGACGATCAAACCGTTGAGAAATTATTGTCAAAACTCCAAGCTCACGATGACACGGTGGAGAGGCCCTCTCGTAGTCAAAACCAGCCCATAGGACACGCTATGCAGGCTCGAGGTAGTCGCAATACCAAAGGCACCTTGAAAGAACAGATATTGTCGCGAAGATTTAACCGACAAGAGGCTCAGGCCAATCAACAGCAAGGCCAAGACCCAGTCCACCCTGCAGCTCCAGGAGGGACTCGGAGGCGACAGCCAGGTCAACTACCACCCCCCCTTTTCGATGGGAGGTGTGACTGGTGTCGTCACATTAGACATACAATTGCGAACTGTAACAACTTGAAGAATGAAAGACCTCAAGCCACTGAGGACCCTCAACCTCAAATTCGTAATGCTTTTAGGACTGTCACCAATTCAAATTCCAAACACAGCCAGTTCACGTGGACGTCGACAGGGTGCTCGAGGACGGTCAGTTCTAAACAGAAAAACCCTTGTCTAGCAAGCACAACAGAACCAGATGCAAAATCAACCATCTGAATCTCAGGGAGCTGCAGCTACGGCATCTCTTCCACCGGCGCCAGTGAATCGTCAAAATAAACGCTTGGCTCCAGCCAACAATGCAACGGCTCACATAGTTGATCTATACCAAAATCTATTGAAACATGTACACAATACACTAAGGATTCATCCTTCATTGACAATTTTGCAATCGCACGCTCTGTTACCCAAAACCTACGGCAATCCTATTCCCAATGCATTCATGATACAACTGGAGGAAATTCCAATGCAAGGGCATTACAAGAAGTAGAAGCTCCTTTATTACACAGTTAGACCTTTCAAGGCAGAGGCAGAAGGGAAGAAATACAATCCTGTAATTTACTTTCCCTTGAGAAACTGCTATATGATTTCTAAGATACCATGTACGTTACGAAACATACTGGATACACTTCCAGTCAACTTTATCCACCATGATTGTAACTTTATGCCTATGTGCTTTCCTGCTAATACACACGCACGACATCTCAAGCAGCAGGAAGAGCCAAAATTGAAATTGGACAAGGCTACATATACTAGGGATGATGCACTTCCATTTTAAGCTATACAGGACAAAAATAATAAAATTTATGTTGGTGTTGTTTACAACCCCAATACTAACTGCTACATTGTAAATGACCGTCCCTATACTCCTGCAGAGCTCCAAGACTCAAATGGAAGGATTATGTAAAACATGGACCATGTATGTACTGGGGATGGCTCCTGCATTCCAGTACAGGCACTTCCCAATTTTACGCCAGCTATAGACCACAACTATACGGCTGAGAATGGAGAACCTACGATTTTTGTCGTTCAACCCGAACCAGAGGCAACAAACTCGCAGACTTAATCTAACTTCAATAAAGATAAGCCCTATTAAGCTCCAGGAGGGACACAGAAAAGGTTCAAGATGCAAGGCTATAGAAATCGCACTCGTGCGATGATGAGACGAATTGCTACGAAATTGTAGACAGTGATTTTGAAAAGCAACAATTTACTAAAGTAAAGCAATCCACTTTCCATATCTGTGAACATAATCCTTTCTTTGAGACCAAGCCCAGATTTTATCCAATACAAACTTGTAGATGGGATTCAAGTAAGGCTACAAAGGGATGACCATATTCCTCTGTCTGGCTCTGACACCGACTCGGAGTCTGACTGTGATACAGATACGTGTAAGGATTCTTAATTCTCCAAGAGTAGTAGAACTGGCCCTCTCAATGGCAAGTACGTATATTCAGATGATGAGGAAGCAATGAAACGATTGAAGGATGATAATTGGCCTGACAAGAAGCAACGCCACCAAGAAAGATATGCCAAACAATTATCAGAATCTCAACCTCCGCCGGCAGACGCACAACCACCTGCGGAGGCACTACTCGCTCACCAAGACGATGAGGATGCACTACCGCCCACATTAACCTCATCACGCGCAGATAACATTACCATCACTCATGGACTGCGATTTAATTTCCAGAGTCTACTGGAACAACCAGTTATGATAGATAATAATGGATCTGTTACCATTTGCTCATAGGAGCAAGGAGATCCCGTACCACCAGCGCATCTCAAAACAAATTTAATCACTCGCCCGATTACGGATCCACTCCTCGCTAAGTCATTACTTACCTCTGTTAATAATAAAAAGCTCGACAAAACTAAGAAATTTCCTCAATGTTCCAAGGCAGAACAGGATAAGATTCTTGGCGACATTATTGCTCGTTCGTTCCTGGAGGACATGGCGTATGTACCTCCACCAATAGGGTCTGTATTCAACACTGTTCTACCTACTAAACCATGCACACTGAACGAAGAAGACAGATTTCTACGTGATACTCCTCGCATTTAGAGAACGGAAACAGATATTGGCTGCTAAAACCCAAGAGAGAGCAAAACAAGCCACATCACTAGCACAGTCCAATACTCATCAAATTCTGGAATTACTTATGGGACATAACGAAACTGAAGCAGGCCCCATACTGGACCTGCAGCCCAATGCTCACCAAACACTCCGCCACCTCTTACGTCTGTGGATGATGTTGACGGTGATGAAGAGATAACCCCGGATGATGTAGTAATGGAAACAATGAAAAGCTTAGACATCAATGAACGACATACTCGTGACCTTAAAGCTATCGAAGCTAAATACCCCCCACGGGTGTTCAGAGCAGATACGCTACAAATAACCGACCATAAATCTAGGCAAGGAAGTATCAATAATGTCCTCGCTATTCTGCTTTTTAGAAATCCACGTGTACCACACTCCGAAATACCCGGAAAGAATAAACAAGGCCCTCAACTCTCCAGACCTAGTGCACTAACAATACCTATCACACCCACTGACTATTACTGTGCTTGGGATCCTCGTGTTTTTTCAAACACCATTCCTCCTCCCACGCGACCCAAAAATCAGTGGTTTTGTGCTTCGGGAATTCGGGCCCCAAAATAAGAAGATTTGAATGGGGCCGCAGCTAGAGCCATGGATACGAATCTGATAAAACCACCAATTCCTTCTAGGCTTTGTCAGAATGTAAAGTATACAACCATAGGACGACCCAGACAGGAGGACACACCGAAGAAAATACACCAGACCCTTCGACGACAGTTACATATTGATGATACAAAACGCGGAAAGACCACAGTCAATACCCGCCCTCAAAATTATAATATTCGTCGACGCCATACAGGAAAGGACCACTGTATGCAATGCATCCTGACGGATGAGGTTCTACGTCCAAAGAACGAACTACCGCAGCCAAGGCCTGGTCCCTCCGTGGCCCCGGCTCCGCCAGGTGGTAGACATGGCACATCACACCAATCATCCAACTCACGACACAATTTCACCAAACAATATAAACCGGGACACCCAATGTCAAGAGCCAACTCGTGCAGCTCAGATGAAGCGAATGATGACTGTGCCTGTGAAACAGTGGCCCCATTTCGCCCCTGTGCATGGCATGATGATAGCCCCAGACCGCAATCACCACCACGACGACCTACCAAAAGGGTGAATTCAGTTAACAAACCACATAGTAAACCCTAACCACGACCAGTACGGCGTCTATGTCATGTCTGCCCACAAGACGACTTAAACACTCCATGTGTACATCACGCATCTGATCTACATACAGCTCGAGCTCAGTCGAACGTACAAGTCTCATTAGTGTAAAAACGGAAATCCCGAAGGCAGAGACAACGACAGGCAAGGACAGTGAAATTTACCCTACCTGTGCGCTCACGTTCAGCTACACGTTCACGCTCTTCATCAACACGTGTACGTCGCACCACTGTGTTTACTCCACTCCACCTACCATTAGCAATACGGGACCATGGATGCAAAGACCAGGAGGGAAAAGACAAGTGCGCCCACCACAACATTTTAATGCCTTCATGGTTCGAACTGACGATGGAGCACCATACCTTCGGTTTGCTACACCCACAGATGAGGAAGACACTACACTCACCATGCAAAATTATGTTGGTATGGAACATTGTCATAACATACCAGTTAATCATGACAATGCCCTCATTAATGAAGTATGTAAGAATGCTCACATGATTCAAGGATCACTGATCACAGATGACCGAGTAAAACATCTTAAAGAAGAGTTTCTCACTAATATGGAAATTGCCATTCCCTACGCTAATTCTGCTGTACTCAATACTCCAAGGCCTGTACAATCCAAATTTACTGGATATACAAATGCAAACTTACCTGTGAAGCAACATTTTATTTGGCCGTGTGACACGGGAGCATCCATGCACCTGTGTGGTCCGTATGAATGGTTTACGTCATTTTCTAATTTTTTTGGAGGAGCCCGAGAAATACGACTAGCTGACAACACGCGAGTATACTCACCTGGCTCCGGAACATTGGGTGTCTCAGCAAACAATAATAATCACTGGGAACCACAAGTGCTTGACGATGTTTGGTACTTACCTAATTCGGCCAATCTCTTCTCAGTCACAGCCGCATGTAAACCTAGACGAGATGCGGAGCTCGGACTCTGACTGGAAGGTTTAAATGTTAGTATGGATTTTTTAAAAATCCTAACCCCCAAACAACAACAGAAATTAGATAAAATTAATGAAATAAGAAAGAAAAAAGGCAAGCCACCTAAAGAACCACTACAGGTTTTTCGTGCTATATCTTTAAAGGAGGATTATAACCAATGTGCACAGCTTGTCATGATGTTTAGACCAATTACTGAAGTTTCTGATGACCTACCACAAGCCATGTTATCCCGCGGACTTGTACTTGGTAAAGTTCAACGATGGCATTCTAAAATGGGACATGTTAATTTCCAAGCCTTGAAAAAAACCATTGACACAGGAGCAGCGACCCTTGGTCCGGGTGGGAAGTTAGAAGACCCCAGAGATTGCATTCTTTGCAACTCTGCGAAAGCCACGTTGCAGCAATATCATTTTCAACTTGGACAGGATGTATATGGCACTGGTGACTGTATTCATGCTGACTTGGTTCACGCAGTCACTGTATCTATTCATGGAAACAAATATTTTTCACTCATGAAGGACGATCACTCTGGATATCGTAAAGTGACATTCCATGATAATAAACTCGCTCGTGTTATTCAAGAATCCATCAAAGAATTTGTGGACTGGATTAACACTCAAGCAGGAAGTCGTACTAAAGTCATTAAAACTGACAGAGGAACTGAGTTTGACAATAAATTAATGCATCAGTTCGCGAAAGAAAATAAAATGACTTACGTACCTACACCAGCACGTTGCCCTCAATCAAATGGATTCCGAGAACGAGAAGTACGTATCATAAAAGAAACTGCAATTGCACTACTCATTGAAGCAGATCTACAACCCCGTTTCTGGCAAGATGCTGTCGCTACCGCAGTCTATGCACAGAACAGAGTACTACGTGTGAATGAAACAGTTACTCCGTTCACTGCAATGTGCAAGAAACCTACAGACCTCTCTAATATGCACATTTTTGGATACTCTGCTGCAGTTAAGTACATGACTAATCAACTATGGAAAGGCAAGACGAGATTTGTCATCTTCGTCGGATATGTAGAACACAACATTGAATTCTGGTTTTACGATCCCTAAAATCGATCCTAATTTAAAGCCCGTAATGCGTACTTTTTTGATGAGAGAGTAGCGGACACTCCACGTCCACAGGATATATTTAAGGATAATATATTCTACGATGCTCACAGGGAAGGAGGAGAATTAATTGAAGATTTGAGAATGAACCTCAAATACAAAAGGAATAAATTTGGGGATATCATCGATGTTGAGGAATTACAGACCCTTCCTGGTGCTGTACCTCGGCCCACACCCACAGTATTTTATAACGATACCTCTATAGAAGATGACAACCAAATGGACCTAGCAATAATGGCTCCAGTTTCTCCTCCCAAGGTTCCGCAAACTGAAAATGACTTACCTGACTATACTTCAGATGACGATGAACGCCTAGTGATATGTGCTCTACACATGCACATCGATGAAAATTATACGGAACCTGAGGACCCCCTTTCCTATAATTGGGCTGTTCATGTTGAGGAAGTTGAAGAAGAAGAGGCTAATGTGGAAACTCCAAATTTACGTATTACTGTTGGTTCTGACCCTCCACTGGAAAGACTCCAAGAGTAAATTACAGCTGAGACTCTACGCCGTCCCAAACGGATTGAGAAGAGGGTTTCAAAACTAAAGCGATATCAAAACTCTGCTAATTATTGTATACCTCTCAACTACATCTATGCTGTTCTCTTCCTGGACCGGTTTATGATACTTCAACTGAGATTCCTTATGCCCTCCGTGCCGCGGCGTGCTCCAGCCCAACACCCATGTCCATACATCAACATTACATGGATAGAAAAAATGATGCCTCCGCTCATACATCCCAAGCAGAGATGCTCACCATGCCAGAGACTCATGCACCTGCTGGACCTCCAATTGAAGATAGAAGCCATGAGGAACCAGTGCATATTCCCTCAAATTTTGCCCAATCTATCCGTGATAGAAACCGCGACCTATGGCAAGAGGCAATGGACGAAGAGTTTAATTCTCTCGGTGGTACGGCTACATGGGAGCTTGTACCTAGACCACCTTATAAGAAAAGTATTCCCTGCATGTGGATCTAGGCATACAAACTGAAGGGAGACAGTTTCAAAGCTCGACTCGTAGCAAAAGGCAATCTACAAGGAACAGAAGTCGACTACATAGACACTTTTGCACCTACAGCGCGGTATGAAGTTTTCGACTTCTCCTCGCTGATGCAGGTATTAACTCAAAATACATCACCCAACTTGATGTCGTTACTTCGTTTCTGGGTGCTGAAATTGACAAAGACGTTTACATGCACCAACGACAAGATTATTTTCAAGGACATCGCGGTATGGTGTGCAAATTGAGAAAATCCATCTATAGACTAGGTCAAAGTCCTCGAATTTTTTATGAGAAAGTCCGGAAAATAATGACAAGCCTTGGATACCGTCAAAGCATGTATGATCGCTGCCTATTCATTAAAATTAACTGTGATGAGCATGGAGTGATCCACATCACTTATATATGCTGGTATGTGGATGGATGACAGTTTGGCTACATTCACTCACAAGAAAGACCTGGAATTATTGAAGCAAGAACTCAGAGAAGGCTTTAATATTAAGGAAACTCCACATGTGAAAAGTTTCCTTGGCATGAATATTAGGATAATGAAGAATTAGATCCAAATTGGTCAGGCCACAAAGATCCGGGAACTCCAAGCTAAATTTCATCAATACGGAAATTTTGAAAAAGTGACTACCCCTATGAATCATGACTTTGACCCCGAAAGACCCGAACCCTTCAGGACTGATGACACCGTCCCATATCAATCATTAGTGGAATCCCTCTTATTCATCAGCCGAATAAGTTGACCAGACATATCTTATGCAGTGCAGCGTCTGACTCAAAGATTTTTGAAATATGACCGAGGACACTATGATGCTGCCATCAGAGTGTTAAGGTATCTGTTCAATACAACCGACATGTGTATTCGCTATACAAACCCCCAACGCATCATTAACATGGAAGTACAGTTCGACGCTTACTTCTGTGCTAGGGCGCCTAATGCAAAATCCGTTATGGGAGGCCTCATACTCTTAAATGACTCCGTTTAGTGGTGGAACTCTAAGCAAGAAAGGCTAGTTGCACACTTAACATGTGTGGCTGAGGTCTATGCAATCAATAACATGGCGACAACAGCAGTCTGGGCTCACAACTTACTCTGTGATATGGGTCAACGAGACTGGAAAGAACCTTTCCATCAATTCACGGACTCTGATTTAGAATGGAGATTAATATATAATCAAGAAAATCACCATAAAAAGGCAAAGCATCTTATGACTCGTATCGTTTTGGTACAAGAACTCGTGGAGACTGACCAAATAGCCATAGAACATCGACGGTGCAAAAAACTCTAAGCAGATATTATGACAAAGTCCCTACCCGCAACTCGACAAAATAACCTCATGTCAATGATGTGGACGGTTGAGAATGATATATATCTGACGGATGAAAGCCGAGATTTCCATGCTGAAGCGTGCGCATAGTATGCATCGGCTCTCACCTCTGTGATGAGAGGTCTCGATGAGGAGGGAAAAATAAAATGGACTCCAGATCTTATAGCGAAGAAACGCCACCCAGTTACTTCGGAAGATCTGGATGCTATTTGGTTTGATGGTAAAACACCAACTACCGTGTCTTCAGACTCCTCCAATAATCGGGAACTTGATGAGATGGATGACTACTTCCAACGGAAAAGACGCCACCACGAAACCCCATGACCAACTGATATCCAACGGAAAAAACGTAATATACGCCGTCGCGTAGAAAGAGACCAACAGGACGATGGGATATGGCGCAGGAACCTGAAAATTCAATTCAATAACCCATGGTACATAGCGATTTTTACTATGTTGATGCTCATCATTGGCTCTTCTTCAACAAAAATTACCGATGGACCCCCCATTATATGAAGACGGTCCTCACACCCCGCTATCAGTGGATATAATGATTACCATTTGAAAATCAAACTTGTTTCTCCTTGTAAACTTCTAATGCGTGACGCCAAAGGGAAAGATGACAACTACACAGAGAAGAGAACCGAGAAAAATACCACTGACAAGTCTATTCTTGATAAGGATGAAATAAATGCAATGAGAGCACAGTGTGAAAAAGAGTATCAGCGCACATTCCTCAATGAACTCAAGCATATATGTCCCTCAAAAGCCAATATTAAAATAGCCCCGAGACGAAAGTGATTTGTGTTCACAGCCATTGCCATCACTGCTATGTTCGTAATGACCAGTGCAGGACTTGGAATGTCACTTCAATCCGCCCATCAATCTCAAATCAACAGAGAACATAATCAGGACTTGCCGCGACACCTAAATCATCATGCGGAAATTGTGACTGCCAATGGGAAAAATATTAAAATATTAAGGGATCATATGCAGCTACTTTCAGGCGAAATAAATCAAATTGCACTTAAGGTAAACTCCATACCAAGTGCTATGACTTCTATGGAATTTGATGTTGCCTATCTCGTCTCTCGACTAGCCTACAGCAAAGACTAAATCAAACATACAGAAAGACTTTAAAAGTAAAAAGACATGGATAGTCAAATTTTTGACTAGCTTAATTTTACTCTACCCTGTGGAAATTTATGCCCACTTGACCTAGCTGATTTTCGTACTTGTTACTTAGACCTAACTATGGAAAATATTACCATGAATTTCATAGTGCCATTAGTGAACCCCGATCTTATCATTCTGGAAGCCGATCCATTCAACTTCCTCGTAATGGACTCCAATGAAACATGTACGCTAAAATTCATCGGCCCTCCAAATGCATTGATATATACCACTGAGGATTGCGTATATGACACTAATCTGGAATTTCGTGGAAACACCCTGAATATTCTCCCCTGAGAACATTTCACCCTATACATAAGATTCATAAATTCTCATTCCACGAAAACATCGTATTGCATCTTATCACAATACCTGACGTCTATATATTTTAATCGGTAGACCTTTAAGCATGCACATAAGAATTAAGTGGTACTAGTCAAGATTTCCCACGTTATTAAACGGGAAAAGAAGTTGACATGCTGTTGATACGTTATCTCTAATACTGCCAGCGCTACAGTAACCCGACGATAAAAGGTAATGATTCTGTTTATAAGTAATAGATATGAGAGAACGAGAACGCAACCCAGTTTTGGTAATTTGTCATTGGCTTAGCCTATATTGCTATTTGAATTTAAAAAACCGTGAGTTTAAAATTACCAGATACTCGATTTTTGGTTAATAATTATTTACATGAGAACCCATCACCCCTGGGGGTCAATCGAAGTCGAATCATAATAAATAGTGGCTTGTCATGCAAAGTAAAATATTTCGTCTAAAAATTCTTTTTTTAAAAGACGTAAACCTCATAAACTGGATTAGGTTTAAAATTATAAAACATACTGTAATTACTCAACTGTACCGTTAGTAGTGAAAAGTAATCAAGACGCACACTGCACAGACACGGTAAAATGTGTAACAGATGGGCATTCACACAACATCATTGGGTTGTGTGGCGGTTTAAAGAACGGCTATACAGTTCTGTGGAGCACGGTAAAATATGTACCGGACGGACATCCACAAAACAGGTCAAAGGATCTTTATTTGTAAGAGGTTTGGTGTTTCTAATCAATTGATCAGAACTCCTAACAAGAACCCACAACACAACATTGTTAAGTTGGGTGGCAGCCCACAGAACGTCCATACAGTAATTTGGAGTGCTGTTGCAGTACACAGATTGTAAAGCCCCATTGGATGGCTTCACAACATTGCGAAGTATGCACTCACACTCAAAAGTATGAGGCAGTGTGGCAATACACTAAGCTCCCTCAGACGTTTCCGTGTAGCGGTCCACTACTGGCAGCCCACGTATTGGCAAAATCAATGGACGTCTTCACTTACCGTCCACAATGCAGTTATTCTCAACACACCTCTATTATATTGTTAAGATGATAGGACCCTCACGGCCTACGTAACACTTTGTGTTGACACAAGCACTATTTCACGGCTTAGTGCTGATGATGCTTTGTGCAATTAGCACATAAGAAAATGACAATTCCAACGGGAAGTGTCAACTAATAACAAAGGGAAGTACGATTGAGACAACGGAAATGAGATGGGATAAAAATGCATGCAATGATGCAATGAATTTTAATCGCAATTAAAATTGTGTAATTGAGTCTTGACTTAAAACATTGTGTTTATCTTATACAATAAAGCCCTAAGTTGACAAAAATCTAGATGGTTATTACACCGATTATAGTAGTAATCCGTCGCCCATAGTACTATAGAACCGCATATTGTGACATGGTGAGCTCATAGGACTATAATTTGGCTCTGATCAACAGTGCAAATTCATTTATACATTCGTTTTATCTGTTTCACTGAACATCACCTCTTTTTAAACAAACTCAAATAAAAACAAATCTTTTATATACATTTCATTAAAATTTCACCCATGAACACTAAATGTCTTTTGAAGCTTCTTAAAAACACTTTGCAAAGGACATTACTAGTTTTTAACGTTTTGTTTTTCATTGCACATGTGCTACAGCTTTGTTGTTTTTATTTGTTTAAAATCACTACCTATAAACATTCAGTTTCTCAAATAATTTCAAAAAATCGATTCATTGCTCCGTTCCACACAATAAAACTCAACAACAAAAAAATCAAAATTAATCATGGACACCGTCTGTTGAACATTAGTGATTTCTAGAATATAAGTGACATAAAAAAAGTTTTTTTCACTCATTCACATTTTGTTTCAGGAGATACGTCGTCCACTCATTTATCTACAAAGCTGCAACTTCCAGACTAAGGACCTCACGTAGTATCTATTTTGTCAAATTGATAAAAATAGACCAGGTGCGACTGAACTTGTGGGATTTGTTTCTCTCTCTATTTCCTGCCAACAACCAAAGCCTTTTTCTTTTTTTCTTAATTCTCTATTACATTTTACTATCTTTTTAATTCCCATGTTTTAAATACACAAAAGTATATATATTTCAATATATGATTTTAAAAACAAACAATAAGCCTCGAAAACTATCTCAACTTACCCTAAAATAGCCTTATTATTATTTTTTCATTCTTTTTCCAAATTACCTTTCTAGATATATACTTCCTGAATTGTTTCCTTACAATTACCCATAACATTTTTATTTCTCACACATGATAATTATATTTAACTCTTCTTTTCCTAATTATATATCTACTTAGCTAATAATAATTAAAATCAAAACCGATAATTATTACTGAAATTCAAATTTATTTTGATTTTCAATAAAAAGTATGCTTTATAATTAAATTTAACCCCTTGTGTTTCTAATAACATCCGCATTTACCTAATTATAGTTAAAATATGCAACCACAGTTAACCTCAAAAATCCGTTTTATTTCGATTTTAACCAAAAATTATGTACTATGTTCAAATTTATTCCTCCTTTTTCTTAACTTTGTATCCAGTAAGTTAATCAAAGTTAAAATCACTAATCACAATCAAAGTCAAAATTACGTTTTTCTCCAATTTTTATTAGAAATTAGGTAATATAGTTGAATTTAATTCTTATTTATCCTGAATATAAATCAATTTAGTTAATTATAGTTAAAATCGCTAATCACAATAAAAGACAAAATTCGTTTTTCTTTCCTTTAAAAAAAATATGTCCTACTGTTAAATATTATTCTGTCTCTCTCGTTATAAACCAATTTGCTGAATTACACTTTAAATGTAGTAACTATAATAAAAATAAAAATTATGATTCCTTTCACATTTTATTTAAACATTATGTAATATTAATACATATATTTCTACTTTTGCCTGAGAACCTACATACGTAACTCATTACAATTGAACTAAAATTTTCAAATTAAGTAAAATTTCAAATTTACATGAGTACTTTGTAACTATCCACTTAACCCGGCTTTGGCAATCATACAATTTATTTTTCTTTTGGTGGATTATATTATGCACGGCCTTTTCTCTTATTTATTTATTTTTTAAACGGCTTCAGGAACTACTTTCTTCTTTTAACCCTCTACTACCCCCTGTCTTGTTCACTAGAGGCCTTTTCTGTTTGTATAACTTCCCAGGACAATCAGGTTAATCCCTGTGGAGTCGTTGTCTAATTCTAACTTTGAACCTTAACATAAGCGTGTTTATGAAGTTTTAAGAAAACAATTTGTAGACTCCTTTAAATCTTATTTACACACCTACTCCTAATTTCCTTGCCTTCTAACAAAATCTCATAACACCAGGATGCATCAGTGGAGTCGGAACCTGTGACGCCTAACATGAAGATTTAATTTTAATTTATGCTTGCCTTAGTTGGCCGACATAATACAAAAAATTAAGTACGCATACAATCATCTGAATTTTGCATACATACCTACGATCACTATATAAAGAAACCAAAAGTATTACTATTTTAGTCATGGTTTTGCAAAATTTCAATTCTCTCGTGTTGTTTGCCAAATACACGGAAAACGCAGCGGTAAACATTTCAATGTCATCAATGCATTCGCCGTGTTTATTGAGAACATGCTGAAATGTTCTATCTACATTAATATGGATTTAAATAGACTGGTCATAGCCCGTGATTTTTGGAACAAAGAGACGTGGAGGATTATTATTATTGCGTAATAATAATCATAAAAGGCGTCGAGAAACGCAATATGTAATTAGATAATTGAAACCTAATTTAATATCACAGTTGACCAGATATCATCATTGAAATCTATAATTTGAAATTCATCATTGGAAATTATCATTAAAATAAAGTATCAAAAAGTTATAATCAAAAAGCACTACAGAACTCACAATTTGGACTAACTTATTCAGCCTGATGTGACATACAAGAAGCAGCAAACTCATGCAAACACAAGTTTATTGCAGCTCTTTACATGCTCAGTATTTTAACTTCAGGATCCGAATATTTGGGCTAATTATTAAATCAGAATCTGGCACTAACCCAGAATTAATAGAATATTGATAATAAAGTCCTACTGAACGTGACTTTAGAAAAGATTTGCAAGCTTCTACGATATGCTTATTTTCTGGATACTTAAGATGTTATTCCAACAGCAAAACAAACTAAAACGATTGTTGACCAAACTTCAAGCACATGAAAACACGGCAAAGCGCTCTTAACGTAGCTGAAATCAACCTGTTAGCCACGCCATGCAAGCTAGAGAAGCTTTAAATGTCCGAGGCACATTGAAAGAACAAATACGTTTTCGCAAGTATAGCTGACAAGAATCAAAAGCTTATCAACAGCTAGAAGAAAAAAGAGTCTACACTGTAGCGTCAAGAGGAAGGATAAGACGTCAACCAGGTCAAACCCAATTTGATAGGCGCTGTGACTTCTCCATACACTTACACGCTTGCCTGAATAACCTTGCCGTTAGCTATGAAGGAAAACGTTATTTAAACAATGTGTACCTCTAGTATAAAGTGCTTTAACCGCGCACTGCAGTTTATTAAAAAACAACCAGTTATATATGCTGGTATAAGTTCATAGCCGTAAAGCCTACGTACCCGGGCAGTGCTTTATGGCTTTAGAACTAATGGTTTATGCTTCTAATGGTAGCATCAAGGAAAAAAGAAGTGTAATAAAAACAATAAGGATGAACGACAATAAAAATTAGTGCTTTAAAGCAGCACAAATCATTTGATAACTAAAATCGTAAGTTTGACTTAGTCCGTTAAAGTCTTGCCTTCCAAATAAAACTTTATTCATTGAAATACAATGTGTAAAGTTATTTGTCCCTATTTATTACACCGATACCATTAGTACGAGTGTTAATATACACCCGTCATACAGATATGTAGTATATTCTTAACAAATTACTATAGTGTACTTCTAAGACTATAACTTAAGCTGATTTCAGTGCTGCAAAAACTGTTTATATGAATTTTTTAAATCTTTAACCCTTATCCTACATGTTTATGTCCCTCTAGCAAATTACAGGTTTTGCAACTTTAAAGTGTTTTAGTTTACATTTTATGTACTTTACGTACATAACATACCCGCGCTTCCTTTTGTTTATAGGTTACATTGTATTATATTATATGAATGATTAGGTATATTCTACATATAATTACTATACAAATTGAAACTTGACATAAACAAAACTTAGCATTACATATGTCACATCTACGTCATAATATTATCAATTTGGATCAGAGATTTGTTCCTAATGCTGTAACAATGCTCATGTAATCAAACAGTACAAAATTTAGAATTTTTCAAATTGTTTTCTGTTTACCCAGAACATACGGCTCTTTAGTAGATGATAATTACAATAACAAAGTGAAAATTCTGAATACAAAGGTAAGTTTTAAATTAAAATTCATTAAATAACCTAGCCAACCGATACACGTAATTAAAATGATGTCAGATTCAAAGTTATATTGATATTTAAATATAACAGAGGTTTTGAAGTGCAATTTAGTCAAACGTGAAAGTTCGTAGTTTCTATTCGCGTTTTTTGATTTTATGGATTCTAGTTTGCTGTAAAATGACGAAATAGGTTTTATGCTGGGTGTATAACGTGTGTGATGCCCGGAACGGTTAGTGCGTATATTGCCTGAGAGTTTAGAATTAAAGTGTAGATTTAAGGCAAATTAAAAAGTAATTACATTTTACACATTTAAACGCTAATTACACTTAATCACCTAACTCAATTAACTAATTCTAATTAAAACAAATTACAATTACATTATTTTAAAAATGTTTTAATCAATGTCTTTTAATTAAAGGGTTGGTGTTGAACTTTTTTGTCTAAAATGAAAAGAAGCTGAGATTATTAGACTTTAAACTTTATTTTAATATTTTGAATTTAAAATTTTGAAAAAAATAAAATTTTAGAGACTTAAGGTTAAGATCTTTACAGTTTCTGGTCGTTAGTACTAGCTCTTTTATTTAAAGAATGGACATGAACGCCACATAGAGAACTGTAGACCTTCATTATGATTAAATTAGTTTGGCGATCTACTTTAGTATCGAATTTTTCAAGCTTAGCCTATAGGAGAGTAGTTTTATTCACTATTAAGTGTAAGGTCTTAAACTAGAAAATATTACATGTACATAGTTCAGTAGTATGCAAGTATCTACTTGCAAATATTCAGCACAAATAAAATTAAATTCTTGAATAACACAACAATAGTGAAAATGATTGTTGAGCAAATAAAAATGAAATATAAGTGTTAAAGAGGTAAAAGCTTTGTCCGAGCTCCCCTTGAATCAAAATAAATCTAAAATAAAGGAAAAATTACAAATCAAACTTATATAATTGAATAGTCAAGGAGAGTGGATAAAGGCCACCTCTATGGGGTGTTCAAAAGATATTTACGTGAAATAAAATTCATTGATGTTTTAAAATTAAAACTTAAATAATTCCTTTAGGTGTTTCAAACAAAACAATTTTTGAACTTCGACAACAAATACACTAACTCTTAGATTCAGATTTCCACTAATCTACAACACAATAATCTACCATCTTAATTTCGTTGTATAATTGTATTGCTTATTACTTTAATTACCTTATAACCACTTCAAACTATGCTCAAATTCAATATATCCTTTTTTTTCAAAATTTTGCTATTTTGTCACTCTTAATTTTCAATTAACAGCGAGATTATTATTTAAATTATCAATTATCAACCAATTATGCGCGCTCATTCGTGCTTTAATTACACGTAATTAATTTGCTCTTATTTTTCAAATACAATGGCCTATGAACATGCATCGCAAAATTTCAACTTCTTTCCTGGCTACGATATTAACTTCACTATGTCAATCCTTGCCCCGCTACGGCTCCCAACTCTGCTACTCAAGCCCCTTCTTTACGTAAATCCAACATCCCTTCGCCTCGTGCTGCCCTTGCAGCCTTCGAGCTCCAACGAGACGGCTCCGGCCATTTTTTGAATACGTTTGCTTCATTATTCGCTCATAAGTATCCTCTATTTTTATTCAATACTATTTTTTTAACGACTACAAATCCGGCTTCACGACACTATATCTATTACAGATTTCACTCAATTAAAACATACATTTGGACCGACGCTGTTTCTTGACAGCAGCAATTTGGCTTTGATCCTTTTAAAGCGCAACTTTTTGCTACCTCTATCTGTTTTCGAGAACACGTGTACTTATTAACTAACTTTTTTTTCACGTCTCTATGCAGATGCCTTTCTGCAGTTTCACCAGCCACCGCACTCACCGACCAGTCAAATCCACCACACGTACCGTTAGGCACTAACCGGTTTTACGACTTTTGCTATACTAGTTAACACGTCTACTCATCATCTCTTATGAACAGCCCTAGCCAGGCACCACCTAGCCTCTCATCATTTTTTGGTCAGTATGCGGCCATCAGCTTCATTAAGTTTAAAAATGTTATTTTTATATGGTTTGATTTTCTTTTTTGACTAGTAGGCAGTACAAATTTGCTGCCTTAATAATTATGATTTATAATAATCAAAATTCAAAAATGTATAAAAACGTATAGTATAGTATACCATTATTATTCATTTAATTATGCGAAATTTCAGCTCAACACCTCACTATATTTTATCACTATAACATTATAATTTAATAGTCAACAAAATATACCAATTTAAATGTCACCATATATTACTTTTAGTTATTTTACAATATTATTACTTTTCTAAGCCATAGCCATAATTTGCACTCTCCGTACACATACTTTCACTTTTCAGAATTTCTTAATGACGCTCACAGCGCTTCCTATTGGTTTAATTTAAACACTCCTCCATTACCCCTCTTTACATTAGTCTATATAGCTGACATGGCTTTTCTAATTTAGTTACTTTAAAACAGGGATGGCAAGCTTAAGCTTAATCCGAATCTAAAAGCTGAATCATGCCGAATTTTGTATTAAGCTAAATCCAAATCCAAATCCAAAAATAAAAAAATGTGTAAGCTGAATCTTAATCTGAATCCGAATCGTCACAGAAAGCTAAATCCGTGAGCTGAATTTTTTTAGCTTTTTTTCGGCTTGCAGGAAGTTTGAATTTGTATGTTTATTTTTATTATCTCTATGTATTCTTGCAACTGTATCTTGCCAAATATAGTGCGAATCGCTATAATTACATTATGTTTTTAGGCGCACAAAGTTCTAACTATATGAATTTTGAGACTGCAAACTGTTGTGACTACATGATTTTAAATGCAAGCTGTTCGTACTACAGGAATCTTAGTTAGAAACTATTCTGACTACATGATTAAAAAAGTGCAAACAGGTCTAACTACATCGTTTGAAGTTGCTTGCTTTATAAATACCTTATTTTGAAAATTGTAAACTGTGCTTATTACGAGATTTTAAATACTACATGTATGTAGAGGTTTTTGCACTTCTAAAAAGTTGTATCTCAAAAATTCACATTTTTAATCAAGTTTTTTATATAACACTAATAAACATTAAACTAACAATAATGGAGTCTAGTTAAAAAGCACGATGTAAGTTGTTCAGAATTTTTCTGCGTTTGAAAAACAGGTGTATACATTTATTCAAACTTTTTAAATTAAAATTTGAAACTTTAATTATTTAATTATTTTAAATTAAGCTAAATCGAAATCGCAATCTGAAATTTTTTGGCTTTTTTCAGCTAAGCTAAATCGAAATCTAAATTACTAAATTTAGCTTATCCTAATCCTAATCTAAATCTGAATTGCTGATGATATTGAAAGCTAAATCTGAATCCAAATCTTTATTATTCAGCTTGCCATCCCTGCTTTAAAATATATTTTTGTTTGTGTTTACTCATTACGTCCCTTTTCGTTACTTACTGCAAGACTAGCGCCAACTATGGTTGCATTCTCTTACCTAGTATCTTAAAATCCTCCTACCCAACACTATCATAACATGGTTTTCTCTATGTTCAGAGCATATATATATATATATGTAAATATTTCCAATTTATTATTATTCCCCCATACACTCTTCAACATCGCACCCTTTGTTTTCATTAAAACAAACTTTTATGTTTATCTTGCTTCAATAATTTCATTTTGAATAATAATTGTTTTTAATTTTTTTAGGCGTTTCTACTTTTTTCCATTTCACTGAGGACTCAGTATGTTAATTCCAAGTTTGAGAATGATACTGGTAGAAATATTTAATAAACTTGCCAAGAAAGCGATAAAACTCGAGATAAGACTCGAGTGGAGCTACTAAGCGTAGCCTACTAACTTTAGGAGACTTATTAACAGGATCATATAGTCCATTGCGACTGGTTGTAGTAACACATGAAAAGGCACAGAGAATCCGGAATTTAATTTTTGAATAGTATCCATCTCCTCCTTGCAGGGAGCCGGAGGCGGAAAGGGCAAGTCATTAACCTACTAAAGAGGGTGTTGGAGGTATCATTAGTGATATCTCAACACAATCCGAGAAATGAGGAGTTGAGTGTGAAGGAGTATTTGTTTAATGAGCCTGTTGAAATGTGTTGACGGGCAAAAAGTCGTCAGCATATTCAGGTGGATTGGTGTAGGTGGAGGTTGACGGTTACCATAACCTACGTGACTGCACGTAGAGTCTTGTCAGCAGAAATCCACACATGGTTCATCAGGTTGAGTGTAAAATGAATGAATGAAATGACAAATTTATTCTATTGTATCATAGCATAAGCAAATTGAATTTAATGAAATTGGCAAATGATATTAAACATATGACTAAAATTATCTAAGTAAAATAAAGAGTACGAGACTGTCATTTAGTCTTTAATCAGATTCAAAAGAAGTTAGACGTAGTTGTTGAAGGTGAACTCTTCATTATGCACATATTGAGGTTCAATAAACAATTGCATATACCTATTGAGCATATGGGCTGAAAGTATAGGTATTTCCTACAATCCGATTCTATGGTTCGGTTTAGTTGAGTTGTCCAACCGAACCGCGGCATACACGGTTCGGTTCGGTTGAAGTATCATTCAACCGTGAACCGTCACGGATAACTGTGAGCATAAATGAAATTCTAGTTGAAATTGTCGTCTTATTTAGTATTCGTGTTTCAAAAAATTCCCCCTACCAGCCAACCCGTAGTGTTTTTGCCTCTAGTGTGTGCAAATTAATTTCAATTTAAAGTATGCAATCATCGCGGAATTCTCCGTTTTGGTTATACATTTAAACTAATATGTAGAATAGAATTGGTATCTAAATTAAAAAATGTTATTTTTATAGGGTGAGTGTGCCTAATTGTGGCCGAGTTCATAAAAGGTAAACTTTCAAAAATCATAACTTCTGAACCAGAGCTCGCAGAGAAAAACCCAATGTACAGAATTGTTGGCTGAATCTTGCCTAATAAGAGTAAAAATAATCGTGAATGCAAATCATAGCGCATACAAGATACAAGAAGATATGTTCACAAAGTCAGGATTTTTGAAAATTATCTAAAGTGCCCTAATTGTGGCTGGGCGAGTCCTAATTGTGGTCATCCTTAAATTTCTGTATTTCAATACAATTTAAGCACCCATGATGCTAAAGTAGTAGTAGCTGATTATTTTCAAAGAAAATTGCACAACTTGCATTCGTGAGCAGCAACCAGCATATCTGCATTTATCATGCTGAAGCTTTATATCATCTGGAGATTCTAGCAAAAGTCTCAGTTAACTAACAATTACGTTTTTCTAACGGTCTAACGAGCACACTATCAATTTGATTGTTTAATGCGTCAAGATTGCCAGTTTGCTTCATACGCAATCCCAGATTCTGTAAATGGTATCATTATTTGTATTACGGGTGGCTCGTAGAATCTGTCCGTTTGCTACAATGCTAAACATGTTAGGATGGTTGAGCCCGTCGAAAATATCTCAAATCACCGTGAAATCGCTCGAATACGAACCGAAGTTATTTTTTATTTCTTATTAGTCCTAATCTTGGTGTTACATGCAAGAAACCTTGTAATTTATTAAGTTTAGACCCGGCCACATTTAAGCATCTGCAGTGGCCACAATTACAGCACTTCGGTGAAAAATTGAGGATTCCAGTTTTTCAACTTTTGCTTCTATCTCGAAAAATAAAATTTCAATCTAATAGCGTAGACTACTAACTTAAATTAGTTGATCATTACTCATGAAAAGTTTCAACTTAAAAGCTACTGCCGTAGATTTAAATTAAATTTGAACTAGGCCACTCTAAATACGAAAAATCAGGAATTCGGAGGGAGAGCTATTGTACATTTTGTTTGGTGTCACTGATTTGATTTTGGCGCCTTAAATTTGAGTGTAGCTATTACACACCAGTATCTCTCTATGCCTTAATATAAATTATCTATGTTGAGACATGCGCGTCAAATGGAGCGGGTGGCCACAATTAGAGGATGGCCACAGTTAGGCACGCTCACACTACTTGTTTTTAATTGCTTTTCGTTTATTAGCAGACTAATTTTCTTAAAATTTTAACTTGTTTTGTCTTGAAAATTGGTAGGGCAGAAATATGGGTCGTGTCGAACTGACCTTAATACAAATCAAACAATCCAAGTACTTTGGGAAGCGATATTATTATGTGGTATTACAACTAAGGTTTTCTGTCTTACTTACTTTTAGTTCATTAGAAACGTGATTAAAGGTTGATTTTTAAATGCCTAATACTGTATTGTGTAAGACCATTATAAATTAATTAACTCTAAAGACAAATTTCAAGCATATGATGGTTTACACAAGCAACTTCGGATAAAGGTTAACCGTCGGTTCGGTTCGCTTGAGACTTTTAACCGAACCTTTGAGTTACGGTTCGGTTTTCAATTTTTCAACCGTTTGGAATACGGTTCGGTTCGCTTGAGCCAATATCCGATCCGTTAGAAACCATACGTCATAATATTTATTCTTTTTCACGTAACGCGCTGCTTATTGTAAACTGTAAACGTTTAAATCTACTGGTCCCGAAGGACCCAGGTCTGAGGGGTTCGGGTCCGGGTCCACTGCACTCGAACCTGATGAGACCGGACCCACTATCATACATACTCGGAACCGAACCCAGACCCTGACCCGGACAATTTAAATCAACAGGGTGCGTTCTGGTGCACCCAAACATTTGGGTTCATTGAAATATCACCCGGACCCGAACCTGAACCCAAAGACCCGGGTCCCGACCGGACCCGATCGGAGCTCTAAATATTAATAATTTTAGAATTTTCACATTTTACACACTTTAGTTACACGGAATAGAACCAAGAACAAGTCTGGGATTTTAGGCATAATTTTGCATGAGTTTTAGTAAACTTAAAAAATAAAATAAACTGCAGGGTTCAATTGATAGTCTGATCTCAAATAGAGGCCGGGATGGCAGTCCATAAAATTGGTTAAGCACCCGAGCGCATATTCGAACAAATACGGCATTAGGGTCAGACTTCAAAGTTACAGGTTTTAAAGTACCAATCAATTATGATTCCTTTGTCGATAACAAGGATTAACATTATAATGGGTTATTTATAATTACATAGCCCAGACCCCATTTAATATGCATTTAATTAATTATATTCTTCCACACATAAAACAGACGGTACATTTTAAAATTTTACGAAGCAAACACGTGCAACTTCATAGACCGAATATTGGCTATGGCTCTGAAGGATAAATGCCGGAGTATCCCTGTTGTTGAACATTCCTAAGCTGGAACCGTTGATGATTTTTAAATCGGGCAAGGAAATACCTGAATTGATGTGTCAAATAAAATCTTGTTGCAGTAAGATTCTCAGTAGTTCCTGAATAATGAAAATGAGACAGAGAGACTGCAACCTGAAAAATTCCATCAATAAATTATAAACATGAACAGTCCGCGATGTTTTAAAGAATTACTCAGGAGAACAAACTTAAAGGTGTAACTGAGTTTTCCTAAATTAATTTCCCAAGTGAGTCTCTTTTGCCTAATTTAATACAACTATTTAATGCTCACTTGTCAATTATCTAAAATAAAGTAAGAAAACGCAAATATAAATAAAAATTGGAGTGCTTACAGAAAATGAAACGTAAATTTGGTACAGCGTATTTTCTTCTAGGTCCAAATAGGGCTCAATCGCCACTGTAGTATCTTGCTGAGCAAATATTTCAATATTTTTCTTTTCGAAAAATCAATCCAAATCTGCATTTGAAGAAACTGTTGTGGAGGTACCTTTTTAACTTCCATAAGAACGATCCAACTGGATGCTAAGTTATTTGCACCATACATACTGAGGATGCACGATCCATTATTTGGAACCCGAAGCTATATTGATGCGAGAGTTACTGAATTCAGGAGTGGAGACTTAACTGAATTTACATTTCTCCACTAAAGGGAAAATCTAGAAAATAGTACAATAAAAAAGGTCTCAAACATAGCGTTATTATTTTTTTTCTTTATAATATTATCTACCTACGTTATTATTAGTAATGGGCTTCAGTCCCATCAATAATATCTTACTGAATAGTTTCGTTGTAATTTGGTATGGACGCCAACTGGTGAGGCTGAGACCTGCTGCGTGGTGAAGAATCATAGAATTGGATAGCAGCATGCTCCGTACCCGTCCAGCATCCGTATTCCCACCGAAATCCAAGCTTTTCCCTTAAACCACCTCTGTGAGAGTATTTACACATGACATAAAATAATATTACAATATTATAATTGGCGGTTTTATATTTTCAATTTCCGATTTGAAAGTACATATTTCAAAAGTTTCAAATCTTTCTTCTTTAAGCGTATAGTTACTGACTTGTATTTTCTTTTGCTTATGATACATGCTATATTATTATTACAATAATTGTAATATTATGTAATAAAAAAAATAAAAGCAGAGAAAATCATACGACTTAATTACCTTGCTCCTGACTCGCAATTCATATACGTAAAGATTTTGACAGACCCCTCGGGAGTTAAGATGTTTTTGCTTATGACATTCGTAGCAAAGTCCTGTGTTTTCATCAATGGGAATCGAACAAGGGGAAGAAGTTTCTCGAGGACCGTTCTCAGATCTGAGGGGCCAGCCGTTGGAGACTTCAATTTTTGGCACGACCACCTGAACAAAATGTATTCAATTTTACCTCTAGCACATTAAAAAATATTGTTAGTAAGGACAATTTATAATGAGTGAATTAAATAATTAGACTTTACTTGATATCTTTTCTTACGCGCATTGTTATTACATACTTAAGGGTATTTGTATATTAATTATTACTAACTACTAAAAGTGCACAAAAAAGTTTGTCCCTAAAGAACAATTTCTCTTTATTTTACCGTAATAATGCATTAAACAGTTGAAGCAATTGCAAGATCATCTCTTGAAATTAACGTCAGTAGGGAAGCTTCGTCAATTGACTTAAAGCTGATATCATCCACAAGCTTAGAAAATTCCCTGTAAAAATTTAAATTTAAAAAGAAAATTGATATAATAAAAATAAATGAGGGGTATGCTGTCAAAACACGTTAAGTCCATGTTGTTTAACTTTTTGGCAATCACTCATTTTGACAATGAAAAGCAAGCATAAAAAATTTTCGAGAACTTATTTTTTTCTTTTTCGATGATTATATATATACATAGTATTATATGCATTAGTAGTAGCCAAATGTACTGAAATCTGACGCTGTCTGGTAATTTTTAATTAAATATTATAAATTTTGAAATCATGGACTTAAAGTGCGTTGCCAGCAAACTCCTTCAAGTCTAGACTGGCGGAACATACAGGGTGTTGTTGATGTTATTAGCAAGACTGGCGATGTAAAAAAAGTATATACATATATAACTAAATATGCTAATTTAATTTACTCCTACGTTGCCATGAGATCAGCAGCCTTCTGCTTTAGTGAAGTCAGCTCAAAGTATCGAGCCGTCTGATAAAATATACTCGAATCCTTCAATTCAATGTCCGCTTCCATTAAAAGCACACATTTTTGGACCAGCATGGAATTACTTGGTACTTGTTTGCGACGTGGAGGATGATGATCTGAATTGCTTCAGATATTTTTGTTGTAAATATATCTCCGTAATAAATAAACTGTAATAATAAAAATGAAAGTTTTCATTTAGTAATTGCTGTAACATAAATGTAAATCAAATTATATATAGTCTATTTTACAAACGAGATATTAAAATTATGCAAAACAGACTCGTTACTCGGTTGATTCATTTCATTTTTAGTTCACAAAGAGGTTTTTGGCAAAGCAGGATAAGTCCATCAAAGCAAATTTTACAGGAACAACGAATAATGAATAAAAGGAGACAGAATTATTTTTTCAATACGTACTTCAACTGACGAAGCACTATAGCTTAAATGAAAATAAAATACGCAACGCTCGATAAAAGTTTTAGTTTTATGAATCTGAGTGTGCAGAACATGATAGTAGGAATAATTTTGCTTAACAAACACAAAAACACATTTAAAGCTTATTTTTAGAAAAATTAACTTTTTTGGGATCATTCTTATATTATGTATGCTTACTATGCAATTATTGCACCCCCCCCCCCAAACCAACCTTAGTACCGCAAGCATTTTAAAATAGGTATTTTCCCTAATTTAACAGATGCTTTCGAGAAACAAGGTTTTATATTAATATTATATACGTCGCAAACAAGTACCAAGTAATTCCATATTGGTCCAAAAAAAAATATTAATATCATATGATGTTAGGAATGTTTGGATAATTTTGATGTTAGGTCATACGGGTAATGTGTAATTTATGAACAGACCCCAAAATCATGAAATAGCGTATGTTTTTGAAATTAAATTTCTCCAAATGGGGCAAAAACGGGCAGCTAATGTTTAGTGATTCTAATACATAATTTTTTGGGCACCTATATCTTAGGTGAAGTCTGTGAAGTTTTTAAGTTATAACGCTTTCTAGTTTTGCGTTTGTTTAGCATTGGAAGAAACTCAGAGGGACAACTTTAACATTGATTTTAACGTACTTAGATTTAATGTAAAATTCAAATATTTTATCACGTCATGCCTTGGTATGTTGCCTACAGAAAAAATGACAATAATTACAAAAACTTTTTCATCAATTAATGGTGCCATTACGTATTATTTTGAAAAAGCAGCTATAAAGCGACGCGTTATTGCAAGTAGTTTCATAATTATTCTAGGCGGACTCTGGAATGTTTTAGAAAAAATTTTTAAATTTTAATTTGTGGACTTATTCTGTTTTGCCAAAAAATCAATAACTTAAAATGGGGTAAAAATTCCGTGACATGAAATTTTAATCGTTTTGAGTGTAATCAAACATTTTTAACTTTGATACTTTTTCTTGCCTAAAAAATGTACGCTCAGCAATTGTCTTTTGCAAACTACGAAAACACTCAAAAACCAAAGTTAAATTAGAAAAATGCATGTTTTAGGTGGACTTACCCCATTTTGCCAAAACCCATTTATTGGACTTATCGCGTTTTGCCAAAAACCAAAATTTGGGCTATTTTAAAAAATTGCTTTGGTTGAACTTTGACCTTTACCATTCAACACAGTAAAGTATAATTATAGTTGAATAGAACAAATAACACAAATAATTTCATTTTTGATAAAAATTGATAAAACTTACCCAGTTTTGCAAAAAAAAATCTCCATATTTAAAAAAAAAACCTAGCATATTTTCCATCCTGCTCTTTATTTCAAGTTCATCTGGAAATTGTACACTACAGTTAGCCTTTTTTACTCGTGTAAGCTTGGGTCACACAGCAAGTCACAGTGCATCTACATATATTTCAGCTCTGACCTGAACTTTGGCAGCCCCCCACAATTTTCCGTCGCCAACGATGAGTGAACAAAATTTGAAAGTGAAACTTTCATTGATAAGTAATTACAGAAGAACACAAAAAAAATATTATTTACATGAAGACACCGCCGGAAAACAGTAAGCTTCACATCTGGAACTTGAACAGAAGGAATGCCATTCTTAAGATTTTGCAAATTCGTCCAACGATCAGCAAACATCACTTCAAAAACTGGAGAGCGAGCCATGATAAAAAGCTTTTAATTTTTTAATAAATCCAAATTGCACTCAGCATCCGTCGCACTGTTCATTTTGAAATTCTTCCAATAATATATACGAATATTAAAATATCAATTTTTAAATCAAGCAAAACTTCTGAGGGAATTTTTCTTCGTGCATAGTAATTTATTATTATGCAATAACTAAATACTGGTTTGCTCTATGATGAGCTGAAAAACATTTTGGTATGTAGCGGTTTGAAGGCGACTCTCTCCAAGTAGGAATGTTCCTATCTTCCTGTCTTAATCATAGTAAAAGCAGTACCTACCAATACCAAATTCAACGACTGGTCCCGATCACAGTAATAACACGAGTGTCAGTGTCAGTAGTAGAAAGGCTCACAGCAGTACTGCCATGCATAGCAACATAATTAGGTGCAGAAGTGAGTTGCAGGGGATATGATGAGGTTGAGGTTCAAGATATGAGTTTATTTTATCTTTAAACATCCTCGTAACGTTATGAAAACGTTTTCAATCGACAGTATTGTTTGTTAGTACAACTTATTAATATCGTCTGTGAAGAACCAAAATGACTCATATCCAATTTAAGCTGCAATCAAAGTGAGCTATATCATAAAAACAAAATGTAAAAAATGCGTAAAATGTTAATTAGGAGTTTTTTTAAAGTGTGAAATGTTCTATTTACATAGTTTTGAAAAGTGTAAAATGTTCTAATTTCATGTTTTTGAAAAGGTGTAAAATGTTCTAATTTCATGTTTTTGAAAAGGTGTAACATGTCCTATTTACATGTTTTTGAAAAGGTGTAAAATGTTCTAACTTCATGTTTTTGAAAAAGTGTAACATGTCCTATTTACATGTTTTTGAAAAGGTGCAAAATGTTTTGTTTGCATATTTCTTAAAAGTGCAAAATGTTCTATTTACTTAAATCCTCTTAAGACATATTTGAATATTTTTGTAGATAGTTGATATTGTTTTAAGCTACAAACGGATATGGGCCATTTTGGTTCTTCACAGACGATATGTAGCTGGTATTGTTAATGAGACATTTAGGCTTGTTAAAAGTTGTGACTTCATTTATTACTTTAGCATTAGTAATAATTGCTTTTAGATGTACATATTGTGTGTGTAGCTTATACCGTACAAACGGGGTTTGTTTTGTCAACAAAAAAGTACCTATTTTTTTAACATGACGTAATATGATTCTAATCACAAAATAAAAACACGCAACTTGCAATCAGTGAAGAAGAAGTAATTATCATTTATTCTGGACCAAAGTTAAATGTAATGTACATTTGAGCACACTGTTAAAGTCAAAGTGGAGAACTGCGCTTGTTTTTGCAGTTTATGCATTTCCCAGGCTTTGGAGTTGGGCTTGAGACTGGACTTCATCCAGAAATCCAGACGCTGACCAAGATGTTTTGGTCGCGTCTCAGATTTCTGCCCACGTCCTCTGCACCATAACCAGTGCCATGGACCAAGACCAGACACTACTAGGCAATAATATTTCAATAATTATTTGAAATATTATTGCCTCTCCGTGCTCCATCTCCAGTCTTCAGCTCCAATGCCTTACATGTACAAGATACATAGTTAGTACATTTTTTCATTATGCCTCCTCTTCATCTCAATTCGGACTCCTCGGATTTACATAGATTAGAACTTAAACCATTTAGACTAATAAAAAAACCTCTCAATTTCAAAAGCCAAGCCACCTTGTATTATATATATACGTATTTGTTGGTATTGCATCCTCACATTTTGTCCATCGCCTCTCATACGATTTTCAATAATATAAAAATGATAGGCTGATAGTGCTTTCTCAGCAAATGGTTTCAAGCAACTGGTATGAATACTCCTGATATGTACCGTATTTTCTAAAGAAAAAAACCAGATATAATGCGGGTCTCTCCAGGGCTGGATGAAGAAAGTGCTTTTAAGCACTAATTTGTTTCCATACAAAAACCGTTGTTAATGATTTTCTTTGCGAAACCAAAATGTTGCATTTACATGTTTTAGACAAGCTTAAAATATTTTATTTATTTGATTCTGAAAAGTGCAAAATGTTGTATTTGCATATTTTTGAAAAGTGTAATTTGTTATATTTTAATGTTTTTGAAAAGTTTAAATTGTTTTATTTTAATGTTTTTGAAAAGTGTAAATTGTTTTATTATAATGTTTTTGAAAAGTGTAAAATGTTCTATTTACGTATATATTAAAAGTGCAAAATGTTCCATGTACAAAATGTTTTTTGAAAATTCAGGCAGCAGGGGCTGCCTGCGCTGAGCGCTGGCCGCATTATCCGGCACTGAGCCTCTAATAGAACACGGGGTTTGCTGTGCTTCAACATTACGTGACCCTAATACAACGCAAGGTTAGAACTCCGAGTTTTAATACAACGCGGGTCGTTGTATTAGACAACATACGGTACATCTGTATCTGTATGACTTGTGTGACTCCTTGAAGGTGAGATTGATACTTGAAACGACACAATAAAAAGTAAAATTGCAAGCTGGACAACAGTAGTAAGTTCTACATGGATTTGTTTTCGGCTTGTAAACGGCTGAACTTATTACACATGTAGTGTGAAACTGTGTAATAAAAGCTTTTTAGTGGCACGAAATACATAGTTATAAAATTAGTCATGGGTTTAAATAACAATAAAATCAACTGGAGTTTGGATAGTGAAATTCGATGTCACCGTCATAAAGTTGACTTGAGCTTTTTTTTGACTTGCCGCATAGTACATATTATATTGAAACGTACCTACCAACATACGTGACTCCTTGCCCCTTGAGTACATACATCTACATTCTGCTAACTTGCTGAAATTTTATACTTTCTAGTTTGCGGATTTGCTTCTAATATTTTTCAATAAGTTCGGAAGAACATTTTATTTGATTATTTTATAGCTTAATAATGACACAGTTCAGTAGTTAAACCCCGTTAATTTGTATTTGCTGGAATTTTTAATTACGTATTTTGAATTATTATGCCTCGTTCTGAGACTGATATTATGAGGCTACACCTGCCTACCCTAAAATACTGCACCTAGCAAATAAATTCAGTTAAAGATTGTGTTTAACTAGTTTTCTTTCTTGAATAACTAAAATGCATTACGAAATATTTTTGTAGGAAGTTCAAGCTGCAAATAATGTTGATGCCGGTTTTTGTGAACCAACCGAAAGTGGGAAGGAGAGAAACTCTAAACAAGTCCGAAGTCCCGGAAACATTTACGGGAATTTTACGAAAGTAATTCACAAACCAACTATAGCAACTGTAGTTAATGCATTAGCGAGCTTCTACTATTTTTCGAGTTGAGAGGAACATTTTTATAAAAAATAAAATGTTGTCATTCAGATTAAAAGTTTTTGATTATTCTCAGCGGATCACTTCCATGGTTCTTGCGGCCGTTCTGGGCACCTTCTAGGGCAACTATCGCTCCAACGTTCACCATCAGCCTCATGCTGTTCTTTGTATTCTTCGTCTACACTTTTCCATTGACAAGAATGAAATGGAAACTATAAACATGTAGTTTAATACATCTGTTTTGTCATGTTTTACCACATTTAGTTTTATTATTTTACACTATGCATTTATTGCTGTTGATGTTTTATTGTTTACGAATAATAAAATAATTGCAAACTGTAAGCATTCTATACAATTAAATAGTCCTTAACCTTTAATTTATCTACACAAGTTACACATTATTTGAACGGTAATTAGTAACACAATTTTATTATCTAAAAAAGGTAGCAGTATATCTATATACGTTTACAAGTAAAGAGCTTTTTGACAAAACAGGATAAGGCCATTTTTTAATAATGATATTATTTTTCAATTCAACGTACAGTCTTTACTTAATTAAAGATTTTTCGTTTTGGGTAAAACGGCATGACTGTATTTTTTATTGTTTGTTTTTCCCTCAAAGTTTACTTTGATGGACTTATCCTGTTTTACCAGACAACTCTTCAAATAATTAACAATAAGGCTTAACTTCTTCCTAAAACATTTTAATAGCAAAAAAAATTTAAAAAAAAAATTATGACAGACCTGAAAAAACCTGGTCTCAAATAGGAACCGGGCTGGCAGCTTAAAAAGTTTATTAAGCGCCTGGCGCTTATTCAAATAAATATGGTAGTTTGAGCCAGGAAACAAAGTTAGAGGTAACCAAGTATCAATCAGAAAAAGACCCATAATTATTTCATTTCACTCGCACACACAGAAAACACACGGTACATAAAATGTCAGGCAGCACACACACGCAACTTAATAGACCGAATGCAATTCGCAGAACATTTGCTCTGAGAAGAATCGTAGTAGGGACCCTGTCGTTGGACATTGCCGGTCTCGTTGAAGATTTTTAAACCGGATAAAGAAATACCTGAATTTTCGTGTGTCGCAAAAAATCTTGTTCCAGTTAGACCCTCCATAGATCCTGCAGACTGAGGATATGAGAGAAAAACTTCGCCCTATAAAATTCCAACAATAAATTACAAAGAAAGATATTACGATGAAAAGACCGACATTATAAAGAATTATTCAAGTGAAATTATGAGCGAGCAACTGTGATTTTTTAAATCAATTCCCCAATTGAGTCCCGTTTGGCTACATTAATAAATGTAACTATTTACTGCTCCAGTATCAAAACGCAAGTAGAAAGAAGCTTTTAAAACGAAAATTGTGAGCTTACACTAAATGAAACGTAAATTTGATATTCCCCAATAGTTGCCAGGTCCAAATAGGGCTCAATCACCACGATAGTGTCTTGTCGAGAGGATATTTCAACATTTTTCATTTTGAACAAACAATCCCAATCCGCATTCGAAGACGCCGTTGTCGAGACTCTCTTCTTTACTTGCATAGAAACGATCCAACTGGATGCTAAGGAGTTACCGTGGCTATCGCGGCTAGTCAATCCATAATTTGGACCCCGAAGTACTACTGATGCAAGAGCGACTGAATTCAGTTGTGGAGACTTGTTAGTAACTGAATTTACGTTTTCCCACTTTAGTGAAAACCTAGAAAATAAAACGTACGAGTCTCAAACTCTCAAACATCGTAAAAATACAATAAGCAGTCTTATTATTTTCTTTATATCACTTGCTTACATTATTATATGGGGGGGGGCTTGGTAGTCTCGGGGTCTAAAGGTCAGCCATGAGATGAGATAGGGGTACCTAGGATCGATACACATACCTGGTATGTAGTAGTGAGGTACTCTTATACTAAAAAGCTCTCATGAGCATTAACCCTGCAGTGTCTTCCCGTCGGGAGTACGTCTATATAGGCAATGGCTCATAATATGTTAGAATGTTAGTACAGGTAAGCGGGGTATACAACTCTCTTTTCTGTATCTATTGGTACTGGTACTGTTACTTCATGTTTGTAATGCCATGTCGACCTTAACAGTATATCCATATCTGGATGACTCCTGCACAATCTAGTGCTATAAAGAGTATGTTACTTAATGCTATTATCTCAGGCTAGGCGAGGTCAGGCATAAAGACCAAAGTAAAAGTTCTATGCTTTGAATTACTCAAGGACATTTTTATCCTATGAGATGTTCGGGAGGAAAATATGAAAAACTAAAAAAACTAAAAAAACTAAAGCAAAAAACACAATGGTTGAAGCAGTACTACTACTACTTACTAACATTATTATTATTAGTTTTGAATCCATAAATATCTTACTGAATTGTTTCGTCATGATTTGGTCTGGACGTCAACTGGTAAGATTGCGATCTGCCTGAAGCAGAATCATAGAAGTTGATAGTATGTTCCGTACCCGCCCCGCGTCTAATTTCCCATGGAAATCCAAGCTTTCTCTTTAAAGCAGCTCTGAACGTAAGAGTTACAGAACAGTTGTATTAAAATTAGGTATTATAAAAACAATGTGTTATATTAGTGAATTTTCATTCATTCGTTAAACAATTAAGGAATATTACATTTACGTTTGGTCGTTAATAGCAAATAGGTTACGCTTCCATTTCAAAATATTAAACAGCATAGGAATAAAATAATTAAAGGAGAAGAAACATACGCCGTACCTTGCTCCTTGCTCAGAGTTCACGTACGTAAAGATTTTAACGGACTCCTCCGGAGTTAAAATGTTTTTGGCTATAACATTCATAGCAAAATCTTGTGTTTTCATCAATGGGAATCGAACGAGAGGAAGAATTTTTGCAAGAATCTCTCTCTGATCTGAGGGGCAGGGCGTTGAAGAATTCAACTTGTGGCCCGACCACCTTGACACAAAATAAGTATTATCTTTAGCACATTAAAAATATATTTGGGTTTCAGTTACGATGCTACAATAACAATACTTCAATTCAAAAGAAATAAAGCACCTATACTTATACTTACAATCATTTCATAATGTGTAATTTAATAATTAGACTTTTACTTGCTATTCGTCCTACGGGCAAATTAATGGTATTAATATTAAATAACTTTAAGTGTGTTTGTATAATGACTATCTTCTAAATATTCACTAAAATTTGATACCCTATCGGAACTTATTTTTCTGAATTTACCGTAACAACGCGTTAAAAAGTTGCAGTTCGTCAATTGCAAGATCATCTCTTGAAAGTAATGTCAGTAAGGAAGCTTCGTCAATTGAGTTGAAACTGTGATCACTGACAAGCTTAGAAAATCCTCTACAATAAAACAAAAAAAAATTAAATGTGATGCTGTTCGCAAGACCAACGATGTGAAAAAAAAGTATAATGAAATATTAATAAATTAAGATTTACTTTGCCATGAAGTCAGCAGCCGCCTCCTTCAGTGAAGTCAAATCAAAGTGTCGAGCGGCTTGATAGATTTGAATCGCATGCTTTAACTGAATGTCCGTTTGCATGAGTAGCTCACATTTTTGAACCAGTGGAGACACTTGGTATTTGTGTGCGACATGGAGAATCTGGATGGCTTCAGATATTTCGGTTGTAAACACATCTCCGTATATGAACTGTAATAATAAAAATGGCAGCTTTTAGATGCTGACTGCTGCAACATAAATGTAAATACATGGTATAGTAAATACGTAGAAATTAACTGCAGCCTAAGTAACTTAAGCAAATGATTGAGATCTATATTATTAAAATTATACAATGCAGATTTTCGTGGCTAGACGTTGTGTATCAAAGAATGCTGTGGGCTATGTTTTTGATACCATGCAGGCAAGTAAATTAAAGCGGTTGTAAAACATATTATCTCCCTTGGACGTATCTCCCCGGACATTTTGCCCCCAGATCTAAAATTATTATTACGCAGTAGAGTAAAAGTGCGTACTCGGAGAAAATGAAAATAACTGTCGTCAGCTACAGGATGTCCAAGGTTTTAAGCAATTCGTCATGATTAGCTTAGGTACCGTAAATTTTCTAATATAAAGGGGGTCTCTAATACAGCGCGGGTCTCGAATATAGCGCGGGTCTCTAATACAGCGCGGGTCTCGAATATAGCGCGGGTCTCTAATACAACGCGGGTCTCTAATACAACGCCGGGGATGCACACATGCAAACTTGTTTGCATTGCAAACTCAGTCAGGCACGGTATTGCAGTAATTAGTAGCGATGATAGTGGAGACTAAACAATGGCGATTGCCGCATAATTAAGTCGTATTTAGTTACTAATATTATGAATACAAAAAGAATTAACATTATCGCATAATAGCTACATCATACAACATTTAAAAGTAGATACGGGGCATTTTTAAAAAAATCCTCGGTAATTCGAATAAATTAAGGTATTTAAATCTAAGCACCGAGTATTTAAAATTGGTGCGAATGTCCACAGATTATGTGCTTGCACTCGTACTGTCAATTGTCAACTGTGCTCGATTGCTAGGTTGTAGGTGTGGTTTGTCTGCGTCTGGATTCTCTGGATTGACGGATTACTGTACAAATTCTGCTTTATTACTCTGATTTAACTACTAGGAAACGTTTATTCTAGTTGCTAGTTGAGAGTTGTTACTGCGAGTTGACTACAGACTAGTGCCGTAATATTGTAAAACTATTGTAAGAAAAATATTGTATTGTATTGTAAATTAATATTGTATTGTAGTTTTAATTGTAAATTACAATACAATTACAATATACAATTGTAATTCTCAATTTTGGAACCTTTATTAGACCCCTAATCAGGATAAAATTACTGACTTGATATTTACCATGATAACTATTATGTAGATACACGATTTTAGCGTACAAAGGCTCAGAACACAATGCAGAAAACAAATTTGATATTGTATTGTAATAGTATTTACAATTACAATTGTAAATGTAATTTTTATAAAAATACAATTACAATAAAATTACAATTTTTACAATATTACGGCCAACGGCACTACTACAGACAGTAGTGGTTCTATGGAGATGAACAGAATTATGCGAACAGCTACGTTGATATCATTCACGATTTTTGGAGCTCAAAAATAGGTAGGTAATAAAATTAAAGCCAAAGGATCAAATTCCGAGACGCGTCGCGACAATTGATAAAGTTTTATAAATAAATATTCAGAATCCGACATCAACATCTTCAAATCTTTGATAAGCCCTATTATCAATTATCGCAACTTTTTCCATACTAATATTAGAACCTACTAGTACTACGAAACGAACTACAACCTACAACGTTGAATATTTTTCATTCTTTGTATCTCAAGTTTCTCAAGTCCAACCATCAATAGTACACTATTGACTATGCTGATGACTACTGTCAACTGTTCGCATTTTTCACTAGCGTCACTGCACTACAATTGGGTCACAGGTCACACAGTTGACAGTACTTCTACATTTGAACTCTGAACTGAACTTCGGCAGCCGCCGCCCACATGCCACAATTTTCCTTTGCCAAGGGCCAAGAATCAATGAATGAAACTGATAATTTCATTAATTATTACAGAACACAGAAATAATATTACTCACATGAAGAAACTGCCGAAAAGCAGAAGGCTCGAAGTCGGGCTCTTGAATACTGAGAGTGCCTTCAAGATTTCGGGATCTCGTCCAGCGATCAGCAAACATCGCTTCAAAAACAGGAGAGCGAGCCATGAGAAAAAGCTGATGACACGAAATTCTCTCTTCTGACAACCCAACAATAAACACTACGTCACAGTGCTTTGCAGTTTTTAATAAATCCAAGTTACACTCAGCAACTGTGGCACTATTCATTTTGAAATTATTCCAATAATCAGTCAGGGATCTTTGACCATTTTTTGTCGTTTTACGACTACTTTCGGATCGTACTTAAAACAGTCAAATTTCGACTGGATCTGGTTGACTAAAACTTAAAGCAGTAGAATTGCAACTGGAAATGGTTTTTCCGTGGACTGGAATTGGTCGAATAACAACTAAAAACAGTTTTCGAATGTTCAAATGAACCTGACGCGCATACCTGTTACCCTGATGCGGCAGCATCTTTTACTACTAGAAAAAGCGTACAAAAATTAGTATTTTGATCTATGGGTTTTCAATTCTACCTTTCAGTTTGTCTACAGTTTCAACCTAAAAATTACACTAACTTTACAACCATGAAACTCGTAAAATAAAGGGTGGCCAGAATTTTTTGTTCATTTAGGAAGAAAAAGCAGATGCATGATTGAGAAAAAAATGTAATTTTAAAGATTTAAAAGGTAATTTTTTAGATTTTATTTATATTAGTCTAGTAAATTGTTTTTCCGTTAAAAACTTTAGAAATCACAATTACTTGGCTACCACATATACCGTATATCTTTTAATAATATCAGGTCTCAAATAGTAAGCTATATAGGTTGAGATTTAATTGTACACGGGTCTATTTAAAAACATAAAGTGGCAGCACGCGGGTCTTTAATTGCACGCTTAGAAAAATATAAGCAAATTAACCACATATGTGTTAATTCGTAACTTATTTTTGTGTTACTCCAACATCGACACCAGAAGGTGTTGTAGTGGTCAACCCATAGTTTAGTTAGGGATTTACACTGTAATGTGTTAGCTGAGTTTACTAGTTTCTGTGTTGCATATTTAACTAAGGATGTAGATACGTGAATAACTGATTAAAAAAATAACGCAATAACTGAGACGCGAACCCGCGGCCTTCTATTTGGGTACCAGCCTCTTTAACCACTGACCTGAGACAACTCATTTATAGTTGCAACACTAATTTAGCCTTATATACGGTGGTATAAATTCTTTACACGATTTTCAGTCAACTGTAACATTATTTGGTGTAGATATATTAACACACAGCGGTGTTCAAGTAGCTAACATATTTCCTCACCTTCAAAAATTTTGAAATTAACAACCAAATCTGTTAGCTCGACCTAACTAAAAGTTAGTTAAGATCTTTTCTAAGCGTGTGTACGCGGGGGTAAGAAGCTCGGGTTTGAATTGTACAGCGGGCGTACTATTAAAAGAAATACGGTACGAAATACTTCCTTACTGGTGTTTTATTCCTTACAAAAATTTGTGTATTGCATTTTAGCGAATATATGGATAATTCGTGTGCTGTACTGGCAGCAGTAATTTATTCAAAAATTAATTCGTTATCCTAAAAAACCGCTTGAAATTAATGCATTACCGAAAGAAGCAGAGCTGGTCGAAACGCAAAATTTTATTCAAGCATTAGTTCTACCACGGTCCTGGAAGTACTATGTGGCAAGGCTTAAACGGGAAACATATTATTATTATTATTTTAGTTGTTAATTTTAGGAATTTTGATCAATTAAAACACTAACACAATGGCCACCCTTTACCCTGAAATTCTTTTACAATGTAAAAGATAGGAGATGACCATTTCCAGTTGAAATTCTACTGCTTTAAGTTTTAGTCAACCAGATCGAGTCGAAATTTGACTGTTTTAAGTACGATCCGGAAGTAGTCGTAAAACGACAAAAAATGGTCAAAGATCCCTGACTGATAATGTACGAATAATATGTTTAAATGTGCAAGCACAGTACAGAGTACAGATAACAGAACAGATATTAGATAGCGGTAAGAAACACCTACAAAAAAGCCGAGTTAACTCAGTTTGGTCTTAAATACTTCCAAATTAAAAAGTCAGCTTGTAAAGTTTGATACGGGTACAAAAATGTATGGCGTGTATATATGTAACGTCGAATTTAAGATTGTACACGAATTTCGCTGAGAAAAACGGTGTTTAAATCGCAATTAAGAAAATTAAGAGCACACGACGGTAAAAAGAATAGCTGCGCTGGCCGCTGGCTGACTGCAGAAAAAAAGATGTGGCACGGAATACGGAAAAAGACAACTCACGAGGAAATAGGCAGGCGGACCCAAACAAGCTTCGTGTTGCCATGCATTCATGCATACGCTTTCAACCGCTTGACGACAGGCCTTGCAATTATTACGTCCTTGAGTTTTGGGGGGGGGGGGGGGTTAGGTCTGGAAAAAATGACGCCCTATGCCTTATATAATTCATGTACATACGGATTTGTATGATATTGAGGGGGGTGGGGTAAAATTTGAGAAATATCGTATGACGTAATAGTTGCAAGCTTTGCATCGATCATCATCATCATCTATTCTATACATATCTCTAGGAAACGTGCTAAAATTACGTGGTACAAAAATCGGAAATTTTGAAACCCTACCCCCTCCCCTTTTTTGGTATGTAAGCCCATGTAAAAAGTTAGTCAATTTGAACTTCCCCCTCCCCCTCGACGTATCACGTAATTTAAGCACGCTTCCCTAGTGAGATCTGAGTTCAAGTTGTACCTTTTACATTCCCGCGAATTTACTCGCGCAAACGCTTAAATTCATTATTCTTTGAGTAATAATGGGATGTAGGTGAGAAACACAAATAATATAATGGCCGTATCGAAATTTTCCACATTTGCATTTGAGGACCCACCCATCCCTTTTCGTGACGAATTTTACATTGCGTTAAAATGGGGAGCTTCTTAGGAACCACCCGTATGGCGTCATTTGTGTTTACCCTCCTAAGACATTTTGATTTAATAATTCATATAAATATTAAAATAGTAAATATTATTATGTATATAAGCAATTAAATTCTTTAACGTAATTAATACGATTTGTTTCACACTATTCAGTGTCAAACTAGTGTCACTACTAGTGTCAAAATGAAATGTGATTTATGCATGAAGGGAGAGACAGAAGCTTTTTTTAACTACAGCAAGATAAACCTGTGCTGTGTAGAGACGTGTGTGGGACATGTTAATTAATTTTTTTTCACATGTTTTCAGCAATATTCAGGGAACCTATGAGGAAAATTTCAAAAATTTTGTTTCTGTTACGGGTTAGAATGATTGAAAGACCGACTTTTTTACCATGGAGTGTCAAATGGTTGTTTCGTGACACGTCAACTTTGACTTATTAAAAAATACTTAAAAGTCATAAATCGAACAAAACTGCCAGAGATTGTCTAGATAAACTGTTAATGTTAAGGTACATAAATGTTTGAACAAATAAAATGTTTCAACATTTTCTGAAATTGGCTAGGAAATAGCTCGAAATTTCATCCTATGCCACCCAGAGGAATTGTAACCATTCAAGAAGTTGATTGCTGAATTACTGTAACATCAAGCTACTAAAAAACATGTGTGAGTCACAAGGTTCAGTTCATGATCTGTATACTCTCACCTTCAGAGCACCCATCAAATGGAGATTATTTTCCGTGACAGGAAAATAAAAATGGGTGCTTCATTTGATCGGAACTCATCCTACAGCAACAATTTCTTGGAATTTATTGAGCTTGGAATTTTCCTAAAAGTCAAAAACGCCCAGAATTTTATCATCCACCCGATTTTCGACAAAGCAAAGAAGAGAATTACGTGTTCATATTTTTTACTGGATTTTATAGAAATGTTGATGACCTTTTGCATGCGTCTGGTGTTAAAATTCAAAATCAAGTAGCAGGAGGATCTAATTTAGAAGAGGGGAAAAGGACATTTGTAAGTAGGGATTACGTGGAAGAGGAAAGCAGCCATTTTGAGTTCCGAGTGTGCATCTACAAAGCGAGAGTATGTTTGAATTGGACCCCAGCAAACCACGGAAGGCAAATAATAATACGTTTTTGGTCAGATTTTGAGTGGCTGGTCGAAAAACAGTTGGCTATGGATAAAAGTCGGACTTTAAAGTCATAAAACTAGAGGACCGACTCTATAAGCCGTCGGTTGGTCCTGGGGAGACTTCTTATGTTGGCCCATAGTCCATCTAATGTCCGTGAAAAGGCGAGATTTTCCACTTTAAATCTGCCCATGCACCACTGGAGTTTTTAACTAGGGAAATAACGAGTTGTTTTTAGTTGGGTGGCCACGGATGGCCCGACTGCAGCTTTACCGCTACAATGACTCACTAGTCAGTGCTTACAGATGTAGTAGCGCGGGGATTCAGTATTCAGTTTAGTTGCAGAGTAGAATTGTTACCTCGCAACGCAACGGAAACTGTAACCGACAAAACAAATTCGGAAATCCAGTAAGTCAGTTTGTGCACAGTCCTGAGTTAATAATTACTTGTATTACGGATCTTTGTGTGATTTTTACGACTTACTGGCTATTACATCCAGAAAAATAAGTGAATAATTGTTTTGTTATCCGCATTTTCACATTAAGCGTAGTGTAGTAGTAATCTCTGCACATTCTGTTCGTTATCTTAAGGGATTCAACATTGAAGAATAGTCTTAAATCAAACTGTGCAGTTCATAATAACTGTAAATCACATTTTCTAGTGTTAAATAATTAAAATCAAACAATGTATGCGTAGAACATTACTAATACTACGTTACCTGAAAATGTCGTCACTTAAACTTCTGAGATTTTGATTATTAGCATAGAATATTTAGCAAAACTTGTGACTGCCTTTTAAGGTAGTGTAGTAATATTCTACGCAGGGCTTAATTTTGTTCGATTTTTAGTATTTAACACTAGAAACTGTTGTTTACAGTTATTAGGAACTTCACAGTTTGATTTAAGACTATTCGACAATGTTGAATCCTATGAGATAAAGGACAGCCTGTCCACAGATTACTACTGCTTTACGCTTAATGTGAAAACACGGATGATTGAACAATTATTTACTTATTTTTCCGGATGTGATAATCAATAAGTCGTGAAAATCACACAAAGAGCTGTAATATAAATAATTACAAGTTTTGCTGAATATTCTGTGCTAATAATTCTAATATCAAAATATCACAAGTTAATATTTCAATCATCCGAACCACACATACAGCGTATTTTGTGATAACGCTTTTTATGCTTAAAAATTCGGTGATTTGGATAGTGCTTTATACCGTGTGTGGCAACGGTCAAGTAAATTGTAACGAGATTCAATTAAATCATTATTTTTGTGCGCTAATAACCGTACTCGCCAAATTTTGTGCTCTACGGATATATTAGGGGTTGATGGAATGTGAATGGATGAATTTATGATTTTTGATGGCATTTAGGAAGGGTCAAAGGGGAAATAGGAGGATACCAGTCCGGTAAAAATATGTATTTGAGTGGATGAAAGTCTGATGTAAGGTGGCTATTGGGTGGGTAGCGGTCGAAAATGTAGGAGGTAATTGTTGGCAAAGGAATGAAACGCAGTAGGATACTAAGCAGCCCATTGGCGTTATATAGTCGTTCCACCGTTGGGCCGCTGGTGTTGCATGATAGTCCGGCCACCAGTGTTCGCGGCGACATTTCCAACTTTCTGCCACCTCAAATCGGGACCAGTGGTCCAACCATTATCCGACTATTATTTGCCTAACGTGGTTTGCTACCTGTAAATAGTGTATATGATTCGGTGAAGGACATTGTTCTAGAGGGAAATGGTCTGTCGATTTCATAGACAGAATTATTTCAAGGGGGGAGTATTGTGAGCGAGATGGTCAAATGGGATGTGGACATTGATATTTTCCTGGTAATTTTTATTCCGTTTTATTATTTTATAGCTTAAGAATGACACAGTAGTTCCACCCCGTTAATTTGTATTTACTGACTACCCTCAGATAGAATCATAAATGAAAGCATATATCTCATAGCTAGCTCCTGTATCTATTTAATCAATTCATTCTACCAATATAACCATATGCAATATAAGTTCAAAAAGGTCTATTTACACATTGTATAGAGTGCAAAAAAACAGTTTCTGCTTCTTAAAACTGTTAAAATATTTATCCATATTTCCTGAAACAAAATACAATTTATAAATTTTTTAATTAGCAATAAAACCATTAGTTATACGGTTTGTCAAAGTAAAAAATAAAATTAGTGTTTTAGAAATTTTTTCAATGCAAAAAGTTCTAGTTACTCAAATTTTTAAAATTTCCAAAAATGCTATGTACAGACGTTCTTTACAATTGAAAAATAAGTTATAGGCATTTATTTAAAGTGTAAAACGGATTTTTGAATACATTTTTAGCTTCTATAACTCGTTGACCAGACATCTTTTAAAATAGGAATCTACTTCTTTTTAATGCAATACATTTTTTTACGATTTAAGACTTTTACAGCTTGAATAATTCTATGTGATTTTACCTTAGCAAATAAATGCAATAATTAAAGCAAATAAACGGCTAGTTCTCTTTCTTGAACGACTAAAATGCATTACGTAATATTTTTTCTTGGAAGCTCAAGCTGCAAATAATGCTGGTGTCGGTTTTTGAGTACCAACCGATACCGATAGTGGGAAGGGGAGAAAATCCAAACAAGTCGATCACGTTCCAATTCAAAAAAAGGTATCTACAGTCCATTTGGCTCATACAAATTCACTACTGAATGGAATAGTACATTTTTGTAAAGATCCGGATTCGCTTCAAATGTTTTTCAAGTCGGAAAGATAATTTTTATAAATAATAAAATGTAGTTATTAAAAGTTTTTGATTATTCCCAGGGGATCATCACATCCATGGTTCTTGCGTCCGTTCTTTGCCACTGTCGCCCCAGCGTTTACCATCTCCGTCATGCTCTTCTTTGTCTTCTTCGCCTAGACTTTTCCCGTGACAAGAATGAAATGCAAACTGTAAAAATTTAGTTTAATGCTTCCGTTTTGTGATGCTTTACCACTTTTAGTTTTACGTTGTGCTACATGTTATGCTTTGTTGTTGTTGATATTTTGCTTACGAGTAATAAAATAATTGCAAACTGTAAGCATTTCATGCAAATAAATAGTCCTTTTCCTTTAATTTATTCACACAAGTTTTGCATCATTAGAACGGGCATTAGTAACAGAATCGTAATATCTAAAATATTTATGTAGCCGTATATCTATGTACATTTTTAAGTAAAGAGTTTTTGACAAAACGGGATAAGGCCATTTGTTAAACATGATATTATTTGCATTACGTTTTCCATTCGACGTACACTATTTAATTAAAGATCAAATATCACCCAAAGTAATTTTTTTAAAATGGCTAAAATTTCGTTTGTGGTGACACGGCATGACATGATTTATTGTTGTTTGTTTTTCCTGCAAAGTATACTTTGATGGACTTATCTTGTTTTGCCAGAAAACTCTTCATATAATTAACAATAAAGCATACCTTCCTAAAACATTTTAATAGCACACAAATTCAAAAGATATATAAGAGACATGAAAAAAGCCTAGTCTCAAATAGGCACCGGGCAGGCAGCTTAAAAAGTTTATTAAAGCGCCCCGGCGCTTATTCAAATAAAAATGCTATTTGAGCCAGGCAAAATAAAGTTAGAGGTTCCCATTTTCCCAAGTATCAATCAGAAAAAAAGCTCCGTAATTACCATGTCATTATATTCGCACACACACACATAAAACAAGCAAAATGTTAGATAGCACACACACGCAACTTCATAGACCGAATGCAATTCGCAGAATATTGAATCTGAGATGAACCGTAACCGTAGTAGTGATCCTGTCGTTGATCAGTCGGGCTGGAATCGTTGAAGATTTTCAAATCGGATAAGGAAATGCCCGAATTTTTTTGTGTCGCAAAAAATCTTGTTCCGGTTAGATTCTCTGTAATTCCTGAATACTGAGGATTCGAGAGAGAAACTGCGCCCTACAAAATTCAATCAATAAACTATAAAGACAAAATAAACATTACGATGAAAAGACCGACTTTACAAAGAAGCAACTAATGAGCAAGCAACTGTGGTTTTTGAAATTAATTTCGCAGAGTCTCATTTGCCTACTTTAATGCATACTTAAGCATGCTTAAGCATCTAAAGTTAATAGGAAGAAACACATAAAAATAAAAATTGTGGAGCTTACACAAAATAAAACGTAAATTTGATATTGCTTATTAGTTTCCAGGTCCAAATGGGGCTCAATCACCACGGTGCGGTAGTGTCTTTCTGAGAGAATATTTCGACATTTTTCTTTTCGAACAAACAATCCCCATCCGCATTCGAAGACGCCGTTGTCGAGTCTCTCTATTTTACTTGCATAGAAACAATCCAACTGGATTTACTGGATGCTGGGATACCCTGATTGTCGTAGCTGTTACATGCATAATTTGGACCCCGAAGTACTACTGATGAAAGAGCGACTGCGCACAGTTTTGGAGGCTTGCTAACTGAATTTACGTTTTTCCACTGTAGGGAAAATCTAGAAAATAAAACATACGTGTCTTATAATAAAAACAAATTTTGAGGTTGCCACGATTGGACCGCAGTCCATACAGGGTGCCCAACCTCGTATTCACATCTTGTACTGTGCTATTACACAGGCTTTGGGAGCGTTCAACAATTACGCGGTACAAAAATCCGAAATTTTGAACCCCTACATCCCCTTTTTTGGTATGTACGTCCATGTAAAAGGATAGGCAACTTGAACCTCCCCCCCCCCTCGACGTACCACGTAATTGCTAGTAAGCACTGAGTGAGCTATACGCTGGCTCGCAATTTTCTGTATGGTACTAACTTAAATTATTATTGTTAGTTTTGAGCCCATAAATATCTTACTGAATTGTTTCGTTATGATTTGATCTGGACGTCAACTGGTGAGACTGCGATCTGCCAGGAGATGAATCGTAGAATGTGATAGCATGCTCCGTACCCGCTCCGCGTCTATATTCCGATGGGAATCCAAGCTTTGCCTTTAAACCAGCTCTGAACGTAAGAATTATAGAAAAGTTGTAATAACATTAATTAGATTTAAACACAGTGCTAGACTGGTTCAGCTTACGCTGAGGTAGCCAAAAAAGGAGGTTCCGCAGGAGGAAGTGATGACCTTTTACTTTCTCCGAGTTCAAATCATTCGACTTACCGTGCTCCTGGCTCAGAGTTCATGTACGTAAAAATTTTGACGGACTCCTCCGGAGTTAGAATATTTTTGGCTATGACATTCATAGCAAAATCCTGTGTTTTCATCAGTGGGAATCGCACAAGGGGAAGAATTTTTGCAAGGATTTTTCTCTGATTTGAGGGGCTGGGAGTTGAAGATTTCAACTTTTGACACGACCACCTAGATACACATTAAGTTTTTATCTCTAGCTACACTAGCACATTAAAAAAATTATTTACGTTTCATTTAGGATACTATACAATACTTAAATTTAAAAAAAAATAAAGCACCTATACGTATAATAATAATGTGTTATTTAATAATTAGACTTTTACTTGCTATTACGTCCTATGTGAAAATGGTACTAATATTACTCAAGTTTAAGGGTGTTTGCATAATATTACTATACTATAACTCCTAAATATTTGACCTTATGCCCTATTGAAACTCTATTTGTCTGAATTTACCGTAACAACGCGTTAAAAAGTTGCAGCTCGTCAATTGCAAGATCGTCTCTTGAAAGTAATGTCAGTAGGGAAGCTTCGTCAATTGACTTGAAACTTTGATCATTCACAAGCTTCGAAAATCCTCTACAACAGTAAAAAACAAAATAAATTTTAAATTGTGGATAATACAATGAAACTGAAAGAATGTCAAGCGTGATGCAGTTATAGCAAGACCGACGATTTGAAAAAAGTATATAACGAAATATTGATTCATAAATTCCTACTTCGCCATGAGGTCGGCAGCCTCCTGCTTTAGTGAAGCCAGCTCAAAGTGTCGAGCGGTCTGATAAATCGCAATCGAATCCTCCAATTCAATGTTCGTTTTCATAAGACGTTCGCATTTTTGAATCAATGGAATCACTTGGTATTTGTGAGCGACATGGAGGATCCGAATTGCTTCCGCTATTTCCGTTGTGAATACATCTCCATAAATAAACTGTAATAAAAAAATGGCAGTTTTTATTTCCTGACTTCCGCAACATATTAAAAATATAAATCAAATAAATAGGTACAAATTAACTGCAGCCTAAGTACTTTATTAATTATTACAGAATACCTAAAAAAAATACCACTCAAACTCCGAAATTGCCGGAAAACAGAAGGCTCCACATCCGGAACTTGAACAGAAGGAATCCCATTCTCAAGATTTTGGAAATTCGTCCAACGATCAGCAAACATCACTTCAAAAACTGGAGAGCGAGCCATGAGAAAAAGCTGATGACACGAAATTTTCTCTTTTGACGCCCCAACAATAAAAACTACATCACAGTGCTTTGCATTTCTTAATAAATCCAAGTTACACTCAGCAACTGTCGCACTGTTCATTTTGTAATTCTTCCAGTAGTATTCGAATATTTAAATAAGTATATATTTAAAATCAAACAATTTTAATGAATTATTTTTCGCGTATAGTAATAATTACATACATAGTAATTACGTGCAAAAAATTAAATCCTGATCTGCTCTAAGATGAGTCGAAATACATTCTGGGAGCTATGATATGAAGGCGACGGTCCAAGTAGGATTTTATTGTGTCTTTCTGTCTTAATAAAAATTAAAGTGCAGCAGTACCTACACGAATGCTCACAGTGATAACAGGAACGACAGTAGAATGTCTGGAAGGTTGAATCAGCACTGTCCTGTATAATTACACATATGCATATTATGTGGGTTGTAGATATTATATGAATCATTTTTGTCATTTTATCTTTATATATCCTCACAACCCAACGTTATGAAAACGTTTCTAATCGACAGTGCTGATATTGTTATTGTTTTCAAAACTTATGTAGCCAGTGTTGATGAGACAATTCAACTACTTTATAGTTGCGATGTTAGTTAATACTTTGGAACTAGTATTAATAATTATGACATTAAGACATTAAATCTTATACTGTGTGATATACATTCAAGGAAATACGGGGTGTGCTCGAACCTTTGCTTCCCTCTCTTTACAAGAAAATCCCATAGTGCAGACCTTTGTAACATCTTATTTTTAAAAGTTTTATTGTAAATACAGACAAAAAAGTTATAGCTAAAATTAAATTCAGTGATAAAAATTATGTACCAAACATACTGGAAGACACTTACATGGTAATTTTCAATTTTGACAGAATTTTATATTTTTAATTTTTAAAGAGCTTCAAAATTGTATATTGCATGTCAAATTCCGTAAAGAAATTCAAAAGTCATGTAAATTATGTAGATAAGTTGGAAAAAATACCCGAGAGATGATTTCCCTTATTATTTAAGCTTCAGGCAAAGAAAATCAAATGACTTGTTATTTTGAAGTGGTATGGGTTTTGATACTATTGATCCTATATAGTTTACATGGGGAATACACGTAATGAGGCACGCTGTAAAAAGTTTAAAATTCTCAAATGACGTGTCATGCTCCGCAGAGCACGTATAATAACGTAACAGTATGCCTCCGTAAAAATGGTCTGCACAAAATCTATATTTGCTCATGAATCAACAATAAAGTAATGTGTCCGTATTATTTCGGTCATTCGTTAAGTCTCCAAGTATAGTTACCTATATTTGGCTTTGCGTATAAACTATTAATTACTACTATAGAAGTGTTATATATACAGAAAAGAACATGCATATTCAACTGTAATATTTACATATATATGCATAAAGATAATATGTATATATATTGTGTACATCCATCGATAATACCTTGAACATGGGACTGAAATTTGAAACGACACAATAAAAGTATAAAAGGGAAAATGCAAGCTAGGCAATTCGTATGCTGTGACTGAATTTGTTTTTTGTTTTGTAAACGACTACGCCTACGGCTTTTATTATATACGCACTATGTAGTGAGAATTTCCGGGGTACGAAATACAGTTATAAAATTATTCATGTCACAAAAATCAAAGGAGACTTAATAATAAAATTTTATGCCATATTATATATACCAATTAGGTATTCCGTTTACTCTGGACAAATAAATACGTAATAAATTCAGCCGTACAGTACAAGTACAGTCAACAGTGTTATATAAGTAGGTACATGAAGTGCTCCCTTTCGTCCATAGAAGGTTGAGCCCACTTTGGAGCACTCTGAGATTTACAACACTAAATACAAAATTCAATATGCAACATCCAAAGGAAAGAAAACACAACACCTTCATTAAATTCCGTTTTGGGGCAGCGGGAGATATTTTTTTCTTATTTTTGAAACAATAATTAGGTGGGTAACGGGTAACCCAGGTGCTTAAATCTTACATTCAGCAAGATGGTAGCTTAAGACAAAATCTTCACAGTGTTAACTTGCTTTAGTGTTAAATTAAGCTTATTTAAAAAGTAATACAAAATAATTGCGTGAGAGTTTAGTGAAAAGAATGGATTCCCCTTCCCCCCATGAGGGGGAAAGAGTTATAAAATATCTCTTTGATCGCCAATATATTATTGTGGAAGAAAGGGAATAATTTTAAATTTTTATATTTTATATTTTATATTTTCTGGCTTAGAAATAGAATTTGCCTCCTCCATTTTGTTCCAAAGAAAGATTTTGTTGAAAGAAGGATTAGTCCATTTTTCAAAATTTTTTAAATCCGGAACCAAATGACTACAAATTTTGAAAACTTGCATACGTTATTTTATTGGCGTTGCAGAGGATGTGGTATGAGGTTGCAGATATGAATCAGTTTATCTCTAAATATCCTCACAGCGTCAAGAAAACGTTTCCAGTTCACAATATTGCTACTATTTACTACCTGCGCTGTGGTGTGTGTCGATCCGAAGATCGTTTTCTTTTTCTTTACAGTTGGGATTTTATTTAATACTTAGCATTACTATTAATTTACTTGGATCAAAGTATTTTGCATGTGTGAGTATAACTAAACTACTATACGAATGTGGTATGTTTTGTTAGCGAAAAAGTAATATTTGAATAAGACGCATGATTAACATCATCAACTATAATAAGCAAAAAACATGTAAACAGAGAAGAAGAAGAAATATGTAATAATTTGTCATTTCAATTATTCTGGGACAACGTTAAATGTAAATGTGCGTGTACACTTCAGCAACATCTGGAAATTAACGATTTACACGAACAAATATGTACCTTGCAGAAGAAAGTATAAAATGCAATACGTTTTTTTTGTAAAAGATTGCTATTCAAAGAAATTGAGGCGTGCCCCACCGCTGTTTCCCGTTTCCCCCCTCTATACTACAGGAAAATTGAATAGTGAAAAATGTGTAAGTAACGTCGTATTTTAAATAGCTTTATTCTAAAAACAGACCAAATAGTTTTAATAAAAATTATATATTAAGGAATAAAAACTTTACTTCAAAAATACTTAATACAAATACAAAAATGCAAGGGAGACTTGATTTCTCTTATTAGGTAAGTTTCCGGCTGAGAAAATCAAGTGACTGGTTATTTTGGAGTTGTCAGTGTTTCCATCCTAGATTGGGAGCAAAATTAATGAGGCTGTACTCTGTACACTTTTACGAATGAAATCCTTTAAGGACTTGTCATATGCGTCAGAGCACGCGTGTTGTCAGATTTTTTTAACTGGATCGATAAAAACATTGTAAATGTAGCAATAGCAATAATGTATATAATTTATTCCATCAAAGTCAACATAGCCTTTGGGATGCACAATTTTTTAGTTTAACATTATATAAAGACAAAGACATAATTAATTTGAGTAATTTTCTTTTAAATAATTTTGTGTAAGTTTGAAAGGTATAAAAATTATTGCAAGTTGATGAGACAAAGAGCGGTAAAAGACTATTGAAATTAAAATATGCAGTTAATTTGATTTTATAGTCATTATAAACTGTAACCATGAAGCTATAAAACATTTAATTTTTCTAATGCATTCACGCTTATTCGGCAACTTGACGTAGGGAAGAAATATAAAATCAGTATTAGGAATAGATAAGATTTATTTGAGTTAGGCTCCAAAGTAACAGGTTACTAATAAAAGTATCCACATGGATTAACTTGTGTGGGATAATTATTGTAACTACATAGTCCAATCCTTCAGTAAGAGAAAACAAATGGTGTACATACACCGCTAATAGACAGAAAACACATGTACCTTGACAGACCGAATGCAATGAGCACAGTATTCCCTCAGGCTCCTCCTATGACCTCCACCCAAGGGATCATTTCGCATTCCCGCTGATACGGGGTCATTTAAAATTTTCAATTCATTTAAGTGAATCCGAGTCTTGTCGTGTGTTTGAAAACATGTTGTTCCGGTAAGGTATTTCCTAGCTCGTGTACAATGGTGACTGGGGAGAGATACTGCACCCTATAGAATTCGTCACAAAATTATAAAGAAAGTTAAAATGACTAAATAAAGATCAGCGCGTGACATCGCACTGAGAGAGAGCTTTAGAGCCCACTTTCCTCTCTTTAGGGACCAGACACAAATGGCGCCATCCAAAATTTTGAACCCACCCACACGCCTTTTCACCATCGTAATCGTAAGCACTGCGTGAATAGATATCTTTAACGTGGGATGTCTTGTTTTTTCAAAGCGACGACACGATTCTCAAATTGGATAGCGTCATTAATTTGTGTTTGGCCCCTTTACGATGCGTAATATAATAATTAATTACTGCCTAATTATTAGAACCTAAAATGGAGAGGATAAAAATAAAAATTGTGGTGCTTACAGAATATGAAACGTGAATTTGATATTTCCCATCAGTTTCTAGGTCCAAATAGGGCTCAATCGCCACTACAGTATCTTGATGAGAAAATATTTCAATATTTTTCTTTTCGAACAAACAATTCCAATTTCTAGTCAAAGAAGCCCTTTCTGTCGAGTCTTTCTTTTTTACTTGCATAGAAACGATCCAGCCGGGCACTACGATGCCAGGGATATCGTAGCTGATTTCTCTAAAATTTGGACCCCGAAGTGTCACTGATTCAAGTGCTACGGAATCAAGTTGTCGTGAATCAAATGTATTCACATTTTCCCATTTTAGTAAAAATCTAGAAAATAAAACATGAAATGCGTCTCAAACATGATCTGTAAATGTAAATTCAGTAATAGTAATTACTGCCACGTTATTCTCAACAATTTTAAATTGAAATCATTGAATTGCATTGCTGCTAGAATATTCCGATTCCGAACAGCCAGTTTTGAGTTTACAAATAACTTACTCCATAGTTTCAGTATGATTTGGTCTTGAGACCAACTGCTGAGGTGTTAGGAGGGAAAGAATAAATTGCGAACTGTCTTGAGGATTATCATAGAATTCGATAGCTTGCTCCGTACCCGCTCCGCGTCTACATTCCCACGGAAATCCAAGCGTTGCCCGTAAACCAGCTCTAAACGTATATAAATTTTATGTTATAATTTAATTAGCAAAGTGCTTAGTCAATTACTCACATGTATTAGTAATCAAACAATTGAGAAATTTTAGTCTTGGTTGTCAATATGCAATAATGTACGTACGATTACTTTTCAAACTAATATGTACATAATATAGAGTAAAGTAATGAAATAATACACAGAAACAAATCATACGACTTACCTCACTCCTGGCTCAGAGTTCATATAAGTAAAGATTTTGACGGACTCTTCGGCAGTTAGGATGTTTTTGGTTATGACACTCTGAGCAAAATCCTTTGTTTTCATCAATGGAAATCGAACGAGAGGGAGAACTTTCTCAAGGACCTTTCTCTGATCTGAAGGACCAGGGATTGGATTTTTCAATATTTGACACGACCACCTGTACATAAATTATATTAAGTGTTGTTTCTTGCACATCAAGTGATTGTTGAATATTTTTTAGGATACTATCATACTATGACTTCCAATCAAATGAATTTACAATCAATAGCAACGCACGATTGTACCATTGTTCGTAGTTTCGAGTTTCGTAGTGTGTTGTTTCGTAGAACTTTTTTTGTAGTTTCGAGTTTCGTTGTCGCGCGTTATTCGTAGTCGTCGCTTTTCGTTGTAACTTTTTTTGGTATTTGCAAAATGAGTTATTGAAGACAAGCAAATGTGGCCATTGTAATAAAATATTCATATCGGGAGTCGTCGTTTTTTGCCACCACTAGCACTAAAGTACGTCCATTTGAACTCGCGGCTTTTCACAGTTGTATTTTCATGGGACCCTCTCAACATAATACGGTATTTGAGAGGTATCGCACACAATTTACTTGGAATAAAACGATTGAAGTCCACGGCCAAGGTAACTGAAGGCAATGCATTGATATCATCTCTGGCGCCCATGACACCACCACTGGTATCAATACCTATCTCACCTCCCCCACCTCTGACATCGACACCTATATCATCTCCTCTCCATCTGACATTGACTCCTACCTCAGCTCCACAACTGTCACCTCTGCTTGCAACTCCATCTCGAAAAACTCAAAAACGGAAGCGGGCAACGCAGTTCGAAATGCTTTGCGGCACAGAAACCACGGGGAAACTGACTCCACAAATGAAAACGCGCTCAAAAGTAGCAAAGTTAACCTATCAATTGGAATTGCACGAAATTGCTACTCAGGAATGTTAATACTGCAATTTTAATTTTTTTATTTTACATCTTCAATTTTTTTAAACTGTTTTATATTTTATTACGATTCTCACATTCTTACGTTTTACCTCATTAACCAACGGCCCTTTTAAGGGCCACCACTGTCTCCAAAGAGCAAAAAAAAAGTTACAACGAAAAACGACGACTACGAATAACGCTCGACAACGAAACTCGAAACTGCAAAAAAAGTTCTACGAAACGACACACTACGAAACTCGAAACAACGAACAGTGTCGCAACCGCAACGCACAAGTGTGTGTAACGCTTTAGTATTTCTAGAGCACCTCTACAAAATTACTCACTAAACTTAAATTTGCGTGAAGAATTCACAATAGCACTGTCGAATCCTAATCCTAATCGTGGAGCAATTTCATAGTATAGAAATATTCTAAAACAGTACTCTACTGAAACTTATTCCTTCATATTTTAATTTTACCGTAATAACGCGTTAAAAAGCTCCAGCTCGTCAATTTCAAGATCGTCTCTTGAAATTAGTGTCAGTAGGGAAGCTTCGTCAATTGCCTTGAAACTGGGATCATTCACAAGCTCAGAAAATCCACTACAAGAATAAAAAACCAATCAATTTTAAATTATTGAGTATAAAAAGCGACTGGAAGAAAAAACGTATATAATATCGTCTTGATGTATAGAAGGAAACCCGCATATTTCCAAGAATGTCTAATAATAGCAAAACCGCGTCTCTCAATGATTTCAATGGTAAGACACGATTTTGCTTCAAGGCTTTTTTGAAAATATAAGGATATGCTTTTACCCCTTCGATATTACTGTATACTGTTAGCAAACCTGACGATGTGAAAAAAGTATAACGAAATTTTAAATTAATTTATTCCTACTCAGCCATGAGGTCAGCAGCCGTCTGCTTGAGTGAAGTCAAATCAAAGTGTCGAGCGGTCTGATAGATTTGAATCGCATCCTTCAACTGAATGTCCGTTTGCATGAGTAGCTCACATTTTTGAACCAGGGGAGACACTTGGTATTTGTGTGCGACATGGAGGATCTGAATGGCTTCAGATATTTTCGTTGTAAATACATCTCCATATATAAACTGTAATGATAAAATGAATTATTAGCTTATTGCTACAACATAAATTATAGACATCAAATTAGCATAGCTTAACTTAATAAACGAAACATTATTGAAATCATACAAATACAAACCAAGCTCTTGGCTCGACTGAACTATGACACAATACAGTAATACACTGCACAATATAAGAATTTTCTACGTGTAAACTTCGGTTACATTTACAGTACAATGCTTACACGCAAATCCAAAATCCACTCTGAACTCAAGTCTGAACTTGGTTTGTCGGCTACAAATTTTCTTCGCGCAGATAAGTGTTGTATTTTGTGCGCAATTGCTCGGCCTTAATTGCTCACAGGAAATTTTAATTGCGCACAGATTAGGGTTGCGCACAGCGTTCGAGCAATCTGTTTTCCCAAATTGCTCGCAATGTAAATTGCGCACAATTTAGAAAAAATTCTTTTAAAACGCTATTGGACCACGTAAAACACTTTTTAAGTATTACTGCACAGGAATAAGACAGTATTTCATAACTAACCAAAACAAATAAAGAGAAAGACACAGTGTGTTATCGATATTGAAGCATGTTTTTGGTTTTTCGGAGAGTAAAATAAATGTATGAAAGCCCATCAATACAGTAATATAAGTTGCTAATTTCAAAGGGAGTGCTTCAATATTTCAAACTTTCAATTACATTCCAACTTCACACGTTCACCATTTCACTATCACTATTTATAAGTTACAATATAATTTACATGATAAGGTCAGTCAGGTCAGTTGTTAGTATCAGTTGTTAGTCTTAAGATGCTAAAACTTTTTAGTTGTGAACTGTAACGAAGGGGATTTGCAATTACTCCCAATAATGTGTTGTTAATGAAATGTAAAACCAACCAAAACGGACTGTGACTGCCGTATATTTTGTCAAAACTAATAAATCATGTAATTCGTACTGCAGATTTCAGTATGCATATTATTATGGTATGCAGTTTTCTACTAAACACTGTCCGCCAAAGCAGTTTAAATACTTTGCACGTGGGAACATAGGAATCAAACTATTTTAGTACTTAGGGGTGGTCCATAAATGATGTCTCCAAAATGATTGCTCGTTTAGAACCCACCCATCACTAACTAGTCATTTTAAAATTGCCTTAAATCCTTATGTCATGTATGTCATCAATTCCTGACTAGATTCAGTCACCCTACCCATGACATCATTTATGGACGATCCTTCATAAAACTGTAGAATCGTCCGTAAATGACATCATCGGCAGTATCAGTTAAGGTCTGGTTAAGTTCAAAATCGCAATTTACGTAATGACATAGGTGGCTTCGGTGGGGGTCCCAAACGAGCGATAGTTTAGGTAACATCATTTATGGACCATCCCTACATTCAGCACTGATGACTAATCTGACTGACCGAGAGTTAGCTATGAGAGTGTTAAGGGTCGTAGGGAAGGTGAATAATTTTCAGGCTGACTTTGCTTGTAGGTTGCTCAGCCAAAATTGCTCGCTCATTGCTTTGCGAGCAATCAGTTTTAAGTTGCTTTGCTCTTGCTTTGCTCAGGAGCAGGAGCAAAGCAATTAAGCAGTGTTAAATTGTGCACATAATACAACACTAGGCGCAGATGTTGAGTAATATGACACTGTCATTTAATAAAGTTGCAGAAATAATTAATTATAATGACTGACTCACATGAAGAAACTGCCGAAAAACAGAAGGCTCCACATCCGGAACTTGAACAGAAAAAATCCCATTGTCAAGATTTTGAGAATTCGTCCAACGATCAGCAAACATAACTTCAAAAACTGGAGACCGAGCCATGAGAGGAAATTGATGGCAATGTATTCTCTCTTCCGACGACCCAACAATAAACAATACGTCACAGTGCTTGGCAGTTTTTAATAAATCCAAGTTACACTCAGCAACTGTGACACTGTCCATTTTGAAATTCTTCCAATAATAAATACGAATACTTAAATTGCAATCAAACAAAAGTTCTGAATGGAATAATTTTTTCACTTATATATTGACTGTTATGCTTTACAACGAGCTTTAAAACTTAAACCTATGCTATAAGATTGAGTGATTTGAAGGCTACCCTGGAAATCGGAAGTTTACGTCTGAATGAAAGATAAAAATTCAATATCTAAACGACTGAAGTTGTAGAATAAGCGTTCTATGTAAATATGTACCTACTTATGTAGGTATGTGGTTCTAGGATGCAGTATGCTGTAGTGGATAGTTAAATGTGTAGACCGTAGACGGAGGAGAGAGAATTCAGCGTGTTGTGGCGATTGGCGATGGCAAATTAGTAAACAACAAAATAATGAAATAACGTTTGGCTAACACTTCTTGGATCGATTAAAGTTTTAAGCTTATTTTCAAAACAGAAATGGGTTGAGCTCCTTGTCCTTCCGTTTCAAGATAAAGTTAGAAAGGAAGGAGAATTATTGTTTTTAGTTACTCACTCACAAAACACCCAACGTTGTAAAAACGTCTCTAATGAACAGTGTTGCTGTTGCTTATACCACGTATTTATAGCGAGTTGTGGCATGGTCAGCGTTGATCGGGAGGTTTCGCTTTTAGTTTCAGTATAGGTTAATGATATTTCATTAATATTTTTGGATTTATTCTATGCACAGACACAGATCTACCTACAACAAAACAAATGTGATTTGTTGTGCCTACGAAAAATCTAACGCTTGAGCATAGTAATATGATCAGGCGCGGATCCAGGGGATGAGTATCAGAGCAGTTGCCGACCCAGAATAAATTATCTAATGTACACACTAACATAAGGGTATTTAAGCCAAGATGATCGACTTCTATGTATTGCCCACCATATGATCTCTTTTCAGATCCGCCCCTTCATATGACTCCCATTACAAAATAGAAGCAGGCAAAATACAGTAAATGATGAAAACAAATAAGTAATTTATTATTAATTCTGGGAAAACGATAAATGTAAATAATATGTGTATGTACATTTGAGTAACATGTAGAAAAGTTTTATAGAAAGCAATAGACAACAGTATGCTACAGTCAGAAGGAAGTAAAACATGCAATAGCTTGTATCTGTACGATATTTCTTATCGTTAGTAAAGAAAATATACAGGAATATAAGGTTACAAGCTAAATGCAATTAAAGTATGTGTTTCGCTAGTTTTTTCTTTCTTGAACGACTAAAATTCATTACAAAATATTTTTTAAGAAGCTTAAGTTGTAAATATTGCGGGTGCCGGTTCTTGTAGATTGTAGACCAACCGAAAGTGTGAAGGGCATAAACACCAAACAAGTCCCGGATACATTTATGGGGATTCTACGCAAGCAATCATGAAACAACTAGCAATTCTAGGTAATGCATTAATATATCCACTATATATATATGTATCGTCATTGAAGAAGTAAATTCGCATCATTCCAATATTTTCTAAAAGCAAATCCGCATCTTCCCATTAAAGTTTACAAGCAAAACCGTATTATTTCCATATAAATCGCATAGGGCATAGGTGGTAGAAGAAGTATAGTGCGATCACGATCCGATTCGAAAACAGGTATTTGTAGTCCATTGGCCCACAAGTGTACTACAACCCTGAAATAGTTCGGTTGCAAACTGAGTCGCTTATCTGGAGTAAGTCGCTAAACCAAAGATACGGATTTGCTTTTACACATTTTTTGTAAAGATGCGGATTTGCCTGTAGTATTTTTCAATAGGTAGGTAAGAACAAATTTGTAAAGCAATATTTTATTAAGATCAAAAGTTTTTGATCATTCTCAGGGGATTACTTCCATGGTTCTTACATCCGTTCTTTGCCACTGCCTGCGGGCCATTGTTGCCCCAACGTTAACTATCTGCCTCATGCTCTTCTTTGTCTTCTTCGTCTAGACATTTCCAGTGACAAGAATGAAATGCAAACTATAAAAATGTAGTTTAATACATCTGCTGCTTTGTGGTTCTTTACCACTTCTATAGTTTAACTTTTTATTATTCATTTTTTGTTGCTGTGATGTTTTGCTGATGAATAATAAAATAATTGCAAACTGTAAGCATTCTATATGTACAATTAAATAGTCCTTTCTCTTTAATTTATCTACCCAAGTTATACATCATTTGGACAGTAATTAGCAACATAATCTTATCTAAAAAATGTAGCCGTATATCTATACACGTTTTCAAGTAATAAAATATCTTTTTGACAAAACGGGATAAGGTCATTTGTTAATTATGGTGTTATTTGCATTAAGATTTCAATTCAACGAACAGTCTAATTATTACAGATCACATATCAACCAAAACAATTTTTAAAAATAGCTAAAATTTCTTTTGTGGTAAAGCAGCATGATATCATTTATTGTTGTTTGTTTTTCCTGCAAAGCTAACTTTGATAGAATTATCCTGTTTTGCCAGACAACTCGTCAAATAATTATTAACAAAAGAGCATACCTTCCTAAACATTTTAATGGCAAAAAAATTCAAAAACAAAAATATATAACAGATTTAAAAATGGTCTGCGGTCTCAAATACGAGCAGGGCTGGCAGCTTAAAAAGTTTATTAAGCTCCCCAGCGCTTATTCAAATAAATATGGCATTTGAACCAGGTAGCAAGGGTAGTGGTTTCCAAGTATCAGACCAAAAAAAGCTCCGTACAGAAAACAGGCAAAATGTTAGACAGCACACACACGCAACTTCATACACCGAATGCAATTCGCAGAATATTTGTTCTGAGATGAGCCGTAACTGTAGTAGTAATCCTGTTGTTGAGCAGTCAAGCCGCACTCGTTGAAGATTTTAAAATCTGAAAAGGAAATACCCGAGCCTTCGTGTGTCGCAAAAAAGCTCATTCTGGTTAGTTTCTCTGCAGTTGCAGGACGAGAATTCGATAGAAAAACTGCGCCCTATAAAATTTCATCAATACACTATAAAGAAATATATTACGATGAAAAGAACGACTTTATAAAGAATAAATCACGTGAACGTATGAGCAAGCAACTGCCATTTTTCAAATCAATTCACCCAATTGAATCTCGTTTGCCTATGTAACTATTTACTATCTAAAAGCAAACAGGAAGAAACATGCAAAAATAAAAATTGGGGAGCTTACACAAAATGAGACGTAAATTTGATATTCCCCATTAGTTTCCAGGTCCAAATAGGGCTCAATCACCACGATAGTGTCTCGCTGAGAAAATATTTCTACATTTTTCTTTTCGAACAAACAATTCCAATAATCCGCATTTGAAGAAGCCGTTGTCGAATTTCTCTTTTTTACTTGCATAGAAACGGTCCAACTGGATGCTAAGGAGTTACCGTAACTATCGCGGCTAGTCGGTCCATAACTTGGACCCCGAAGTACTACTGATGCAAGAGCGACTGAATTGAGTTGTGGAGACTTCCAGTTGCTTACTGAATTTACGTCTTTCCACTCCAGTGAAAATCTAGAAAATAAAACATGCGTGTCTCAAACATCATAAAATGTATAAGCAATCTTTTTCTTCATGCAGTGTGTCCCGATAGAATAGAGACACGGCCTTTTTCGTGATTTACTCCCCTCACACGGGGCTACTGGGTCGAGATAATTATTTTAAAATGTGAACTTGTTCCTACCTATCTACATAATTTACCGGAATTTTGAACTTTCTTCAATACTGGACCAATTTCATCGTGCCATATATCATTCGAAAGGTAATCACTAGTAGATTCCAAATAACATAATGCGCCTCTATTTCTACTAACAGTTTCCATGACAACGGCATTTTAATTTTTAAATCCCGCCAAAAATGTGTTGTATGGGTCACAATCAAAAAACAAAAAAAATGGTGTCTGCTTATTTTTGAAGAGCTTTCAAATGATATATCACTTGACAAAATCCATTAAATTTTTTTAATTTTCAATTAAGTTTTTTCGAAATTATTTTAAAATTAATAACTATCGTGCGTGCACACTACGTTATTTAGATTTGCCTAATTGTCACCGTTCGATTGGTATATCATGTTTGAGTGAGTTTTTTGAGTTACCGATCGAAATCTTCATTTAACAAAATATTTAAAGTTTTGGCGGGAAATTCGAAAATGTAAATTTTGAATTTTTGGATATATTACAGAAATTCAATATAATTAAGATGTGTAACATAACTAAAAACACATTGTGGTAAAAAAGCGGAACCCAATTGTTGGTTTCGCAATATCCTCGCTCTAAAAGCTAAAGAGTTTCGCAAAAAAACGAAAATTAATTCTATTGGTCAGTTTGAGCTCAACATTTTTTCCCAAATCAAACGCGTTTTATACTTTTTGCGAAATCTCAAACTGTTTCAGCTTTTACTCAACAAGATTTACCGTTACTAATACCAACAGTACGTTAGAGATAACAAATTTGCGATGACAAAGCTCAAGTAAACAACTACAGTAGAACCTCCCACTTTTATGCAAAATCCAAAAATGTTTAGCGTTTGCTAAACTAAAATTTAGAGCTTTATTAGCTTTTGCATTTGTAAACTTTATTATTACTTGAAATGCTAAAGCCTAAAGCGGAATCATCTCTGCGTAAGCTGAACCTCTCTAATAAAACCTCTATTTCAGTTTTTTAATTACAATTAATAATTGTTTTAATTTGCAACTATCTTTTTTTGAAACCATTTAAAAACTATTAACAATCGTGCGACCACACTAAGTTATTTAGATGTGCCTAATCGTTACTGTTCGAACGGTGTATCAACTTACTGTAACTTCATTGAGTTACCGGTCGAAATCTTGAGTTAACACTATATTTAAAACTTAAGCGGGAAATTTAAAAATTGTAATTTATAATTTGCGGTTGTGTCACGCAAATTGTTTACCTCAACGACTGACTTACATCATTTATGGACCAAACATTTACCTTCACGTTACAATAAGATGACTAACAACATGTGCGGCCTAATTGCTTCCCTTAATTGAAAATCTGTAAATTGAAACTAAAATTTGGTGGCAAATTCAAAATGTCAAATTTTACTGTTAAGGCTGCCATAAAAACAAGGGCTTTAGCCCTTGTTTTTAGTATGTATATTTAAACTTTAGTTGACCTCCAGGGGCCACGTAGTTCTCATGAAATTAATTAAAAGCTGAAAATGGCTGTCCCGATAGAATAGGGACACTTTCCGGTTTCCTTCATTTACATCACCACAACTTCTGACATAGTTAGCGAAAAAATATCAAATTTCGCCTGGTCACTCCCAGATACATTACGTATGACTAGAAACATTCACTTTCATTACAGGATTCAGGTGGCTCCAGTGGCACTGGAGAAAACGAGCCCCCGCCGTTCAAATTGTTTTACTATATGAATCATATGGAAAGACGTAACTTGTTGCACTAGAACATCCAGTATATGCGTAATTCTGAACCGATTTCAAATAATAAACGCGGGACACAAACCCCATGTAATTGCCTACAAACCAACATATCACTTGTGTATGGGGTCAACTGGGGTCACGCAGCGCACTTCCATGAACATGGGTTACACTGGTGCGTTGCCCCAACGCTATGCTAGCGCTAGCAGTGTGGATCAAATTCATAAAATGCGAAACCTTGTTTATGGATAAAACGCTGTGTCCCTTTTCTATCGGGACACACTGTATTACTGACTTACATTAATATTAGTTTTATATCCATAAACATCTTACTGAATTGCTTCGTCATAATTTGGTCTGGACGTCAAATGTTGAGATTGAGATCTACCTGGAGAAGAATCATAGAATTTGAATGCATGCTCCGTACCCGCTCCACGTCTAAATTCCCATGGAAATCCAAGCTTTGCCTTTAAACCAGCTCTGAATGTAAGAATTACAGAACAGTGAACAGTTGTATTAATATTATGTATTACAAAAACACTGCTATATTAATTTTCACATATTGATTAAACAATTAAGGAATATTACACTTGGTCGTCAATAGCAAATACGCTTTCTTTTCAAAATATTAAATAGCATACGAATAAAATAATTATTAGAGTACAAGAATCATACGACTTATTACCTTGCTCCTGGATCAGAGTTCATGTACGTAAAGATTTTGACAGACTCCTCTGGAGTTAGAATGTTTTTGGCTATGACAGTCATAGCAAAATCTTGTGTTTTAATCAATGGGAATCGAACGAGAGGAAGAATTTTTGCAAGGACCTTTCTCTGATCTGAGGGGCAGGGCGTTGAAGAATTCAACTTTTGGCCCGACCACCTTGACACAAAATAAGTATTACCATAGTATTATCTCTAGCACATTCAAAGTTTATTTGGGTTTCAGTTAAAATACTACAATACTTAAATTCAAAAGAAATTACGCACCTATACTAATAATCATCAAAAAATCTGTTTTGCTATTACGTCCTACGGGCAAATGGTGTTAATATTATATAACTTTAAGAGTGTTTGCATACTGTAGATTTACCAAAATTTTTTACTCTATAGAAACTTATTTTTCTGAATTTACCGTAACAACGCGTTAAAAAGCTGCAGCTCGTCAATTGCAAGATCATCTCTTGAAAGTAATGTCAGTAGTGAAGCTTCGTCAATTGACTTGAAACTGTAATCATTCACAAGCTTAGAAAATCCTCTACAACAATTTAAAAAAAACAATTTTAAATTATGGATTATACAAAGAAACTGAAATAATTTAAAGCGTGATATGCTGTTGGCAAGACCGACGATGTGAATAAAGTATATTATAACGAAATAGTAATTAATTAATTAGTTCCTACTTTGCCATGAGGTCGGCAGCCTTCTGCTTCAGTGAAGTCAAATCAAAGTGTCGAGCGGTCTGATAGATTTGAATCGCATCCTTCAACTGAATGTCCGTTTGCATGAGTAGCTCACATTTTTGAACCAGGGGAGACACTTGGTATTTGTGTGCGACATGGAGAATCTGAATGGCTTCAGATATTTTGGTTGTAAATACATCTCCATATATAAACTGCAATAATAAAACAGCATTATTTGCTGATTGCTATAGCATACATTATTGACATCAAATTAGCATAGCTTAACTTATTAAACGAAACATTATTGAAATTATACAAAGCAAGCACTTAGCTCGACTGAACTATGACACAGACTATAACAATGTTCTACTAGTGTAAACTTCGGTTACATTTACAGTACAAACAATGCTTATACACAAATCCACTCTCACTCTGAACTGAACTTCAAACCTGGGTGAGCGGCTGCAACTTTCCTTCACTGATGATGAGTGAGTAAATGACACTTTCATTAATAAAATAACAGAAATAATAAAATTATCATGACTAACTCACACGAAGAAACTGCCGAAAAACAGAAGGCTCGACATCCGGAACTTGAACACAAGGAATCCCATTGTCAATATTTTGTAAATTCGTCCAACGATCAGCAAACATCACTTCAAAAACTGGAGAGCGGGCCATGAGAAAAAGCTGATGACACGAAATTCTCTCTTTTGACGACCCAACAATAAACACTACGTCAGAGTGCTTTGCATTTCTTAATAAATCCAAGTTACACTCAGCAACTGTGGCACTATTCATTTTCGGATTATTTCAATAATGTACGAATATATTTAAAGTTAAATATATATTTACAGCAACCAAGTAAAAGTTTTGAATGGAATAATTTTTTCTCCTACAATTAGTAATTATTACGTGATTGATACGAAAGAATACAGAGTGTTGTGACAATGGTAAATAAAATAATTAAATGCCACGCTTCGATAAATTAAAGTTTATTTTCAATACAGATATGGACTGAGCTCCGTGTCCTTCAAGCTCTCACGCCAAACTAAAGTTAGAATTAGAAATAAGGAATGATGCTCCAAAACCAGGTATGCTTGCTGGACATTATGGAAATGGATAGACATTACATAGTGTTGCATATAATCACATATATACTAACTAGTAATAAGATTAAGATTACTATAAATTACGTAGATAAATATTTACGGATGTAATAGAAATAGTAAGTGATCACTGTTTCAAAGATAACGAGAACGAGACGAAAGCACGAGTCGTTTAATTAGTCTTTTATTACTATGTACATATATTAGAGGTCGTTCATACATGATGCCATAGAAATATTTACATTTCTAGGAGCCCCCCCCCCCCCCCAGTCATCAGAGCTTAACGATTGCGTAAATGGCAGTCTTTAACATAAGAGGTCATCATTATCCAAGCAGACACATGGACCCTGACCGTACCAGTGATATAATTTATGGCCGAATCCTATATTAAGATTGACATTTAAATCAGACTTGACCGGATGAATTCAAAAGATACAGGACTGGCTCACAATAGTTGACTAGTAAGGAATGCGGAAAAGTTCAACGTATAATTTGAATTTCTTCTGACTGGTCTTGAAGACTTTTAGGGCATTGTAAATTATTGAATAGAAAAATTTAGGTATGTAGATAGGTAGGCAAAAAAATGCGTACAATCAACATAATCTGAATATTAAGTACGTAATTGATTTTACAACGTTCTTCAATGTAAGCTAAATCAACCTTATTCTCCATGTCAAAAGTCGAGATAGCTGGTTAGGGCTGTCCAAACCCTGCCCGTGTCCATTTGATTGCATGGATATGAAACTCTTTGGACAGCCCTGCCCAGGTATCTCGACTTTTGACATCGAGAATAGGTTACTTTTTAAATCTTTGAATATAGGTTATTTTCGAAACGAGGAAAAAATACCATAATAAATAATTATCTCGACGGTTCCCCTACCGGTCAGTGTCCAGTAGAAATGAATTATCTGAGAATAATTTTACCTGTTGAGATGCTCACTCACAACGTTATGAAAACGTTTCTAATAAACAGTGTTGTTTACCACTTATAGCCAGTTATGGTTATGGCAAGTGTTGATTAGGCAGTTCGATTTCTTTATAGTTAAATGCTATATTTCATTAATATTTTTGGATGTGTTCTGTGCACGGCCGTACCTAGGTACTATAAAAATGTGATTTGCTTTGTCAGCGAAAAAGCATATAATTTTAGGACATGTCATATTATGACCAAGCGCCCACATCGCTTTGTCAGTAAATGGTACGAACATGCATAATATTTAATATGTACCTACATCAGTCTCCATGACGTGTCTATAATATCTTGAAAGTAGGAGTGAAATGTGAAGCTCATAATAATAAAAGGGAAACTGCAAGCTAAACAATTCGCAAGCTGTAAACAGATTTGAGTTCTGTTTTGTGAACAGCTAATTACAATACACACACTTATATCACATATGATTTATGCACAATATTATCTAATGAGTTTTTAAGGTGCACGAAATGCAAACATTAAATTAGTCCTGGCATAAACGCCTAAATCAACTATGGGGAATGGATACTTAGTAATAGTAAAATTCGATACCTCATTGTTAAAATTGCATTCTATTTCTGGTGATTTGTTTTACTATGGACATATAATATGTATGTACTAGGTACGTCACAGTGCTTTGCATTTTTTAATCTCCACTTAATCAGCAACTGTGGCACTATTCATTTGGAAATTATCCCATGATAATATCCGAATATTGAAATATATATTTAAAATCAAACTCAAGTTTTGAATTATCTATTTTTTTCGGATTGAACTCCATATGATCCATAATCTCCATGCAAAAGTTGAAAGTAAAGTTGGGAAGGAATCATTCAGGAAATTTTGCACTATGTAATTAAAAGCTTGCATGTACCTGGCCATTATGGATGGACATTAATATTTTATATTTTATATAGGGTGAGAGTGCCTAATTGTGGCCGGATTCATAAAAGTTAATCTTTGAAAATTCATAACTTCTGAACCAGAGCTTGCAGAGAAAAATCTTATAAACACAAATGTTGGCTGAATCTCGCTTAATAAGAGTAAAAATAATCGTGAATGCAAATTATTTTTCAAGATACAATGAGATATGTTCACAAAGTTGTGAATTTTTAAAATTCTCTAAATTGCCCTTTTTGTGGCCGGGTGAGTCCTAATTGTGGCCATCCTTAAATTACTTCATTTTAATAAAATTTAAGCACCCATTATGTTAATGCAGTAGTAGCTGATAATTTTCAAAGAAAACTGCACAACTTGCAGCAACCAGCATATCTGCTTTTCTCATGCGTAAGCTCTCGATTATCTGGAGATTCTTGCAAAAGACTCACTATAGTCAGTTAACTAATGTGTACATCCTTCTAACGTTCTAACTAACACGCACACTATCAATTGGATTGTTTAATGGACCAAAATTACCAGTTTCCTTCATACACAACTCTAGATTCTGTAAATGATGTCATTATTTGCATTATGGGTCGCTCGTAAAATCTCTCCGTTTGCTGCAATGCTTAACAGGCTAAAATAATTGATATTGTCGAAAACAACTTAAATCACCGTGAAATCGCTCGGGAACGATGAGAATCTCACTAAAATTATGTTTTGTATCTTGTTAATCCTAATCTTGGTGTTACATGCTAGAAACCGTTTACTTTAATAAGTTTAGACCCGGCCACATTTACGCATCTGCAGTGGCCACAATTACAGCACTTCGATGAAAAATGGAGGATTTTAGTTTTCCAACTTTTGCAACTATCTCGAAAAACAAAAATTCAATCTAATGACGTAGATTACTTACTTATATTAGTTGATCATTACTCCTGAAAAGTTACAACTGAAAAGCTACTGTCGTAGATTCTGATTAAATTTGAACTTGGCTACTATAAATATGAAAAATCGGCAAGATGGAGGGGTCCACTTTTGTCAATTTCGCTCACAATCACTGATTTGATTTTGGCGCCTTAAATTTGAATGTAGCTAGTACACATCTCTCAATGCCTTGAGATACATTTTCTATGTTGTGACATGCGCGCCAAATATAGCGGGTGGCCACAATTAGGGCATGGCCACCATTAGGCACTCTCACCCTACATGAATTTCTTACAGTAGAAAGTACATAATTAAAAAAATTAAATATTTATATCTATCTGTTACATATTTAGGAGCCGGACACAAATGACGCCACCCATCATCATCAAGTTTTGGGACCCACCCACCCCTATAGGTGACGCTTTTAACATTGCGTTAAATGGGGCGCTTTTTGGGACCCACCCACTATAATGGGTGGCGTCATTTGTGTCCGGCCCCTTAAGAAATTCATCATCTTTTTTCCCCCTCTACAAAGAAAAATTGCATGGGTGCCTAGGGAGTTTAATACCTACTTCAATTCAAAATAAGTTTTGCCGAAATGCAATGTTAAGGTATTTTTTTATGTGGCGGTGTAGTCCCTCTGACTAAAGCCTAGGTTTTGCTTCAAAATTGACATTGCTATTTAATTTTTGACAGTATATTCTACATTTTACGTAAAAGAGAAAGTAGACGAAAATTATTTGCAAATTTTGAAAAATGCACCTTTTAAAATCATCGTATAAGGAGATGTTTGGACAACCTCCTGCTGAGAGTTTAAATAAAGAAACTGGCAATGAAATGGAACCTAAAAACTGTGGTTTCAGTTACAACTTTGTATGAATTAGTTTCATACTGTGACCGTAAACTTCCTAAAGCTAAATAAGCGCTGGGTGCAAGTAAGTAACGGGTCTGGAATAAGCACCGAGCTGTCACTCCAAAAAATTTCGAACATTTAAGGTACGTATTGTCTGGATACAAAGTCGAGATACCTGGGCAAGGTGTCCAAATAGTTTCATATCCATGCAATCAAATGGAAGCGGCAGGGTTTGGACACCTTGCCCAGGTATCTCGACTTTGTATCCCGACAATAGGTACCTACTATTTTTTGTATAGTAATAGTTGTATTAACTACATAGCCAGACACGCATGAATTTGCATAGTTAATTAAAAGAAATGTATTAAAACGTCTCTCCTTGCCCCTATACTTACAAGTACAATGACCGAATTAGCGCCGGGTATCAGATAAGCGCCGCAACTCAAGTAAGCGCCGGGTTGTCCGTCTAAAACATTTATTAAGCGCCTGGGACTCAAATAAGAGTTAGGTTTCAAAAGTAGTCAAAAGAGCGCCCGGTTATAAGCAATCCATATGCATAGTAAAGTATAGTAGAACATGTTCAAAATAGTTAAATGATAATAGAATCGCATTTTGGTCAAAAGTACTCCTTAATTTATACACTATTTTGTCAAACTAATAAAAAACAACACAAACATTGTGATTTTAGGCATCATTTTATGTGATATAGTTTAATTTTTTGACCTTTAAAAAAAATTAAGTGACTACCGGGTCTCAAGCGCCGGCCTGTAAGTCCAACAAATTAAATGAGAGCCCGGGAACTTATTCAGACTTTTAAGGAATCTAAATTCTACTAAACTTGTTGACATTTTATACATAATTAAACTTGTAAGTGTAAACTAATATACAATGTTAATGTTATGCATTACTGTTAAAGAAAAAAATTAAAAGTATAAACTGAAACTATAATGAAAAGAGCACAAAGTGCTCAACAAATTGTAAAGAAATCATGCTAATGGGGATAATTAATGTAGGAATGAAACCTAAAATCAATATTACGAATAGATAGATTATTTAAGTTAGATTTCAAATTTGCAGGTTACCAACTACCAGTAATTATGATTTCTTGATCGATAACAAAAATGTACTTTTGTGGTCCAGTCCTTATTTGATATACACGCATTCTTACAGACAGAAAACAAACGGTGTGAACAATGTTGTCTAGAGAGGACGTACAAGCAAATTCATAGAGCGAATGCAATGAGCAGAATATTTAAACCCCAAGGTCGAGCTGGTATTGTTGAAGATTTGCACTTCCGATAGGTTTATTCTGCCTACATTTCTGTGGGTCATCAATGTTCTTGTTCCGCGAAGGTACTCCACAGTTTGTACACGATGAAGATACGAGGGGTCGACTGGACCCTATGCAATTTCATCAATAAGAAAGTTAATAAAAAATACGTAAATATTTGACATATTTGACATTGTGAGAGTAGCTATGCTTTGCGAAAAACAAATTTCTAAGTTCAGTATCGTTTGCCTTGCGTAATACAATAGTTTACTGCTTAATTATCGCCTTCTAAAATTAACTAGGGAAGAAGCATTTGTACACAAATAACATTTAATTTTAAGGTGCTTACAGAAAGTAAAATGTAAATTTGGTACTGCATATCCGTTTCTAGGTCCAAATAGGGCTCAATCGTCACGACAGTGTCTCGATTGGAAAATATTTCAATATTTGTCTTCTCAAACAAACAAGTCCCAGCCGGAACCAAGGAAGTAGCCCACGTTGAGTATCCCGTTTGCACGTACATAGAAGCAATCCATCTGGTGGTTGCTAAGCTACCATTATTATTGTCGCTGGTCATAACATAATTTGGACCTCGAAGTGCTACTGATCCAAGTGCTACTGAGTCCAGTTGTGGAGATCCAAAAGCATTCACGTTTTCAGATCCTAGTGAAAATCTAGAAAATAAAACGTAAAACGTCAAAAAAAATGTTTCTTCTCTTCTTCTTTATGTTCAATTAGTATGTATAGTTTTGAGTTCACTAATAACTCACTGAATGGCTTCCTCGTGATTGACTCCGGAACTCAACAGTTGAGATGATAATGGGAACAATAACAAGCCATTTAGATTGGGCTGCGCACTGCTTGGAGAAGAATAATAGAATTCGATAGCATGCTCCGTACCCGCTCCGCGTCTACGTTCCCACGGAAATCCAAGCTTTGCCTTTAAACCATCTCTGAACGTATGGATTTCATAAAAATTGTAATAAAAAACCAAAGCTTACTAGTATATACGAGTATGACTTCGGTCGTCAAAATAAAATAAACTACGATAACTTTTGAAAATATTAAGCTGGAAACTAATACCCTAGTAATCAGAGAAAAATCTTACAACTTAATTACCTTTTTGCTCCTGGCTCAGAGTTCATATAAGCAAAGATTTTGACGGACTCCTTGGCAGTTAGAATGTTTTTGGTTATGACACTCTGAGCAAAATCCTGTGGTTTCATCAATGGGAATCTAATTTGTGGTAGGACTTTCTGAAGGACCCTTCTCTGATGTGACGGGTGTGGCGTTGGAGTATTCAATTTTTGGCATGACCACCTGAGCATACATATATCAATTATCTCTTGCACATTCAAGCAGCTAGTGGTTTATTTTTTAATTTGCCTAGTATTATTAGAGAAAATCTAAAAAATTATCCAACTTTGTAATAGTAGCCTGAACCGAAATATACACAAACCACAAACAAAAAATACTTAGAAATGGCATTATTTTATCGTGGAACAATATCAGAGTTCAAGCAATCTTGTCGATTGCTGCATGTAATACGGCCGAGTTCAATTATAATATATAGCTGATTCCTAACTTTAAATATTTTACCAAAATTTTAGTCCTTATCTTATTTATCTGAAGTTTACCATAACAACGCCATAAAAAGCTTTAGCTCGTCAATTGCAAGATCGTCTCTTGAAATCAGTGCCACTAAGGAAGCTTCGTCAATTCCTCTAAAACTGGTATCCTCCACAAGCTTAGAAAATTCTCTACAAATATCAAATATTGTTTTTTAAATTATAATGCAAACACTAAATATGGATAGTAAAAAGAAGCTGGCTGAAACAACATAAAGCGTGATACAGTAAGGCTAACGACATGAAATCACTACAACGAAATGTCAATTTATTCCTACTTTGCCATGAGGTCAGCAGCCTCCTGTTTCAGTGAATCCAAATCAAAATACTGAGCAGTTTGATAAAGCTGAATCGCATCCTTCAATTCAATGTCCGTTTCCAGGAGTAGCTCACATTTTTGAACCAGTGAAGTTACTTGGTACTTGTGAGCGACAGGAAGAATTTGAATTGCTTCATCTATCTCCGTTGTAAATACATCTCCATAAATAAACTGTAGGGATCATAAAAATGAAAGTTTTTATTAGTTGATTACTGCAACATACAGTTAAAAAATCAAATTAACTGGTGCCTGGCTGAAAAAACGTCAAACGTAATATTTTTGAAATTTTAAATATTAAACAGGCTTAACAGACTCTGATTGAGATTGTTTTTAAGGTCCAATAACAGTGTTATGCAAACCCAATTCTGAGCAGAAAAATTGCAGTTGGCAGTGGGCTTCTTTCATCTTTTATACAGAAATGCGGGTATAAGTAGGCACACGAAAGTTACCACTGTACTGTGGCCACTTTCTGAGTTGTGGAATTTCATTAGGTATATATGTACATATATACAAGTTAGATAGTTGGATAGGACTTTTTTGAAGCTCAAAAGTGGATAGATTTATAGCTCTCACTACAAATCTAGAACGCTTTGCATTCGTGTTACAACTTTCAACTTTATTGTGTTTGAAGTACTTTGAAGTCCATCTAACATGTAACTATTGACTACCCTACACTGTTGACCTTTTCTACTTTTTCGTAATATTGGGTAACAATTGACAATGTTTTCAGCTCTGAACTGAATTTTGGGAGTCGTCCAATGTCCAACATCCAACGATGAACAAAAAAGTTTAACTTTACCGGAAATAATTCTAAGGAATGACTCACATGAAGAAACTGCCAAAAAACAGTAGGCTCCACATCCGGAACTTGAACAGAAACAATCCCGTTGTCAAGATTTCGGGAATTCGTCCAACGATCAGCAAACATGACTTCAAAAACTGGAGACCGGGCCATGAGAGGAAATTGATGACAATAAATTCTCTCTTCCGACGACCCAACAATAAACACTAAGTCACAGTGCTTTTCATTTTGTAATAAATCCAAGTTACAATCAGCAACGGTGTCACTGTTCATTATGTTGTGAAAAATTATTCGAGTGCAGTGTTTAAAGTCAAAAGAATTAGATTGAAAAACTTACGAATTAGTTATAATTCCGTAATTATGTAATTACTGACTGCTAATAACAAATAAAGCTTTACAACGAACTTTAAAATCTACGAGCGATTCGAAGGCGACGAAATCCGAAGCTCGTGTTCTAACATGAAACGTGAAAATGTAAAATAACGTTATTTGGTATCTAACAAACGACAGACTGATTATGAGTGAGAAGTGAGATTGAGAACTAATATCTGTACAACCTGTGGCACTGCGCTTCCAAGGCGTGTCAGGCCTTCGAAGGCAAAGGGCCGGATACCGGACCAGATCAGACCTTCGGGTACTACCCTAGAGTACTTTTAAGAAATATCGGTCCCCACGGCGAACCAGTCCGCGTGCAGGGCTAAAACCATGGCATGGATTGATCGTATCATAAAAGGCTCCGGCAAGGCACCAATGAAATGACTCCTTTAGCTCCTCTTTGGGAGCGTTCACAAATGGCGTCACCCTTTTGGTAGGTAGGTGGGTCTTTGATGATTTTCCTAATGTTTAACGTAGTAAGTAACGAGAGGTCAAGAGAAGCATAAGCAAGTGGAGTAACGCTATTTACGAACGCTTCTTTTCCCATTTAGCAATTATTTCGCTACCCACTTTCATACCACCGCTACCGCTAATTGTGCCTTGAAATATCCTTTGTAATTGATCTTTTCGAACTGAAAACACGCGCCTTTTAGTATTTCGCTGAATGTTGGATGGAGGATATAAAAAAAGTAGATCCCTCTATTGATTACTACTGAGTTAAGCTCTGCTGTTTCTGTGACCAGAGTGCGAAGCTGTGGTGTGAAGTGACTGACAGGTTGACTTAATAGCAGTTAGCAGCAGTTTGTGCTTTATTGCTTGAGTATAAAATTGGGTGTTCTCATTTCCATTTTCCTAGTTTCGTCCTGATTGCAAATATCTATTTTCTATGCTTTCAATTTTATAAGGAAGTATAAAATAAAATGAGCCTGACGTCAGCTTGAAACTTGAAAGTTTACAATATATTTAGTTCGTACTCTCGTAGGGGCTTCTGTCTTGCTCACACAGTTTTTATCACTGCATTATGGGAAATGTAGGGCATGAAACGTGCTTTCGAGACAATTTTAAGGAAATTGCATTCAAAATTATTGGTTTTTTATGAACATTTTGAAAAATTGTGATCAAGAGTTTTTACGCGATTTCATTCTTTAAATTTCTTTATTTGGTCATAAACATAAAAATGGGGCTGTCGAAACATAATTATTCGTAAGCCGCAATGCCAAATTAGTACATTTTTTAAAAACTTTTTAGGTGCAAATTAAAAACTTTTTTTTTTGTATTTTGTCTCCGTCAGTCTTTAGATATTATGGAGAAGATGCGGTAAAAAATTAAATTGTTATACTTACGTATTCATTTAAACCGTGTCCAAGAGTGCAATGAAAGATATTCTGATTGCAAATTTTACTCCGAACAGATGTCCAAATTCCTCGATGATAGTATCTGGAAAGAGCTTTCCGATTTAATTAGACACCTCCAAGTCAGAGTCTATCACATTTGCCCTCGACATTTAGCCCGAGTTGTAAAAGAATTAGAGCTGAGTAGAAGCTCGGAAGTGGCTTTTGCTGTGGAAGAAGACAGATTTGATTTGCACTGGAAAATGTTTCAGAGATTAATGAGGAAAAACGGACATTTGAAGTTTTGAAGTTCGCTCACAATATGAAAACGAGGGATGAATATTTGAGCCACGCCACAATCTACACCATCACCACCGGACTTCCTCAGTACAACAGGTGGGTGCCTGGCCTGAGCGAATGGCGACTCTTTTATCGTCTGGAATTTATTGGTTTTGGGAAAAATGGAGCAAGATTCGGTTCTCAGGTGACGTCAAGATCGAAGAGAAAAGAAATAGACCCAAAGGCTTGTCATTTGCAGAGTCGGATATTTTCATGATATTTGTCATCTATGGAATAGGCGGGGGCTTATCTGCTCTTTCGTTTGTCGCTGAAATGGTCTGTTAGATACTGAGGGTTCGAATTTACGAATACTTCATAATTCATACGATAATTCATAAAACATTTTACATAATCATGTAATGGGTTATTGGTGTTCTGTGTGGTGGGCTGTGACTATAACGCCACAAGTAGTTATTCCGTGGAAAAGTGTAGCTGGAATGATACGAAGGGTCTTTGAAATTTTTTTGCTCCGTTATAAGGTACTCCATAGTTCTTGTTCCATCTTGTACGAGCAAGATTAGGAAGAGAGACTGGACCCTATACAATTTCATCAATACATTATAAAAAAGCTCACTCAATTCTGAAGTAGTGACATTGTAAAAGGAACTGTTTTCTGGGAAAAAATAAACGTTTAGTATTGTTTGCCTTGCGTAATACATATAATTATGTTGTACTTCGATACAGTAATCTCAATAGACTAACTGAATTAGAAAGAAGCATATCTACACCAAAAACAAAGTACTTACAGAAAATGAAACGATAATTTCATATAACTATGTAAAGATTTTGACGGACTCTTCGGCAGTTAGAATGTTTTTGGTTATGACATTCATGGCAAAACGCTTTTGGCAGACGAACCAGTGCACTTAATGCATGGCTAGAACTAAACTAGTAGTCGGACCACAAAATAGTGGTCTGGTCTGGTCCAACTTATTTTGTGGTCTGGACCAGATCATTGGGACCACTAGTGTCAACTATGCTCAAAAAGATTTATTAAAAACGATTTGCAAGTAGATTGATATCGTCAAAATTTGAGGTAGAGGGTGTATAGTTATTTATTTTAGCTTGTTCCCTAATGTTTAAGCTTCATAAAACTATAATAATAGGCATGAAACGATAACGACAGCAGCCTTGTAATTCACAGTAAGAGGCTAAACCAGCACACAATTTTTAAATACTACATTAGAAAATTCAATATTAACCCCATAAGTTGCACTTTAAATATTTGAGTGTGAGAGAATGAAGATCAAAACCACTTTCTTTTCTTACACTTGAGTTTTTAGATGCTGAGCAAGCATCTATTGGTCTGGTGTCTGTTTAGATGCTGAGCAAGCATCTATTGGTCTGGTGTCTGTCTGTCTGTCTGTCTGTCTGTCACAATGTCGGTTGGTCGCACGCTACACGTCGCATTTTTGAAGATTTTAAATTAAAACCTTTTTTAATCGCCCAGAAAAGCGAGGGAGAAGTGCTGTATAGTTTTTGGTTATTATTCAATTTATAGTTTGTTCGCAATTAACAGTTAAACCAACCAAGAATAAACTCCATGTTTCAAGATAAAAAAAAGGGCTAAAAATACATGGAAGGTACATACGGAGCTGAGAGCTTGTCAAGTTTCGCCATTGAAAATACACATGGAAACTTTTCACTAATTTCCAATACAAGTAGACGTACGACTTACTGTCCAGATTTGCCACACGGAGCTGTTGCCAATTAAGGGTATTCAGGGGTACTTTGGGACAAGTGAGTTGTCGGCGCATGCGTGTAAAGTCCCTTGTAACAGTATACACATTTTAATATTGCAGCATATTCAATATTTTCGATTCCTCCTTGGTAAGGGCCCGCAACTTATCAAGCACTGTACTACATCACATGCCCATTGTCGCCTTGAAGCATGTGGGTGTATTGTATTGTATTTAAAGGGATCGCACACAGTATGATACTGTGTGAAATGCCGCTCAGGCTACTGATAGGCCCATTGCAGACTACCCTTATACTATAACTTTAATTTAGGCCTTACGCAAAACGACCTGTTGCCATGGTATAGGACAACAAGTCTTTCGGTGTAGCCAGTAGTAGTTGATCAGTTGTCAAGATGCATGCACCCAGATAAATGTTTCTGATCATAATGTATCTCGGACACTCCGCCAGAAAGTGACGTGCTGTTTCCTGCTCTAGTCCACAATGTGAACACAAAGGTGAAATAGCTAGTCTCATCCTGTGCATATGTGCCTGGAATCTTCCGTGACCAGTGAGTATTTCGACTAGCAATTTTAAATGTATGCGCGAACATCTTGTAAGCGAGTGATTTCCATACCAAGGTTTGTCTATCCATCGCTTAGATTGCGCACATGTAGTTATTTTATCCCACCTATCTGTGTGTGCTTTCCTCGCTCTAGAGCGGACAGCCATGTTAACCACAGATGTGGCGATAGGAATAGAATGCACTGCCTCTTGTGTGGGGACAATGTTTTCATACGATGCTTTGGCGAGGCGATCTTCCTCTTCATTGCCTCGATAGCCAGAATGACTTGGTATCCATGAAAGTCTAACTACGTTGCCTGTGGCCAGACGGTTCAGACTTTCGTGACACGCAAGCACTAGCGTGGACACGGTGGTATCTTTTACCAGCGCATTTAAGGAGCTTAGACTGTCGCTAAAGATGTGTATTGTTTGACCTTCACAGCCCATTCCCAACAGCCAATTGGCCGTGTGTAGGATTGCAAAGATCTCACACTGAAATACAGTAGCGTACTTGCCTAGGTAAATGGATTCTGAATGCAGTGTTTCTCGGGTGTTGGATTGACACAGCTCAATGAGGACACCGCTTCCTGAGAGAGGCCCATTTCTGGATCCGTCTGTGAAGCAAACATACCCATGTGCTAGTTCCGATAGATCACTATCCCAGGCATTTCTGGGTTGATTTTCTACTAAATAGTAGATACTATCCTTTGGAGTAAGGAAGCTACAGTCAGTGCCCATTTGGAGGATGGGTTCATTGTTAACCCATTCATCCCAAAGGCGTGTGTGACTGCGATAGTCAAGTACTTGTGGGTTGCCATGCCACAGACCCCTAGCTCTCAATCTATGCATTGTACGAACTGCTATTCCAGTTAGATGTATATCCAAAGGAGTCAGTCCGACCAAGCATTCGATTGCGGACGTGGGTGTGGTCTGCATTGCCCCTGTTATCAAAAGGCAAGCGTGTCTTTGAACTTTTGTGAGAACCTTAACAGCTTTTTGAGTTTGAATAGCAGGATGCCAAACAGCAACAGCGTAGTCTATGACCGGACGAACCATTGCTGTGTACATCCAACTTACAACTCTGGGCTGTAGTCCCCATGATTTACCAACCATCCGCTTACATCTTGCAAGGGTGGTGGATGCTTTTTTCCCAATAGATTCACAATGTGGAATCCATGTGAGCCTCTTGTCCAAGATCACACCAAGGTATTTAACCGTGTCTGATTTTGGTAAAAGTATGCCCTGGTAGTATACAGGTCTCCCTTTAAAACGGGGGTTTCTAGTAAAATCAATTACATAGGTCTTGTCAGGCTTCAATCTAAGGCCATTTTTAACGCACCAGGTATCCGTCAGGCGTAAACCCGCTTGGATCCTGCTCACAATGGCGTTGAAATCCCGACCGCGTTGGACCATGGCTGCATCGTCTGCAAAACCCTGGGATAGCATTGATGGTACTTTGGCCTTCAGGGTGGCAAGTAGCTCATCCATTACTAGGTTCCAAAGAAGTGGTGAGAGAACACCCCCTTGTGGGCACCCTCTCTCTACACTTCTTCTCCTAGTTTCTTGTTGCAGTTCAGAGTGTACTTGACGATTACAGAGCATGCAAAATATCCACCTTCTGAGGAAGGGGGATATTTCCAAACGCTCCATTGCTCGCTGTACAGCACTAAACAAAAGATTGCTGAATGCTCCTTCAATGTCTGCAAAGACAGCAAGGATTAATTCTTTTCTTTGCAATGCCTTTTCTACATGTGTTACCAGCCTATGTAGAGCGGCTTCGGTGGATACTCCTTTTAAGTAAGCAAATTGGTTATTGCAGCGCAACAAGGCTTCTAATCTAGGAGTCCTTATGTGCATATCCGTTAACCTCTCAAGGGACTTTAGCAAAAAATTGGATAGTGAGATTGGACGCCACGATGTGGGTTCGTTGTAATCTTTCTTTCCTGGTTTTGGTAAAAATACGACCTTTGCATTACGCCAGATTGTCGGTGTGTGGCCCAAAATTAGGCACCCTTTAAACAGAAATTGTAGGTGTTCTGTGATTACAGGTAAGCTGTGCTGTAAAACAGCCGGAGCTATACCGTCAGGGCCTGGTGCCTTATACGGCCCAAAGCTGTTCACTGCCCATCTTAGCTTTCCTGGTGTTACAATTGTTTCTATCTCCGGCACGTTCATAGGAGTAAGATCAGGAGCTGGAATGACCAGCTGCGGATCACTTGGAATGTGGTGAGCTAGAAGAATGTCTAGTATTTCAGCCTTGTTCTGGGTGAGATTATCCGAACCAGGAACTTTTAGGCTTGTGGGATACTTCCTTTTTCCATTTCCAAGAGCTTTGCTAACCCGTGCAGCTACTGGTAGACTTTCAATCTCCGAGCAGTAGTTGCTCCAAGCTAAACGCTGGGCTTTTCGCAAGACATCTTTGTAGTTGTTTCTTGATGCTAAGTATTCCTTCCATTTGACAGGGTCTCTATTTGATATAGAGCCGGCCTGCCGAAAGAGATTTCTAGTTCCCTTGCGAAGTATTGTTAGATCAGGTGACCACCACGGAGCTGCTTTGCTTCTCCATGTGACATATTTTTCTGGACATGCTTTCTTAAAACTTTCCTGTAGACACAAGGTGATGTAGTTTGCTCGATCCTCCAAACCAATGGGTGTAAGGTCACATTTGCTGTCTACATCCTTTAACTTGCCTTTCAGTGTCGTTTGAAAGATTGTCCAGTCTGTTTTTCGTATATTTCTTATTTTGATTAACGGTGGTTTGGCGCTTTCAACTTTAAATCTTATGTACCGGTGGTCTGAGTTTGACTCTTCGTCAGAAACATGCCATAGTCGAATACGATTTTGTGCAAAACTGTTTGTTATTGTTATATCGAGAACTTCCTCTCGGTTTCTTACAATAAATGTGGGTTTCATGCCCTCATTTTCTACGTCCAGGTTACTGGCTAGTAGAAATTCAAGCAGTTTGTCACCCCTTGCATTTATGTTGGTACTGCCCCACACTGAGTGATGTGCGTTTGCGTCAGCACCAATCACTAGTGGTAGCTTGTGCGTTTCACAGTAAGATACTAGCTGCCTCATATGCTCAGAAGGAACGTCCAGTGTGTCACCAGGCATGTAGACTGATGCAAACACTATAGTTCGTTTCCCCCATTGCGTATGTATTGCTACTGTATCCTTATCACAGAATTGTGACAGCACTGTGGCTTTGACGTTTTTTGATGTAAGTATACATGACCGCGGAATGTCATTTGTTTCAGCAACAAATAGCTGGTATTTACTTCCAAGCCCTCGTATCACACCATGAGTGTGGTAGGGTTCTTGGATTAAAAATATGAAGGAGTGTGGGTGGGGTAGGGTGTGAGCACCAGTAGGGTGCGTTGGACGTGCTTGTCGCACTAACATGGCGTCGCGACAACCTATTAATGAGGATGCCGCAGCACGCGCATGGTGCATGTTAATTTGGGTTATGTCAACGTGGGGGGGAGTCATGTCTTTGGCTCCTCCCACGTGACCCAACCCAGGTGTTCGTGGCACGCTTAGGACCTAAGCCCCCTCAGTGGAGCTCACCCCCTCTTTCCCCCCACCTCCTGCAGATGACGATACTACCTCTATAAATCGGATTTGTCCAATTCCATAGTATAGCAGATGTTTACAGTTAACGAGGCAAGATACAGTAAAAGGATCAACCGCTATGATCTTTGTGTGTCCCTTAATGACACCACCTATCTCACTCGGTACATCAGCATAATTGATCCATTGTGTGGTGTTGAGCATTGGGTTCTGACTTCTTAACTTTTTACAAAAGTCAGGAAATGTAACCTTCATCCCCCCCCACCCAAACTCTGAATCTCTTATTTTTAACCACTAGGGGTACAGGAGCCATTGTATGCTTCCACCCAATAAAGGTGAGGTCCGTTTCGTTAGGCCCCTCCCACTTTATGTCGTAGGTGTTAGTAATGACCCAGTCCATTGAGTAGGCGTTGTTGCAGTCTACTCGTATTTGTCCCTTTGAAGACATATAAGGAGTGGTGATCTGAAGTATTGCTTCAGGTCCTGCAATCCTTTTTGCTTCCTGGGCTGATAAGGCAACAATGTAGTGCGCCAGAGCCAGGCCTGGGACTTTGTCAGTTTTTTGATCTCCTGCAAAGGTGACAATAACTGTAAAGTCAGTGCATGGTTCTTCGGCTAAAACAAATTTTGGTGGTGGTTTTCTCTCGCTCTTGCTCCCAGGTTTGGTTGAAGGTGGCTTTCGCCCAGCTTTTTCCGATGGGTTGGGTTTCCCCTCCCCTCCTGGGTTTAAGTTTGAGGGTGTTTTGGGAGTATCGGCTTGTCCTTTGCTCGTCTTTCTCTGTCTCCCCGTGGAGTCTGTGCTCGATCCTGGTGAAGGAGTAGCAAGAGTCCTCTTGGACTGACTGGTGTGGTGTCAGGGAGTGGGGTTCCAGATTCAAGAGCTAGTTTAGCTTGCTCCGCTTTTTCAGCTTTTAAAGCTTTGCTTCGTAGCCGAAATGCTTTCCAGTCCTTCTTTGGTTTAGGCTGGGTTTTCTCCCTCATCTTCTCATCCGTAGCCTTGTCATTGACACCGGTATCGGGAGTTGCCTCTTGATCTTCGGTGTTTGGCACTGGTTTGTTGTTGATGAGGGGCACAATTTCATCCTCCAGGAGTAGGGCAACAACTGTTGCCGGTACATCGACCTCCATGTCCTCTTTGGTAAGAGGACTCAGTACATTTACTCCATCAAAACCTGCAATGGATTTGAGTGTAAATTGTACGTGGCCGGTAGGAAATGTATATATTATTTGTACATTTAATAATACATAAATTATGTTTGTACACTGCGTGCAGACTAAAAGATAATTTATTTCCTGTATGTGTGTGTAATGTAGTACGGTGTTTGATAAGTTGCGGGCCCTTAACAAGGAGGAATCGAAAATATTGAATATGCTGCAATGTTAAAATGTGTATACTGTTACAAGGGACATTACACGCATGCGCCGACAACTCACCTGTCCCAAAGTACCCCTGAATACCCTTAATTGGCAACAGCTCTGTGTAGCAAATCTGGACAGTACATATGTACGTTCACAGGGCAGCCTGGTATAGTGGTCGTGGGTCTGGCACCAAACTTTTGAATTGGAAAATAGCCATGCTCATGACTGGGGTCCACGCTTCAAGCACCAGCTCAGCTAATCGGAATTCTCCTTCCTCATCATTTTACAGATGTTAGCAATGCAGCCTGGCATAATGGTCATGGGTCTGGCACTGCACTGTTGAACGAACATATCTATATAGTTTATAGATACTCAGGGCTCGTCCATAATGACGTCCTACAAATATCATAGTTTTAGGTGCCCCCAATTTGAAAAATTTTTAGATGCTGATTCCAACCTATTCTAACAACATTTCACGAACATATCTATATAAACTATAAATGCTCAGGGCTCGTTCCAAATGACGTCCCACAAATATCATAGTTTTAGGTACCCCCATTGCCAACTTTTGAACTTTTTTCCAAACCATTGTCACGAAATTATCTATATAGATTATGGATACTGAGGGCTCGTCCCTAATGACGTCCCACAAATATCATAGTTTTAGGTACCCCCAATTTGAAATTTTATTTTATTTCCCACCTATTCTAACAAGATGTCACGAACATATCTATATAAACTATAGATATTAAGGGTTCGTCCACAATGACGTCCCACAAATATCATGGTTTTAGGTACCCCCATTGCCAACTTTTGAATTTTTTTCCCAACCATTTTACCAACTTGTCACGAAATTATCTATATAGATTATGGATACTGAAGGCTCGTCCATAATGACGTCCCACAAATATCATAGTTTTAGGTACTCCCATTGCCAACTTTCGAACTTTGGCTTGCCACGTACATGTGTATGTGGCTATTGATTGTAAGGGAGGCTTTATAAATGACGTCATTTGTGAATCATGCAATTCTTTAAAATAATATAGCTTTTTTTGTTAACTAGATGCCACCTACATCCATATATGGCTTATTGATGGTAAAGGAGCTTCCATAAATGACGGCATTTGTGAATGGTGCAATTTACAAAAGTTTGGCTGCTACATTAAACTACATGCTATGCACATTCGTATATGGCTCATTCATAGTAGGGGAGCTTTCATAAATGTTATATCATCTTTTAACGTAACATAAATTATCTTGTGCCTTTGTTGTAGCTCAGCATCTACTTCGGGCCCGCCCCCGGTCGACAAATCCGGCGCGAAGCGCCGGATTTTTTCATTTACAAAGCCAAAAGTATTTGATCATTGTATTGTATGTTTATATTATGTTCCAATTAATGTTTGCATTACAACAGGGGAGGACTGGCCTGGCGGGAATTTTGGGAAATCGATGGCCCCCCTGTTTCTTTTATAGATTATACGTATATATGGGAGCATGAGCACACTGATTGCCTAGCTTGTTTAGTTTTTCCCAAGGAAGCCTGATGTTATACTGTTATACATCACTATTATTGTCTTATTGTAAGTACCTAATGCCTGTTAAGATTTCTAAATTCAGTTTCTAACCCACGACTTACTGTCTTGTACTGTAAACTTGATGTAAGCAGGAATCCGTTAACAGGGTACTTATTAAACCATTAAATTTGTTTGCATAATATTATGTGGAGTGTACCTTCTAATATAATATAGTAAAACATGTCTTAAGCTCAATCCAAGTATTCGCTCGTAAGGTTTAATGTCTAAATAGTTTAGTGTCATCATCACAGTATTTCTGTATTACGATTTTTTCGTATCACGTAGCACAATTTATTACAGACGTTAAAATGTAAAAATCTCTCCATTACGGTGTCATTCCTTTTGCAAACCTTTTACAGATTTTGGGATTATTTTATCACCAAGCTACTTGCCTCTTGCCTTATACTGAATGAGCCTCAGGTATTTGTACACGTCCAGCAAGTTGTTCAAAGTGAGCATATACGCGACTGCTACATTCAATTCGCCACATTTGAGAACACGGCCAACATCAATTATCCTGAGGTCGTCTTCCCAACTGAAACACATCAATTTAGCGAGACACGTCCACAGGTTGGATCAGTTCCTACAAACATATCCCACATTTTCAAAACCAGGGCCACAAAATGTCACTCGCTTATTATTATCCTTCAAACTTGTGGCAAAATAAATTCAGTTGATACAAACAGGCAGTTGGAATCAGCGAGTACCCGAATCAGAATTATACCAAAATGGCGCATTCTGCTTCTAAACGAAATTTGCCTCCGCCCAAGGCGCAATTGGGTTGGCAAAATCTTTGGGAATTCCCAAAGCTCAAATATGCCCTATTAAATTGCGGTGATCCTTACTTACAAAATTCGTAGCCAAAGCCACAAAATGAGCTATTTTGAAAATTGTGCTGCCTACCCACATGGAATAAATCCGGCTCGAAATATAGACAACACCTTCAGCTGTACTCCGTCCCCCAAAAACTGTTTTGAAGACGGAATTACTCACTTCAGGCAGTGCATTCAGAGTGGGAAACTCTTATTAGCTTTACGCATTCATGGCAAATCAAAACAAGCATAGGATACAAAAGAAAATTACGCAGCGTGTGACCCATTTCACAGATTTAGCCCAGCATCTCTGCGCACTGCAACGTATCGGATTCTTTGGGAAAGTTTAAACGGATCTGTGACAAATTGTTTTTCTTGGTCGCGATCATCACGTAGTATCGACGGACCACTTTTGGAGGATGCTCTTAGCTTAAGGTACGTTTTTCATGAAAATGAACGGAAAGGCAAACAATTCATTTCATTCCCTGTTGGACGCACAACACCATTTAAATTCATCACGCCCCACAATGTCAACGGAGACCAAAGTTCCTTCGAAATCTTTACAAAACCGTTTCCGACGTCTCTTTGTCTCATTAGCGACAGTGGGACTGTCGCTTCTTTTTGCAATTGCCCGCTGGTCACTTAGCGCATTTTTGAAAGAAATACTAATAGATTTTGGGAGCAATGTATTGCATGTAATAGCGACACTTACCGAGCAGCCGGTTAACTGGCTACAATTGGGGAGCTCCACAATTGTAAAGCGCGCTTGCGCAGGACTTATCACGCTATGGCTTTTCATCGTATTAATTCTGGCAAATGCCTACAAAGGATTTCTTAACTCAGATTTCACGATCCCGCATCCATATGAAACTAATTGGACGTCCATTGCAGAGCTCAAGAACTTTACTTTCCATTCTTTTGTGTGTGAAAGGAACTGCGATGAAATTAGCAGGAATCTGCCTGGGATTTTTAGCACTAAAATCAACAATATCGTATGGGATCTGTTTTATACTTTCCCTCTTGTCCAAAAGTGCAATGAAATATATTCGGAGTGTAAATTTTACTCCGAGCGGATGTCCAAATTAATTAATGATAATGCCTGGACAGATCCTTCCCATTCTTCGTTCAGAGTGTTTCACATGTCCTCGGCATTTAGCCCGAGTTGTGCAAGAATTAAAGCTGAGTAGAAACTCGGAAGTCGCTTTTGCAGTGGAAAAGGACCGATTTGATTTGTACTGGAAAATGTTTCAGGGATTAATGAAGCAAAACGGACATTTGAAATTTGCTCACAATATGAAAACAAAGGATGAATATTTAAGCCACGTCACAAACTACACCATCACCTCCGGACTTCCCCAGTATAACAGGTGGGTGCCTGAGCGGATGGCGGCAGCGGCACTTACACTCAGTGGACATAAGTATGTGTGATTCGGGGTGGTATGAATTAAAGTGCATATAACTCATAAACGGTTCAGAGCAAAATCATGAAAATGTAAATAAATGTAAGTCACTTTGTTAGTTATTAATTGCAATGCATGCAAAAGCTGTATCTCAACTGGATTTTTAGAAATTAAATAAATGCGAAAATTTTATTTAAAAAACGAGGCAAAAAAGTATTTGTGATTTTGGATTTTTTTAAAACTAAATCTATTTAATACTTGGTATGACCTCCCTTTGCGGCCAAAAGCTCCCAAATTCTATTCGAAACAGACTCGACTAGCTTTTTTGTGAATTCAGTGAAAAGGGAAAAATACGAATAAGAACTTTTCCTACTTTCTGGAAACAATTATATTTGATGCTGGGGGAACGGCCGAAGTGCTGAAAACCCAAGATGCAAAATATAATATATCCTTTGTTCGGTACTGAACCGTAGTTTTTAATAATATTCCCAGTATTTTTCCTGAAATATTCGAGGTCATTTTGATCTTACCATATTTAATAGTTTGTAGTTCAAAATGCCTTCATTTACCGTGTAATTGTAATATTAAGTGTAATATTACTACCTAATACTAAAATGCAGTTGACATCGACCAGATGTCCCATATCTGTACTTTAATTTACCTACAAAAGTAATTAATTTGTGTTTTTCCCTAATCTCCACATTCTATGTAAAGTCGGCCGCATCGGCCGACTCCGATTCAATTCATATCTTTAACTCCTGAGTTCCTTCAATAGCTCAGCCTTCAATTTATGTTAATTATCATTCTAAAATTATTTACCGTTACCACTTATCAGGCTGACTCAAGTCAGCCTTGAACCAAACTCCTGATTTGTCGTGTTAACTGTTAACTTGTAATAAGTTTGGTCCACGTTGACTCCGGAGCCTTAATATACTAAAATTACATGTTTATTTCTGTTAGATTTAACCGTGTGCCATGGGCCATGCCCATCCCGTTCTCATCCCTATAAAATTAGCAACTTCCACCACTACTCCCTGACTTCAACTTCAATTTTCCTCTGAACAAGAACTCTGTCCTTTTCAGTCTCCGTATATTTTTACTACTGACTACTGTAAATTATACATTGAAATTACTTCGTCTTTTACATTAAATAAACTAATTTATTATATTTTGTAGAAACGAGTTGTTTTGCCGTTTGCTTTTATTGGAGTTAAGTCCACCGGTGGAATTATAATCCACGCATTTGAGTCGCAAGAGTACGGATATTTTCGCCCGTCAATATCCTTCATTTTGCATAACCTAAACCAGGGATTTGAGAGTAAAGCCTTACAACCTCGACCTCTCCTCTCCCTCCCTTTTTTGCACCTTGGTTCCGCCACTGAACATGGTCCTTCGAACCGGATGTTGAATACCGGAAAAACAATAGTGGTAGTCCCGGGACTGAAGTGTGAAAAAACCGTGTTTTGAAGAAAGAAAAAATCCCGAAGTTTTAACTTACCCCAGCCTTTTTCTTTCAACCACCAACCGTGTGTACGCTGTACAACCAACCTCACCTATAAACACCTGTGTTACTGTGATTCATCCGTTTCATGGTTAAATTTGGATCTGGAGGAGTCTCACCTAAAGCCCAAAAACTCAAACAAAAGATGTCTGAAGCCAAAGCCGCCGCCGCTGCTGATGCACTCAGTAAACGAACCTCAATCAAGAACCGCTTAGCTGCTATGCAGACTGCCGTCAACAAACACGACGCCAAGACCGAACTTCTGCTTCCATCAACAGTACTTTCATACCTTAACAATCTCAAGAGATACAATGTGGAACTGGAAGCTCTGGAGGCAACAATCATTCTTAATGTTGCAAGCACTGACTTGGAACCATATATCACCTCATTTGAAGCTAAGTACGCCCTCATTATCCTTCTGGAAGGCCGACTGCAGAAAATATTTGCTGAGATTCCAAAAACTGCTCCTCTACCCTCACCCATTGAAATCAAGCTTCCCAAACTTGACCTACCAAAATTTAATGGAAATCTGTGTGATTGGATTTCCTTTCGTGACCTCTTCTACGCCTCTATTCACCACAGTTCATCTTTAACGGATGGACAGAAGCTGCAGTACCTCAAGAGCTCCGTAGAAGGGGAACCAGAAAGACTCCTCAGGTCGTTTCAACCAACCAACCAAAATTATGCTGTCGCGCTCAAAACCTTGGAAGAGCGGTATGAGAATAAGCGTCAATTAATTCTCCATCAACTCTCACTTCTCACTCGCCAACCACCGATGTCCTCCGACTCCGCCGTGCAGCTCCGGACGCTCATCGACACCACCCAAGAGTGTGCAAGGGCACTTGAGGTCCTTCAGCAACCTGTGAACCAGTGGGACGCCGTCCTCATCCATCTCGTTCTGGAACGACTAACCCCGGAAAGTCGCCAGGATTGGGAACTCAATTTCAAAACCACCACCCTCCCTACCTTCATAGAAACCATCGTACATCTGGAAGCCCGTGCCCGTGCCTTGGGTGCCAGCACAACCAAAAGTGTGAAAACATTCACCAAGCCGAAAAGTGTTTCAGCCCATGCCGGTACCATCCACCCTCCACCCAGATGTAAAGTGTGCAACCAGGACCACTACCTCAACCAGTGTGAAGTGTTCCTGAACATGTCTGTAGCTGACCGCATTACCAATGTGAAGAGCCTCCACCTGTGCTTCAACTGTTTTAGTAGTAAGCACAGTGTGGAGAAGTGCACCAATAAATTTAAGTGCCGGCACTGCAGCAAATCCCACCATACTCTCCTCCACGTCGAGAAGAAGCCGGAGCCATCAGATCCTCCACCACCACCACCACCGCCGCCGTCTCCAGCCTCCACCGAAGTCATCGGCGCTCATCAAGCCGTCGAATCCACCCAGCAGGTACTTCTTTCCACCGCACTAATCAAGGTATATGACCAGAGTGGTCATCCCCATGTGTGTCGTGCCCTGCTAGACGGTGGGTGTCATGCCAGCATGGTTTCGGAGCGCCTCGCTCAACAACTCCGCCTCCCAAGAAAAGACGTGAGTGTTGGCGTTTCAGGCATCGGAGCAACCAGTTGCGGAAACATCCGTCACCAAATCAACCTGACCATCGAATCTCTGGTGGATCCAAAAGTTTTCCGAAAAACTCCAGCCTATGTCCTCGCCCGTGTCACCAAAGACCTGCCACTCCAGCGGTGCCTCTCCTCATGGCCAGCCATCAAAAATTTGACGTTGGCCGATCCACAGTTCTTTAACCCTGGAGCCATCGACGTTCTCATTGGTGCTGATATTTTGGCGTCCATCATGTTAGACGGAAGAAAATTTGGCCCACCCGGGTACCCCGTCGCTCAAAATTCAGCCTTTGGTTGGGTACTGTCTGGCCCCATCCCTATATGTGATCAAGAAATCAGTAGCAACTTGATGACTACTGACTATCAACATGCTCCAGTGCAACCGTCATTTTCGTCACAAGTCAAAGTGCGACGTAAAATGGACTGGTCCACCAACAAACAATTATTTACCAACCAACGTGATTCCCATGCTAGCAGTAATGACGAAGAAGAAATTTCCAGAATGATGAAAAGTGTGTTTTGTCATTCTGCTCTCCTCCAACAAACCGTGAAACCAAAAGTTCCAGATCCTGTGCCTTTACAATCACCTTCAAACTTAAGATCTGGATCTGTCCGAGTTTCTACATTTCATCGTGGAGAAAACCTTCAAATTCTGTTGGATGCTGCATCATCTCAAATCTCCGACCATCCAACATCCCATTCCCAAACAGTGTCCACTTCAAACCTCAAAACCATCGAAGAAGAATCAAAATCAAGTGGCTAGTGTTTTTTCTTAATGTGTCTTTTGTTGGATTTCAATTCTCCAGGTTTGTAATCACGATATTTATGAACATGTATATGCTTCTTACCAGTAACCAGTTACTTAGCAATACTTAATAATTCATGTTTTGTGTAACAACATCCTGAGTATTTTGATCTGTATTCATTATATAATGTAAGTCATATCGTTTACTCTAATCCTCTGTGTATTTTATTCATCCAGTTCAATAATTCTGGAATTCAATATTATGTGTCTGCAATAATTCTTAAATCTGTGTGTCATGTAACCCTTCATTACCGTTAACCGTGTTGATCAAAAGTGTGTCATCAAATTCAAGAAGTGTTTTTGTCAAGTTTTGAACCTTCGTCAATTTGTGTTTGTAAAAGTGCTTCAAAATTCAACAATCAAACTTAACTACTAAGTAGTACCAGTACTTTTGTGTTTCAACCTGTTTATGTTACTATTTAATTTAAACCTATTTTGTGTAATCCAAACTATAGTTTCATTCCGTCAGTGTGTGGTTAATATTTACTGCTGTTAACTGTAATCCATAGATAATAGTCCCTGTTAAATCATGTGTTTCATTTTCATTTAAATATATGTATGTTAAAATAATCAGTGTTGAACCCATGCTCCCGCATGAGTTCAAGGGCCGGAGTATGTTCGGTACTGAACCGTAGTTTTTAATAATATTCCCAGTATTTTTCCTGAAATATTCGAGGTCATTTTGATCTTACCATATTTAATAGTTTGTAGTTCAAAATGCCTTCATTTACCGTGTAATTGTAATATTAAGTGTAATATTACTACCTAATACTAAAATGCAGTTGACATCGACCAGATGTCCCATATCTGTACTTTAATTTACCTACAAAAGTAATTAATTTGTGTTTTTCCCTAATCTCCACATTCTATGTAAAGTCGGCCGCATCGGCCGACTCCGATTCAATTCATATCTTTAACTCCTGAGTTCCTTCAATAGCTCAGCCTTCAATTTATGTTAATTATCATTCTAAAATTATTTACCGTTACCACTTATCAGGCTGACTCAAGTCAGCCTTGAACCAAACTCCTGATTTGTCGTGTTAACTGTTAACTTGTAATAAGTTTGGTCCACGTTGACTCCGGAGCCTTAATATACTAAAATTACATGTTTATTTCTGTTAGATTTAACCGTGTGCCATGGGCCATGCCCATCCCGTTCTCATCCCTATAAAATTAGCAACTTCCACCACTACTCCCTGACTTCAACTTCAATTTTCCTCTGAACAAGAACTCTGTCCTTTTCAGTCTCCGTATATTTTTACTACTGACTACTGTAAATTATACATTGAAATTACTTCGTCTTTTACATTAAATAAACTAATTTATTATATTTTGTAGAAACGAGTTGTTTTGCCGTTTGCTTTTATTGGAGTTAAGTCCACCGGTGGAATTATAATCCACGCATTTGAGTCGCAAGAGTACGGATATTTTCGCCCGTCAATATCCTTCATTTTGCATAACCTAAACCAGGGATTTGAGAGTAAAGCCTTACAACCTCGACCTCTCCTCTCCCTCCCTTTTTTGCACCTTGGTTCCGCCACTGAACATCCTTAATGGCAAATATGAGAGGTATGAGCGCTGGGGAATGATACGTAATTAAGACCTCGTATAACTACTTACTTACTAAAATGGGTGGGTGAGTTGGTGAGCAATATAAATATCTGTATGCCAATAATCGAATGAACTTATTATTATATCATGCACTAGAATATAATTATATATAAGTAAGTACACAATGCAATAAAGAGAACGTAGGTACAGTATTAAATTATGTGAATTTAATTGAATTTACGTTTACGATTTATTCAATAAAATGAAAGTGGGAATTGTTTTCCCTGAAACAAAATGTACCTAATGAAATGATACGAATACTTTTTATGTTGAAACGAAAATAAAAGGAGAAGCTAATGAATTATATTATTACGAATTCGTCCAATTGATTTTATATATTATAATAATTAGGATACGATACCAGAACTGATGCACGTACCCTCGATCAGATTACTCGTCACGGATCTGGGGCTGCTTACGGGATTTAACACTTTTATAAATCTATTTCTAATTTGACCTACGACCATGAATTTAATACGGAATTAAATATAAAAGAATATTTTCGTCAAAATATTAAATGGTTGAATTTACGAAATAACTACGATCAGAAATGTGACAAAACAGAGTCAGCGTATTTTGTCTAAAGTACGAAAAGAAATATGGCTATGAACAAAATTACGACGAGTTAAATTTTAATGTGTTAGAGGATCGAATTGGAAAAACTGACTGACTGGGATTTTACGAATCTCAGCTTGAGGAAGGCTCGTCTGAGATCGTCCTTCTTTTGTTTAAATCTATCCTACGGTCTGGAATAGAAAATTTACTGTCTGGGAGTTTCTTCCCTCGCGTCTACAATCTCTGACCGTGAGTCACGTGACAATTCGGTACCTTTCTCGAGTACTGCTGCATCTTCTTTCCAAGGAGCTTAAGAATTTCCTTTTCAAAATCCTCGCCCTGGTATCGACGTCCGCGCTCGATGGCAAAAATAAAAAATCCGGTAACGATAATGCTTTGCTGAAAAGAAACTTGATGTGAAAGAAAAACACATTGGTTAGTTCATTTTCCTACGTTCGCTTCATTTGCAAAAATATTTCTCTGATCCATCGGTACATGGGATTATTAGGATTACGACAACAAAATGAAAATTAATAACGGGTTGAGGGTTTTAATATCACGATTACCTCACCACTCATAAATACCAAAACAAATAATAGTGTATTACGTATAAAAGTCTTCTCTCTCGGAGATCATCATTACTTTGATTAAGTTAACGGTAGGAATATATATAAATACGATTGACTGTCGTTTCCCGCTGATGGGAACGAAATACATGAAGTGTCAAATTCTATCCAACACGGCTAAACTATTGAACGTCAAACAACAAATATGTCAGTATTAATAAATACTAAGGTCAAGAAATGCAAATATTACGAAAACGTTCCAGTACGAAATATAAAATGACTAAAGCTACTGTCAAAACGAAATATAAGTACCTAATGCGGCACACCAAACGTCACTAAACGACAAAGTACCTAAAGTACATAACAACTAATAGTAAATAAATGCATAAATGAAATTTTTACGTCAGCCTCACAACAGAAGGTTGTAGGCGAAAAAGAAACGACAAATTTTCTACAAACGAGTCAAGATATGTCTGCCGCTGGAGACATTCACAATTTTATCGAACTTTGCGGCTGGACGACGTGGCGGCCAAGTCAGCTTCAGAGGAGGATAAGTCGGCTCTGGGGAAGGACAAAGTTCGACCTCGGTTTGCGTGCTCCCCACTTCTACCATATAAATATTATGGCTAATCGGATCCTCCGGCAGATCATCCTCACGTTCACCACTTAACCTGGGGACTTCGAACTGGCTTTGTAAGGACAAATCGGTGGTACGGCCTAGTGTGGAGTTCGACCGCACGCATTTGGATTTTCGTATAACGCAATACATCCTTATAAGTGTACCGCTTGTCGTGCTTAAAGAAAATCGTCTTTTCTCCGTTTGAATTTTCGAATTCGCTCCAACTCTTGGGGAATCGGGAATGAACTTCTTCGTCATACTGATCCTCAGCGTGAAGCATATCCTCAGGTACGATTTCCGTTGGACCTTCGTTGTCAGAATCGTCCTCATTATATTGGGGAGGATTTCTGTAATCTAATATAACAAAATACTCACAAATATTAACATCCTACTTTCCATAAAATACATACGTTCACGAAAATTAATATTTTATTCTTTTCTACGTGCAATGTTAAGCGTTTACCGGAGAAATTGCTTTTCTCGGGGTCCATCTCGAAGACTGCTTCGACTACTGATTCTACATTCGGATCATTTTCCATCTGGGTGCAGAAAAAGGGGAAAAGGAAATAAAAAAAAATAAAAATAAAAAGTAAAAACTCTCCCATTATATTTCCTGGACACAGAACGGTAAAAGATTAAACCTACTTTCGTTTTGTGCTTTATACATCTACATTCAATTTTATATTACGAAAATATTTTGTCAACTTTAATATATTACTTTAAAGCAAAAGTGCAAATTCACCGGATTGCAGTGATAAATATAATTATGTGCATTAATTAATGATTTACAATCTCATAGAAACTACGTTCTTATATACATGGATTTTCAACATTGGAAATTTGTAATTGTGGTTGGGACAATTTCGATACAAATAGGGTCCTTGACATGACCAACATAATTTTACGTTCGGAGAAAACGGCTAGAGCCGTTGAGTACGTTTGACGGGACACTCATCAAAGATGTGTCGAAGATCCTCTCGGAGTCCTCTGTTAATGCAGACGGAACATTCCCGGATTTTTGGTACGCTTATTTTTGGAACGTATTCTTCAGCTACTTTTTCAGCTGGTTTCTCTTTTTGCGAGGCGGCTTCTAAGAACTTTATAGCTCTTTTTTCGTCTTCAATTTTCTTGTGGATTTCTGCAAAGGTTTGCTGAAGAACATCCAACGCAGTTTGACGCTTTTGTTGATCCTCGCCCAATTTTGGATCCTGGTCTTCCATCATTTTCTCGTCGGGACTATCGGGAGCCTCCGAACTTACAACTTTTACTGGACTATCTTCGTCGACGTCCATCAGAATCAGATTTTCATCCTCGCCCGGATTGATTACCACGTCATCATCGTCGCTCGCCATTAGCAAATCGTCTTCGCTAATATGTGACATCTTATTTGCACGCATAATTAAGTCAAACCTTTATGATTATTTACATTTATAATATGTTCATTTGATTTCGGCATTAATCTACATCTTCTATGCTACATTCTTCTACGCTACTTTCTTCTGCAGGGCTACTCGCACTAAAAATATGATTTTGGACTTTAATCATTAAGTCCACGAAATTTTCAAACTCACGACCACGATCATCTTGGAGAATTTGTAATTTTCGAAGGTCGTAAATTGACGGATCTAAATTTTTGTTCCAAACTCTTTGACGTAGTCCTCGTCTCGGTTCCGCAGGGACGGGAACGAGGATTTGAGATCTGGACGTTCCAGGAGCGTTTGGATTTTCGGTGCCTACGGACTCGACGTTCGTGGGACTCTGTAAATTACCCTGTACAGTATTATTATTAATTGGAGACGGAGTTGCAGATTTCGGAGTTTTAGTTTTAGGTGGGGTTCGATTTTTCGATGGAGATGGTGAATTGAGGGTTTCTTGGGCGCTGTCGAAGCGATCCCAAATGCTACACGTTCTGTTTCTGGGACTTACGTTTGAATTTTCCTGACGTGTCACGGCAGACACGGAACTACTCCCTTCTCCCCCCTGTGGGTTTAGAGACAGGCGAGTTTCAGGACTCTCTATAATTGTTTGGCCGTACCATGAGTGATGCGAATTGTCAGTACTGACATCGTCTTCCAGCTCGGGGCAAGAATCATCACTCTCATCCGGAAATAAATCGTAAGGCGTAGCACTTGGCGGGAGCTCACGGTGAGCGGTCGCACTGGCATTGTATATTCCTCGAGGAACAACATCCGGAAAAATATTGGTACCATCCTCACGGGGTGGTTCGGTAGGGTCGATAGTAGGCTCTATAAAGAATACATGATCGGCCTGAGTGGGCTTAAATAAATTAAGCCATTCCATATTTTGATCGACTTCGATTCGAGTTTCGGTGGCGATTTCTGCTACTTCGGGAATGTATGGAATTAAGTTGTGTCCATGTACCATTTCTACTTCAGTAGGTTTTTCGATAGAGTTTAAATCGAATTCGGCTGGACACAAAAAATACACATGTTCATTTTCAATGAGACTGTATACTTTGTACGGCCCTGAGTATCGGACCATGAACTTGCTCGGAGTTCCTGTCTTTCGAGTATAATTACGCCTAAGTACTAAATAACCGATATTAAAATTCATATGCGGATGTCTACGATCAAACTCCAACTTACGCTTAAGTTGATTTTCGCACGAGTTTTGATGCGCTTGCATCCGGTGTTTGAAGAGTTCACCAATGCGAATGAGATGCCTCTCGGGGTCATCATCAGATGAGGAACTTTCGGTAACGGCTTGGTCATACGGGTGAGTAAGAGACCTACCAAACATTAAAAAGTAGGGACTGTACCCAGTACTGCTGTGCTTGGCAGCATTGTACTCATTAGCTACATGCAGAAGTAAAGTATCCCACGGTTCATCTGTATCAAATTTTAACTTTTTGAGGATAGAACCAAATGTTGAATTACTACGTTCAACGAAGGCGTTACTACTGGCGTGTCGGGCAGAAGTGGCAATACGGATAATGCCATAATTTTCGCAAAATCTAAAATATTCGTTAGAAGTAAAGCACGCTCCATTGTCGGAGACAAGTGCCTGAATTTTGTGCTTTTGGACGAGGGGTTCCAAACAACGTATCGTTTCGTCTGTCATAGGGCCGGAAGTAGGAAAAAGGTATAGGTATCGAGTACATTGATCAATGCATGCGAGTATGTATTGGTGTCCTTTTTGGGTGCGATTGAGAGGGCCTAAATAATCTATACTTACTTTAGCATAGGGAAGTTGTGGCGTAATCATGACGTGAAGCGGACCAGAACGGCTCCGTCGCTTAATGAAGTGCCGTTGACATGTGTTACAGGAGCGACACACGTCCATAACTAATTTGTGCATCTGGAAGAACCAGTATTCTTCCCGTAATGCAGCATAAATTTTCTCCTGGCCGAGGTGCGATCGTTCATGCAAATATTTAATAGATTGCTTAGCAAAATTTTCTGGGTTCACCTGATAGTCGTTCAAGGATGCCGGAGTCGGGATTTAGCTGAAAATTTTTCCTATACTTGTTATAACCAATGAATTTATTCTCTATGTCCTTACGTAGCGAGAGAATAATTTTACTGATGCGTTTGTCATTATCGACATCAACGAGGGAACGAATATGAATTGATTTGATTTCAGGTTCACTTTCGTGAGCACGGACACGGTTGTTTCTCGGAGGACGACTGAGTCCATCCGCCATTTCGTTGCATTTTCCGGCGACGTGATAAATCTTCAGGTCATACTCACTGAGTTTTAAACTCCAACGAATGAGTCGACCATTACATTCAGATGTATGTAATATAGAAGTAAGCGCCGAATGGTCCGTGTACACATGTACCTTGCGACCAAGTACGAAGTTGCGAAATTTTTGCAAACAGTATATGATTGCGTAACACTCTTTATCAGTCACGGACCATTTTCGTTCTGATGTCGTGAGAGTGTGCGAAGCGAATCCAAGTGGACGTCGAAGTTTACCTACTTTCTGAACTAGACAGCCCGCAATCTCGAATTCGGATGCATCGGTCCATAGTTCAAGCTGGGCGTTCTCGTCTGGGAACGCTAAAATCGGAGCATTAGTAATCGCAGATTTATTATTGTCGACTGCTTGACGGCAAGCAAGATCGAAAATGAAGGGCACGTCTTTCATAAGTAAATGATAGAGTGGTCGTGCTAGCCGAGAATATCCGTGAATCATGCGGCGAAAGAAGTTTGAAATCCCAATGAAACGACGGATTTCAGTCGTGGTTGTAGGATATGGGTATTCTACGATAGTTTTAATGCGATCGGCATCGATAGAAACACCTTCGGCATTAACTCGGTGTCCTAAGAAAATGATGCTCGGAAATCCTATGAAACATTTCGAAGGCTTAAGCTTAATATTAGACTGAACGAATAACCATAATAATAACTCTAAACGATGTAACATTTCGTCGAATGATTTTCCGCCAAAACCTGAGTCATCTACGTATGCACTTAGCCATTTATGAATGTAGGGTTTTAGAATTTTAGACATAGCAGATTGGAACAATGCGCCACTATTAATAAAACCAAAAGGAAGTCGTTTATTTCGCCAAGTACCGCAGTGGTTACTGTATGCTAGACAATTCCTACTGTCTTCGTGTACTTCGATTTGCTGGTAGGAGCTTGCCATGTCGACCTGACAATAATGAGTGCATGCAGATAATTTATTTATTTCGTCTACAATCGGTGGGAGGGGAACAGCTATGGGTTTCACTCTTTTATTTATTTCGCGAAGGTCGATTACTGGGCGCCATCCGTTCGCACCTTTTCTAACGACACGTTGTGGTGATACTCAGTTAGAGTGACATGGCTCAATTATTTGTTTCATGAGCAGGTCATCGGTGTCATCGCGACAAACGACTTTGAAAAGATTCGACATCGCAGCAGGCGGATTAATGAGGGGCGTCGGATCAAGGAGATCTACTGTCGCTTGAATGGTTTTTCCTGTCAGCGGATCAACGATTGAGGTATGGAAATTTTCGGGTTTCCAACCAAAAACTGAATACTAACGCGAAAGTAAGATACGGACTTGTCGTTTTTCAAAAACGGACAACCCTTCGTAAATTTGAAATTTATTCCATTCGTCATCCGTAAGATCCTGACTACCTGGAATTGTGTCCGGGACCGGTTTGGTTTCGTCACCTATAGGGCATTGTTGATTGTCAATATGAACTTTATTGCTACGTACATAACATTTAGGAATCGGGCGATACGTACTAAAAATTCCTTGTTTGGGTAAAATAAAATCGTCGTCAATACTTGTGGCATGGCAGTAACCAGTACCATTCTCAATGTCAATTCGGTTCTCTTCAATAAGAGCACCGAATTTATTGAATAAATGAAAATTGGGCTCAACTACGATCGGGCCAGAATAATTTCGATTAGCGGTATAAATAGGAATTTTCGTTAATTCTCCTACATTCAATCGTACGGGATGAGTCGTAAATAGTCGTAATTTAAATTTGGGCAGCTCGGCTTCGGCCGTGCTGGACATAATAGAGGTATCAATACTACGTACAGCCTCGTCAAAGGAACTTGTAGTTTCAAGTTCGGGGCGAATCGTATTAGTACCTCCAATTTGTGTGGGTGTCCTATGTTCGGGCGTTACTACAGGCTTAAATGGTAAATTTAACGGATTTAATATTTCTGATAAACAGTCGACAGTAATTTTTCCTACAGCGGATGCAACGGCGTTAGTGAGTGGATCAGGTATGGGTAAGGTCAGTGGAAGGTTTCTCCCTGAATTTATGTCATTAATATTAGTCATAAAGGATGCAATTTCCGATTTATTTGCCTCAGTGAGTTGTATTTTACATACGCGACCAACTCTACGATTATTGGGTAAAATGGGGTCAGGTGCAGAATTTTGGTAAAATTCCGGTTTATTATCAATAAATTGATTCGCAGTCGTGAACTTGACTATTCCGAGTCGACAATGAACTATGGCATCGTACGTTGTCATAAGGTCCATTCCGAATACAACGTCGTTACTTGGGGAATCGATTACAAAGAATCCCCATAAAATCCATTTGTCTAATTCAGGAATATGAAAACGGAGAAATATGAATTTGTCCACGAAATACGGTGTACCCGTATCAATCGATAAAACAGCCTGAATAGGGCGACATGGTTGGATTAATTCTGTCATGCCAAGGCATGAAACAGCGAATGGACTGATTGAGCTTATATAGGCTCCGGTATCAGTGAGAACATTAATGTTCAATCCTTTTCCAGTCATATGCTGAAAAGTGAAATCGCGTTTGATTTTTTTACCTAAACGTCGGTTTGAGCGAATGAGGTGGACCTCGTTGGTGTCCGGGAATTCGAATAAGGATTCGGGTACGATGCAGTTGGAAGGGTTCCTACTATCTGTCATAGCGTGTCCCTGTAATTTGCGAAAGGCAATGTCATTCTGTATTGTCTCGTAAGTAAGTACTGCTGGGTCGCTAGGTATACGCAGGTTAAACATTCGCATGTACATGTTATTATTATTGGGCTGATTATGGGCCATACGGTCACGAACTTGATTAATATGTGGCACTACGTCAGTGTCGTTATCTACGGGTGTAATGATAGTATTGTTTTTTTGCGAATTATTATTTGCTAAATACGGTGAAAATAATTGGAACAAACGAGCAAATTCCTGTTGTGTAGGCATACCTACGTTCTGTTGTCCCTGATTCGTATTGTTAATATAGGCTGAATTTCGGTTTTGATTGTTATTGTAGGAGCGCCTACTGTCGTAGTTATTCCTATTATTATAGTTAGTATTATTATTATTACGATTCGAATTATTGTAATTATTGGAGTTCGAATTGTTTCCTCCCGATCGATACCGTTTCCAACCACTCGCTTCTGGTAGTAATGGAATATTGTTTTCGTCCATAAACAGCCAACACTTCCATACACTATGGCGTGGGCTTTGGCATCGACAACAAGTCGGCCTCCCGTCTAGAGTGACACATGAAGCTTTATGTTCAGCTGAAAAGCTGTTTGTAAATTGGACGTCTGTGTATTTATTGGGGTTTGGGTGATTGGAGTTATTATTGCTACGATGATTGTTTCCTCGATTATTATTATGATTCGGATGGCCCGAAAAAGTTGCAGCATTGTTAATGTCCGGTGCATTAACTATTTTATTGCTACGGGCAAAGGCGGGTTTCTGAGCCAATGTGTCATATGAATAAGTCTGTTTGACTTGCTGAAGTTTCTTGGAATTTAAATCAATGATTCGATTTAATGTTTTCGTCATATTGTCAATCGAAGCGCATGACATGACTTTGTCGGCGAGGAGATCCGGAAGTCCCTCAATTAGCAATTTAATTTTCGATTCTAATGGCATGTTGGGGTCGATTTGTGCCATTACTTGCATTCGCCCAGCTACATAGTCACTGCCACTCATACCAGGTTGGTATAAAGTTTTAGGCAGGTCAGCTGCAGCTCGTGTCGACATGTGGGCTCGGTCAAACCTTAAGACCATGGCATCCATAATGCGATTCCACGTATCTTCGCATTCGTCTGAATCAGCTTCGTTTAATGTGGGAATGTTATGAACTTTTTCGGAGTCCCACCACTTTTTCGCAGGGCCCTCGGGAAGTTGATCAAGCGACATAATGGCTTGATATGCGGTAATATTACGCCTTAATATTTCCTTTTTATAGTCGATGAGCCAATATGCAGCTTCTCGCTCACCTCGAAAGTGACCGATAGGCTCAATGAGTTTCTGCTCATTATTCAGACGAATTTGCGTCATGTCCATTCCGCCTGAACATATTTGATAGAAGGGCTGAACGATAGCCGCAATATGTTCAGCTGTCAAATGATTCGTACTTGGGACGAAATGAGATGTAGTAGCGTTTACAACAGTATTACCACTCGGATTTGCAGCAGTAGTAGCTGCTGGACCACTTTGTCCATCCTGGCTCCCGGGCATCTTGGATGCGAAAAACTTAGATACGTTTGCAGTCGCTACTTCTATCGGTTTTAATTTTAATATGGGTCGGCCAGTCGTAGGGTTAATAATATTCGAATCGCGTTCGAAAAATAATTCTTCTAATTTACTGTCGGCTTCGAATTCGTCTACTTTTCCGGCTTTGAACAGATCGTCCACTTGCTTATGGAAAAGTTTAGCTTCGCGATTTAGACGGGTGAGGTATCAACAGTTGAATTTAAAGGGAGATTCATAAGTTCGGAAAATGAATTAATAAAGCTCGAAGGCGGTTTTGGACGTAGGCGTATGCAGTCTGTCCACGTCAGTATCTCGTATTTAGTAAGGCTTGTTCTTCCATACGGTATGTTAGCAATACATGCAATGAATCGGACTTTGAAAATTCAGAGTTTTTGTAATATAATATACTTATCGTCAGTTACAATTCGTAATATTGTACATAGATCGATCTTGCAAATAAGCGATTTAGCGTTTCGATTAAGCTGTCGATTGTCATGCAGTTGATAACACGTTGGGCAAAGCAGTTGGGTAATCCCTGGATTAATACTTTTAATTTGGCTTCGTTGCCAATGTTAGGATTAATCTGTATCAATGCGTGTAAGCGGTTAATTACGTATTCGTTAGCATTCATACCAGGCCGGTAGATCGTATGGTGCAAATTATTAAGGGCCATAAACAGTAACGAGAAACGAAAAGAAATTATAATGTTGTCGTTTATACAGGTACCTACTTTTCTTAGATTTTTAAAAGTACCTACTATCGTATGTATCTACTTTGAATTTAAATATTATTCTATTACACTTAACTATTGGTCGAGAAACAAAAGGGAGTTCCTTCGTTTTCTCTTGTAATCCCCACGGTTCGTACCTAAAATGTAGTATTGCTTCAAAGCATACTACTCATTAAAGCTATTTATGACTAGTAGTTACTGTAATTAATTTAGTCTAGTCTACGTTCCTATGTCTAGAATTTCGAAGTACGACGATAAGATTTGGAAATGATGAATAAGAATTAGCTTCGGCACTGATTCAAATTTTGTCAACGGAAACGAAAATTCTTTCCTTTTGTTCCGTTCGAGGACGAACAGACAAGAAAAGTTTAATGATGAATATTAGATTTCGTGACGGGAGTCGATAAACGAATACAAAAAAAATCCTAGACAGGGATTTTCTTATCAAGTAACTGTCTGGTTTTCGAAGCTCAGAATTTATCTTAACGACTAATTTATGTTAATTCGTAATGACGGTCGAGACGGATTTAGGATTCGATACGATTTTAAGTTCACGATAGGTCAAGCAAGTTTCACGAATGGGCGATATGTACGCTGATACAAATTTTCGTTAAAGACGGCGTGTTCGATGTCGTATGAACTTTCTTAACGATGCGGCAAAATATGGAAATCCCTAAGTTCGATGGGTCCCTACGATCGACAGATAAAAGAATTCGTTTAAAATAATTCGGAAAGATTTATATATAACGCAAAATTATGGGGTTATGACTTAGCCTGTGAGATGACGGTTGTTCGACTCGCGCAACTTCCACGTTGGATGCAATTAATTTATAAAGCGACTACGAAAGCAAGCAAAATATTTTATCGTAATATGTATAGAAATAATATGTTTCGTATAGTATATTATGTACCTTGGGTCGGATTTAATACGTTTGATTAAATCGATTAATCACGGTTTTAATGACGATTCGATGACTACGAACGGAATTGAAATGATACGGCTCCCAAAAATTCGGTTTTCGATTAAATTAGGGTTTCTTCCCTATGATCGGATGTAAAAGATTCAAAACGATACGGATTTGGCTCTCGGTCCTTGGTCAGCGGGTAAAATTCGGAACTTTTCCACTACGTTCGATAATACGAAAGTGATTACTCGGATCAGCTTCAACATTTAGTCAGTTTTCTAAACTAAAATAAGAAACACAAAATTTCGATTAACAAATTTTCGATTTATAAACATATAACGGTATTATTTTCGATAGTCACGATTTAATAGTTTTATCGGTAAACGAAATGACCTCACACATTCGAGTGTAGACGTGTAATTAGCGCATACGTAAGTATATATTTTTCAATGACCTCTTATTTAGGTTGAAATCGATTCGATATATTCGGAAACGAGCGAATTTATACGGAACGAACGAAAGTAATATATTTTAACGACGTGTAAATTTTATTGACCTGTAAATACGAGTTACGAATATAAGTGGAACGTAATTGATTAATATAACGAAACGGAAACGGTAACGAAAAGAAATTCGGACAAGAACGAATACGAAATATTTCTTACGATTTATTGAGCGAATGATTTGACCTCAAATTATTTTAATCGGACGAATAATAAATCGGTTTCAATCTAATAAGTTAAACGGTTGATTACGACAAAAGCCACGGTAAGCAAAACCGTGATTATAACGGAAGTGACGGTAATATATAATCCTACGGGATTTAGGTTTGCGGAGCAATGATTTGCAAATATGCTTAGGTTTTACGATTGGCTTATAAATACGGGGCTGAATTGAGAAATCGCAAATTTTTATAACGATTACAAAACTCAATAAAATTACGAGGTATAAGGGCAAAAAGTTTTCGTAGTGTAATTTATAAAAGCCTACGAAAATATAAAAGTCTAAGATTGCGTTCAAAATATCCGCAGCCAAGTGGCGAGTCACTGGGTGCATAGGAAAAGATACGAACACTTACGGATTACAACTTCTCAACTTGCAGGTAATTTGTGGCTTCGCCTTAGCCTTGAAATATCACTTAAATGTTTATACTTTTCGATTAACTTCGAATTAATTGTATGACTCTCCTTTCAGATTAACGGTATATCTTCTTGACTACGGTCACGACTAAACGAAAAATGAAAATTTGAATGATTTTTAACGGAATTTCGAAATTGCAATCTGAACTGGTTGCTCACATTCACTACAACGAACCACTAAGTATGATGCAAGAAAAGACTGGCGCCTGAATGGTTACAGTCACAGAATATCTAACGGAAAAGAAAAGTGAAAGACGTGGGTAGTGCTACTTTACTACTACTGTTGTCTACCCTTAAAATTCTCAATTTTACTGCTTTACTATTTGGATACACTTCGGCTAGGTGTATCAAGTTACCCAATATCGTCACAAAAAGAGCTCAATGCTTTCCGTGGTACTAAATTTTATGTCACCTAATTTTTCTAGTTTTGGTTAAGTATGTTTATATTTTCAATATTCTAAATTGCAAAGTAAATCTAACTTAACTATATTTAACTGAGATTTACTAGATGCGCAGGTGCCGCGTTCATAAAACAGCCACTTGCTACGGTTCAACGCAAGTGTCTATACGTACAATTATAAAATTAAATTAACTATATTTAACCGTCACTTACTGCCAACGCAAGTGTCGATTTCTGTCTTTCGGCTACGTGCTGTGCAGTTTACACACTTTTGTTTCCTATCTAACTTAATTTATAGTTTTAATATCGACGTGACTATCGTTCCTAAATTAACTTAACGAGTCAAGGGCGGGTCACGGGGTCAGTATCAAAATACCCCGCACCTTAATTGAAAAGGGGAAAATACGAATAAGAACTTTTCCTACTTTCTGGAAACAATTATATTTGATGCTGGGGGAACGGCCGAAGTGCTGAAAACCCAAGATGCAAAATATAATATATCCTTAATGGCAAATATGAGAGGTATGAGCGCTGGGGAATGATACGTAATTAAGACCTCGTATATCTACTTACTTACTAAAATGGGTGGGTGAGTTGGTGAGCAATATAAATATCTGTATGCCAATAATCGAATGAACTTATTATTATATCATGCACTAGAATATAATTATATATAAGTAAGTACACAATGCAATAAAGAGAACGTAGGTACAGTATTAAATTATGTGAATTTAATTGAATTCACGTTTACGATTTATTCAATAAAATGAAAGTGGGAATTGTTTTCCCTGAAACAAAATGTACCTAATGAAATGATACGAATACTTTTTATGTTGAAACGAAAATAAAAGGAAAAGCTAATGAATTATATTATTACAAATTCGTCCAATTGATTTTATATATTATAATAATTAAGATACGATACCAGAACTGATGCACGTACCCTCGATCAGATTACTCGTCACGGATCTGGGGCTGCTTACGGGATTTAACACTTTTATAAATCTATTTCTAATTTGACCTACGACCATGAATTTAATACGGAATTAAATATAAAAGAATATTTTCGTCAAAATATTAAATGGTTGAATTTACGAAATAACTACGATCAGAAATGTGACAAAACAGAGTCAGCGTATTTTGTCTAAAGTACGAAAAGAAATATGGCTATGAACAAAATTACGACGAGTTAAATTTTGATGTGTTAGAGGATCGAATTGGAAAAACTGACTGACTGGGATTTTACAAATCTCAGCTTGAGGAAATCTCGTCTGAGAGCGTCCTTCTTTTGTTTAAATCTATCCTACGGTCTGGAATAGAAAATTTACTGTCTGGGAGTTTCTTCCCTCGCGTCTACAATCTCTGACCGTGAGTCACGTGACAATTCGGTACCTTTCTCGAGTACTGCTGCATCTTCTTTCCAAGGAGCTCAAGAATTTCCTTTTCATCAGAGCTAATCTTCTCACACCATTTTCATAGGACAGTGATCAATTTCGATGTGTTTTTCAGTATAGGTTTGAGCCGGATTCCGGATATTTTAATTCAAAATATCCATACAAACTTCTTTAGTCATAGTTTTGGAGATATAGACTAACCTTTCGACTCCATGAGCATAAAAAAGTCCCACATTATCACGCTCCAGTTGAGTTTACTATGAGTTAACTACATAGTCAAATTCTGTTGAAGTAGGACATTTGAAGGGCGTTACACACTTCTTGGGGACCTTATCATTGGAGCAATGTTCTTTGGTCCGATAAACCTAAATTCTGCCAATTTGGTGTCAAAGGAAAAAAATGGGGTGGAAATGTATGAAAATTGTAATTACGCAAATTAAATTATTGTTGATAAACGTAGACTCACTTCATCAGAGTGGGTGAATGCATTAAAAATGAGTGCCAAATGTTTACGCCAGGTTAAAGCTGTACTAGGTCGTTCTCCAGAATCTACACTTTGCAGGCACTGTAAAGAGGAAGAAACCCTCGCTCATGTTTTAGGGAAATGTCATTTGGAAAGCTTACTAAGAAACAGTAGAAATAAAGTAAATTCAATAATTGCCAGACAATTATTAAGGTTACTGGACTGGAATGAGTTTGAGAAACTAACAGATGGGACTTCATAACATGTGGATATTATATGCTGGAAAACGAAATCTAGGGCTGGATATATTCTGGATCCTACAATACGTATGGAACAAAATTCAGGTGAGACAGATAAATATTTATGAAATTACAGCTAACTCAAAGATTTTTTACTTTTTTAGTATGAGAAAATGATGATCAAGAAGACTTTTTTCTTGCACTTCAGTTTATTTATTTGTAAAACTAAAAGCATTTGATAATTTTAATGTTTTTTCGATGGTTTATATTATGCTCAAGAGAATTTACAGAAATAATATGACACAAATGACGAGTTTGTACCAACTGACGCTCACTCTGCATTAATTGGTCTGGCGTCTGGTTATGTCGATTTATCTGTCAACCTAAATGTAGTAGGCTATAGGATGTAATTTTTTACAAATGACCCCTCTAACTAATTTGAAAAGGTATACACTGGTGCTCGTGGAACAATTTAAAAAGGATTCCTTAACTTCATGAAAACCCATTGTTTACATTATGTGATAGCATTGATTGAATATATAGCGATTTCCGTTTTGAAGAAATCTGTTTCAATATGCGTGTATCATTTTTGTGTATTTTTTTAATTTTTTGTGTTCCTAACGATTCATTTTTGAAGTCCATTTATAACTTAACAACCAAACATGATCCATGTCCAACAATATTTTGAAACGTATACTGAGTAAGTCTTTTGGGCTATCCTCGTTGGAAGTGAGATAATACTATTATTATTATTATTATTATTGTACGGTATTGCCTTTCATCCTTACTAGGATATATCAGCACCGATATTACTGTACGGATGTATATGATTCATCGAATCTACAACCAGTATGTATGTATTTATTATGTAGTCTATGGATATAGTCGTGACCCAGACGTACTCCTTGAGGTAATATATTTATCCTGCATCACTGCATGTATTGCAATATTTCCCTTGCGGAGGAAGCTGGTGGACTGAATTATCCTAATAGCCTGAGAGTACCAATCCCCGACTAGAAGTCATCAGCCACCACACACCCATCTGACCCCTGCACTATATGAGAGAGCGGAACGAGAGAGACCACCTGCAGGAGAATCGGCCTAACAGTCTTGAAAGTGGGAGGAAGTGTATGCTGTAGCACATGGAAAGGCTGCAGAGTTTACTCTGCTTTAAATGTACACTACCTCCGTCTCGTGCCATGAAGGCAACGGATGAGCACATGTACATACCTCTCCACTTACAAAACTCCCCACCCCAAACTGATCCACTCCGACTGCTCCCAAGTCCTATCTCTACTTGAACCACAATCCATGTGTGGGGCAGACTCCCCGACTTAGCAGTTCAGCAGTTCCCGCCAAGCCGGGTTCGGAAGTGAGATAATACTAGCGCTAAGCTCAGTATCTCCTTCGTGTCCTAGGGGGACAAATCCCAGCAAGCCCAAAGTTATACTGTGCTATATTCATACGTATTAGTTTAAGCATCTAAATAATCTATTTAAAAAGTAACATACCAAATCCAACTCTAACTGGACTGTCAATATCGTTTTAATTTAGTAATTGAAGCTTTTGGAAAATTATATTGGAACACTCATTTTCGTAAGCATTGCACAAGTGTAATCTATACTCTAAACGTTAATGTATGTGTGCTTGAATATTGCAAACATGCCTTTTAATCGAAATATTCGTTAGTAGCGTCCAATCTCTGCACAGCATATAAGAGCATCATCAAAGTATTTTTGTAGTTTTTCGACACAGGTGCACTACAAATTACTACCACCGTTCGAAATGCAAAAACCCTTCCATTTTGATGTCACTCCTTTTGCGCAAATATTACTGGTTTTTAGTTTATTTTGCTCCCAAGCAACTAGCCTTATTAGGCTAAACGAGCCACAGGTATTTGTAGACGTCCAACAAGTTGTTCAAAGTGAGCATATACGCGACTGCTACATTCAATTCGTCACATTTCAGAACGAAATCGACACCAACTATCCTGAGGTTCTCTTCCCAACTGAAACACATCAATTTAGCGAGACAAGTCCACAGGTTGGATCAGTTCCTACAAACATCTCTCAAATTTTCAAAACCAGGGCAACAAAATGTCACTCGCTTATTATTCTACTTCAAACTTAGTGTAGCAAAATAAATTCAGTTTATACACGTCAGTTGGAATCAGAGAGTACCAGAATCAAAATGATTCAAAAATGGCGCATTTGGCTTCTAAGCGAACTTTGCTTGCAATCAGCTGAGCGCATTTGGACTAACAACATCTTTATTAGTCCAAGCATGCCCTGTTCAATGACAGTGATGCTTACTTACAAAAATCGCACCCTAAACCACAAAATCAACTATTTTGAAAAATGTGCTGTCTATCCACAGGGAAAAATTAGGACTAGAAATATGAACGACACTTTTAGCTGTACTGACTACCCCAGAAATTGTTTTGAAAGCGGGATTAGTCACTTCAGGCGGTGCATTCAAGACGGAAAACTCTTAGCTTTACGTGATTTTAGTGGCGGATTAAAATTAAAACAAGCATCGAATACCAAAGAGAATGAAGCAGCGTACGATCCCTTTCACAGATTTAACCCAGGATCTCTGCGCAGTGTGACTCATCAAATTCTTCAGGCAAGTCTAAACGCATCTGTAACAAATTGTCTCCCAGGATGGGCATCATCACGTAGTATTAACGGACCAATTTTGGAGGATCTCAGTAAAATATCCATTATTCCTAAACAGGAACAGGAAGGCCAAGAAGTTATTTTGTTTCCGGTCGGACGCACTTCTCCGTTTAAATTCATTACGCCTCACAATGTCGACGGAGCTCAAACTTCTTTTGAAATCTTTACAAAACCATTTCCGACATCTCTTTGGCTTCTTATTTTAGTGGCGACAGTGGGACTCTCGCTTTTCCCTGCAATTGCTTCTCATTTTGAAGGGGTCCACTGGTCACTTATCGCATTTGTGAAACAAATCCCTTTCGATTTTGGGAGCAATGTTTTGCATGTAATAGCGACACTTACCGAGCAGCCGGTTAAATGGTCACACTTAGGGAGCAGCATATCTGTAAAGCGCGCATGCGCAGGACTTGCTATGGCTTTTCATCGTAATAATTCTGACAAGTGCCTACAAAGGATTCCTCAACTCAGATTTCACGTTCCCGCATCCATATGAAACTAACTGGACGTCCATTGCAGAGCTCAAGAACTTTACTTTCTATTATTTTGTGAGTGAAAGGAACTGCGATGAAATTAGCAGGAATCTGCCTGGGATTTTTAGCACTAAAATCAACAATATCGTATGGGATCTGTTTTATACTTTCCCTCTTGTCCAAAAGTGCAATGAAATATATTCAGAGTGTAAATTTTACTCCGAGCGGATGTCCAAATTAATTAATGATAATGCCTGGACAGATCCTTCCCATTCTTCGTTCAGAGTGTATCACATCTGTCCTCGACATTTAGCCCGAGTTGTGCAAGAATCAAAGCTGAGTGAAAATTCGGAAGTGGCTTTTGCTGTGGAAGAGGACGGATTTGATTTGCACTGGAAAATGTTTCAGGGATTAATGAAGCAAAACGGACATTTGAAATTCGCTCACAATATGAAAACGAGGGATGAATATTTGAGTCATGGAACATTCTACACTGTCACCTCCGGACTTCCGCAGTACAACAGGTGGGTGCCTGAGCGGATGGCGGCTCTTTTGTCCTCTGGGATTTATTGGTTTTGGGAGAAATGGAACAAGGTTCGATTCCCACGTGGTGAAGATGAAGTCAAAATTGAAAAGGAAAGAAATGGACCCAGAAGCTTGTCGTTTAATGAGACGGATGTTTTCATGATATTTGTCATCTATGGAATTGGCGGAGGTTTGTCTGGTCTTTGTTTCGTCATTGAAATGCGCTATTGTACTTACGGAGCGTTCAAATTCATAAAATAGTTTACATGACTAGCAAATATTTTTTTAATTATAAGTAAATATAGTACAATTCAATAAGGTGTTGCAGTAAATCAAAATTTCTAGATTTAAGGAATGCAAAAAGTACAACGTATAATTTGAAATCAATTGATTACAGTTTAATATACAACAATTACGTTAGCCTTCGAATTCTGAATCTGAAATACGGACAAACCCAATAAGTTTTGTATACGGTGCCTATTAGCTTCCCAAATAAAAACTAGGAACGCTAAACAATTCCCAGTACAAACAACGACAAAAGCAACAAAAAGATGTTCAATACTAAATGGGGTTTCGTTCAAAGGAGCCGAAGAATATTGTGATCTCAGAGTGCTATTATTACTTGCCAGATCTTTCTTGATGATTTGTTTTCCAAGAATTTCATTATAATTTATAAGATCTTTTGTCCATCTTAGGAAATGTCCAGTGTCTCGCATCCAGTAAAATAAATCATTCAGCTCAGACACAAGTCTCGGCTCGGCTTGTTTTGGAAATGCTAAGTGAAAAAAATCGTTCATAACGTTTGATTTTGAATAAACTAAAGATTTTAGCTCATAATCTGGTTTTGATCCTAAATTGTTTCTTTTTTCACTTGCTAGTGCATTTTGTGCTATAATCGGATCCATCATGTTTTTCCAGCCCATACAAACGCTTTTTTCTCTACTAATTGCAGACTTCAAGCATTCAGTAAGACTTTTAATTTTTTGTAATCGATCTCTTATTTTGATATGCGTTGAGGTTCTTGCCGTTCTGAATAAGATATCACTAGGAGCACCTGGTAAATCGTGGAGCATTACGTCATAGTCTAAAGCCATAGCCAATTTTTCAATGTCGTCTGGGATGGTATTCTTAAATGGAATCGTAATATGGGAGAGTAAGTCAGAATTGTAATAGTTGACAAGAATGAAGGCAGACAGAAGCCAAATTATAGTTAGGATTTGGATTTGGATTTTGACTTTAATATTTGAATTGGTTTTTCCCACTTGTACGCAACCGCCAATTTTAAAAAACTGGACCGGTATACTCTGACTAACAACTGGACCGTAGGTTAAGAGGAAAGCCTTAAACAAATTTGAAGAACTTGTCGACAAGAAGTTATTTTTTGAATATTCAAAAGTAAAATAAAAAAAGACAAAAAGGCTACAAAACACGAATAAAATCAAAAACCAAAGTTGTTTTTCAAAAGGGTTTAAAAATGCAGTCCAATGAAACTGAGCTGATTCCTGCATAGTAACGAAATTCAACTCGATGGCTGCACAATACGTTCCATAATTTAGAAATGGAAAGCGAAGAGGATTGCCCACAAAGTAGAGACCAACATCAACTCTGTTTTGAATTAAATCCCCCATTGCACCTTTCCATGATCCGTTAGATAATTGAATGAACTCCACTGGATATGATTTGAATTCGCAGGAAAAATTAAGCGATTGAGACATTGCTTCGATTGGTCTGTAGGAAATTCCAAGAATCTTAGAGCGGATTGGTGGTGATGATTTTAAATGTCCAGCAGCGTCGTAGGACACTCGTAAATTATTAACAGCCGAATCAAAAGTTCCCACTCTTAGAGGTTTTGAGCCAGCACGATTTTTTAAAACTGACGATGTTTGACTTTTTGACTTAAATGCTGGTTTCAGTTCAAATAAATCGTTTGTTTTTAGGAAATTAACGGTCTTGAAAATTTTATCTGGATTTGCTTGACTTATAGGGTTACTAATCTTTATAGTAGATTGACAGAGACTTACAAATTGAAGGAATATACTAACGTGGGCTGAAATTATTATGCAACTTTTAAAAGACATATTTCGCACTTGATTTGGTTTTCAGTTGATCTTATATTCGGTGCTCTCTGTTGTTGTGTCTCATAGAGTAACTGCTCATAAATGGTTTGTTCACTATGCAATTTATGACTTCGCTCTGTCTTATGAATAATTGATAAAAGCAGCTTACAAAGAAATGCAATATTGTGCATCGTAAGATGGCAATTATTTGGTATTACGTTTCCTTTTTCATATCATATGATGCATATCGTATGTGAAGAACCAAAATGACCCATTTCCATGTTAAGCTAAAAATAATATCCACTATCTACAAAAATATTAAAATATGTCTGGAGAGCATTTAAATGGAACATTTTGCACTTTTAAAAAATATGTAAATAGAGCATTTTACACTTTTTAAACACATGCACAATTAAAATATTTTGTACCTTTTAAAAACATATGGAATTTAAAAATTTTGCCCCTTTTCATAAACATGGAATTAGAACATTTTACACCTTTTCAAAATCATGAAAATAGAACATTTTACACCTTTTCAAAATCATGAAAATAGAACATTTTGCACCTTTTAAAAAGCACGTAAATAGAATATAGTACACTTTTCAAAACTATATAAATAGAACATTTTGCACTTTTCAAAACTATGTAAATAGAACATTTTGCACTTTTCGAAACTATGTAAATAGAACATTTTGCACTTTTCAAAACTATGTAAATAGAACATTTTGCACTTTTCAAAAATACCTAAATAGACCATTTTGCACTTTCAAAAATACCTAAATAAAACATTTTGCGATTTTCAAAATACATGTAAATAGAACATTTTGCACTTTTCAAAACTGTGTAAATAGAACATTTTGTACTTTTTAAAAACAATTAAATAGAACATTTTGCAATTTTTAGAAACAATTAAATAGAACATTTTACAGCTTTCAAAAACTCATAATTAACATTTTACGCATGTTTCACAATTTTTTTACGACATAGCTCATTTTGATTCGAGCTTAAATTGGAAATGGATCATTTTGTTTCTTCACAAACGATATTTAACTTGACGTGTTACGCATGAAGACGTCCTTACCCACGAAATGCACAGGAAGTCATCGGAGAGTCATATATCATAACATAACTATGTTTGTTGAATAATACATTAGTACAAACTTATAAATTCTCCTTCCTGACACGAATGGTTCATTTAAGTGCATTTCCTATGAGCCAAGCTATACTAACAAAAACACTGCGAACCGAACTGGACACTGTAGATGCCTTTATTTCAATTTTTTATTACATGGATGGTATAGAAATAGATTAGCTTCATTAGAAAAAGTAAACTTGACAGTTTAGACATTAGTATGGCGGAAATCAAGTAACCTAATTTAAACCTCCGTGTTAAATTGTTAATAATCACCTTGCTATGATAATATGCAACAGAGCTATGAATGTGGCCAGGAAGCAATATTTCGACAAAAGATTGTGCCTGCGTGTATCATGCGATGTGGACAAAAAATAATTACATAATAATATAATTGTAGTCTACCTATTTTTAACAATAATAATTACTACTGTCTTAAATAACTATTTTACGAAAAAAAATTCTATAAGGAAGTCTATAAAATTTCTGTTGTTTTCACACGATGCAAGATATGACTTCTGGGCTGCACTTACATGGTCACTACTAATTATAGGAAGCATAGTCTGCCTGGCAATTTGGATTACAGTATATCATTTTGAAGCTCTTTCAAAATTAAAAATTCATTGAATATTTATTATTATTTCATCTCCATTTTATTTTAGCTCAATATTGCTGTTAATTTAAACCTAAACAGTAAGATTGGTCTAACATCAAATGCCGGGGATTAAATAATAATATCAATTTTTAATAAATTTTATATTTTTAATTTGATATTAGCCTAATTTTGCTGTTAATGATGCCATTAAACAAGGTAAAAAGCTTAACTTAAATCAGTATTTCAAATTTAAAGTTAATTATTATTTAAAACAAATAGTCAATTCAATAACTTTCAATTTTGAATGAATCTTATGCTTTTTATGTTTAAAGAGTTTCAAAATGATATATTGCATGTCAAATTACGTTGAGAAATTCAAAAGTAACGAAAATTATGTAAACTGGAAAGGTCGAAACGAATTTGAATTTCCTGTCAGTTCTAAAATGTCAAATTTTGACCGGTTGCTCTCTTCAATAATAAATAAGTGATAGATCAAAATGACGGCAATGACGAGTCGAATCATATATATTAACATTGCATGAGATATATTTAAAGTTTAATTTAGAAATTGCAAACAAAGTTACTTATAATAATTAAACCCGGCTCGGTGGTCTGACATGCTTCGGCATGGATTTCTACTGAGCCGGGGAGCTGGTGGCACTCTGAATAGAGAGTTGGATGGGTGACCGGGCTTGGTAGATCGGGGGGGAGCTGAGCGGGGTGCTGTGAGGTCTTAAGGAGAATGGGTGCTCTCTACATTTATCCGTGGTAGTTTTCTTTACTCGCGTTCCTCTTTACTTAATTCACTACCTGAGACGGAGATGCGGTTGGCTTAATGATAGATACATATCAGCCCTACTCTGTGTGCATGCCACATAAGTCCAAGATCTGTACCAGCTCTTCTCTCTACTGACTACTACAAGCATCACCACCAAGTCTCTGTTGAAAGAGCGGCCCCCAGTGGGGTTGACTGTAGAGCGAATTCGAGGTGTGGCGGCCCTGAGAAAGCTGTCGCTACTTGTCCTACTCTATGGTCAATCCTCCCTAACGGGGAAAAAGGTAACTGTCTGGAGCAGTCCAGCAAAAATATACTCTCGCCCGCAGTACGGCAGTTCCATAGCCTATATCCTAATAGAATTAAACTTAACAGAGGCAGATTCAAACTGAACCATCTCATCTCATGAGTGGCTCAATGGATCATACCATCTAACAGAAAATGCAGTGTATATACCCAATGGGTGAAAATGCAATACTGCTACATACATACATACATACATACTTATAATAATTAAAACAATGAAATAAAATAATTTTCAATTTTTAATTTTCATATAAAACCTAGTGTAATAAAACCAAAAGTCCAGCAATATTCCGAGTCACAAAATCAAAATAAAGAATCGTAGACTCTCTCTCCATTGTTCCGAAATCCCCTTGTTTCACTCCAACCTCCCTCACCGAATTTATGAATCTGACAAAGAAAGCTTTATCCCGGCAACTCATTTTCCCTTTTCCGCATCCCAACCACATCTGTCTCTTGACTTCCTCTATTTTTTGTGGTATCTTGAAGGCTTTGCCGTACAATATACCATACACGCAAGCTGCCATTACCCCACAAGAGAATGTAAAGACACTCACAATGAGATTCAACTTCCAGTACTTAATGAAATATACAGCACAAATAATACACATGGCTATACTACCATTTTGAAGAATAAACACATTGTAGGAAATGCTAGTGTTGAGTGAACTGATAGCGAGTACAATCTTTCTGCATCTGATACACGCTTGATGTAAGGCGCGTTGCCCAACTGACTTCCCTTTCCTTAGTTTCCTTACTATAAAAAGTTTAGTACCACTATGTTTTGTACCACCAGGGACTTGAGGCTGGAGACGAGGATGAGACATTGTATTATCAATTCTTGAATCGATTTGCATGAAAAATAGAAATTGAAAGCAAAAACCTAAAGCTCCATTTGAAGCCCAAAAGAGAACAATGAACGCATCCAGGATAAAAAGGACTGAAAATGGAAAAATATTTTTGTAATTTTCTGGGAGTGCAGAGTAGAGAAGAGTGCAAAGTCGTGGATCATAAATGAAGAGGATGAGGGGAAGAGCGACAATACCCATTAGGGCGAATGGAAAATAAATTAAAAATAATTCCAAAAGGCTAAACTGACTTATTGTTCTGGGACTCTTTCTTTTATAGCTCTGAATTATTCCATTTTCACTGAAAACGCTGTTAAAAAGTCCTACTGTGATATCGGGGAATCGAATGAACTGATTCACTGTAAAGGCCGCACACGTCTTAAAACCTAAGCAGAATACGCTTTGAATTGGGAAATGATGGAGAGTATGAAATGGTCCTGAAAGAGCAGGGATTCCACATTCCTTCCATTCTGAAATGTTAATCCTAATATTGCAATAATAAAACCAATCCACCAAATGATTTTATTCAAGCTGAATATATTTAAGTTGGAAATACTACCAGCCACATCATTCACCTCAAGAGGGAATATGCTCAGTTTTGATAAAAATTTGAAAAGTTTTAGTGCTGGTTTGAATTCTTCCTTGGTCAGCATTTTAATTTAATTGAGTGGGCAATAAGGGCTTTGAAAAATATTTCTTGTGCCAAGTGAACAATCTAGTCTGAATAAGCTACTTCGCTAAATATATTAACTACGGAATTGTGGTTAAGAGTCGATTCCAAATGTTGAATTTGAGACGAGGGAATTATACGCTATGATTTTCTACGCAATACTTTTCCCTAGAAATTTCCTATAGTATACGTGAGCTTACAGGAGTTTCGAGGGATTTTCGCATACAGCATATTATTAAGCAACGATAATATTTTTGATTTATTACTCTTTAGCAGTCCTCACTAATAGGCAGGGTTTAGCCGTATGGCTTTCTTGACGGAAGTATACTTTGCATATCAATTTTGAATTTTCATCATGTAAAATGTAAACTCATTAAATTGTCTAATCCACATTTATTTTGCTCACACAACTAATTTTATTAGCCTGTTATCAGTAATATGAAGTTATGAAATTATATCATTGAACATGGAACGCAATTACCTTTAGCAAATATGAGGATAAATTATCAAAGCGAACGAAAATAAAATTTTAGAAAAACAGTTTTGTTTTTTTTTCAAGTTTATTGTTAGTTGGAACTTCCTCATTGTCATATTATTGTCTTAAATTTCCTAGTCACAAACTATTTAAGATGATTGGCACACAATTAACTTTAATTATTTGTGTAATCAATGCCTATGTATGTATTTGGAAAGTGTTGTGAGCTTAAGAAGAGAAATAAGTTTTTACTGTTGCTTCCTCAAATGTGAAAAATTGAATTAAAATAATAAGTTCTTATATCGTAGGGGATATTTAGTGAATGTTCATTGACTTGTGATCACTTCCACGCTTCAATTGGTTTTTAAAGCTTAACAGTAATAAAAGAATCAAGGAATATTTGTGGCCTACAATTACAATAGTTCTAGATGCTTGAGTAATTTTACATCGTTATGTTAAAAATCAATCTAATTGAATGGAAAATAGTTGTAATAACTCATACAATCATCACAGTTAATGATTCACATTGTTAATTTATAGCTAGATAGCAACGCTAGTCGCATTGGAAATCTTTCAAAAAACGAGAATATACAAAATATTTGTACAACTGACAATAACTCCAAAAAAATCCGTTGAAAATTAATTTACTTGTCCTTACTGCCAATTAACTTATAATTAATTTACCTCGAGGCTACCACCAATTTCCTTTTTGAAACTGCTCATTTCCTTTATGTCATATAATACCGTCGAACCTCTTACAGCGCAATCTATATAATGAGGTTGTTTACTGCTCTAATATCTCAGAAAGAGGAAAGCAGAATTTGCAAGTTATTTAAAATCAATCAAGAAATTGAAAACAACAATATGTACTTAAATGTACTATGCGATTGGCATGATCATATAGGCTAATTGGCATTTTGCATTTTTAGTTCATCGATATGAGATCACAGGATGTCAGAAGATGAGCAATTGTGAATTAGATATGGAGTCAGCAGGAGAACGGTCTGTGTTTGTTTTGAATGACACATTGTAAAATGTTTTAGGGAAATGTCATGTGGGAAGTTTTTATTGAGAAACAGTAAACATCATGAAGTAGGATCAATAATTGCAAAACATTTGAGGATACTGGACTGGAATGTGTTTAAGTAACAGATGGGGGCTTCTAAAAATGTGGTTGTTATATCCTAAAAAACGGGGTCTAGGGTTGGTTATATTCTGTGTCCTACTATACGTATAGAACACAATTCAGGTTAGGCAGATGAAGTCAACATTGAAAAACAATCCCATTACAATTCTTGTATTCCCTACACTCTGCACAAATACCAACTCAAGAAGTTACAAGTTATTGATCCGGTCATGGGAGGCCCAATTCCGATCGTTTTAAGTCTTTTAGAAAAAAAATTGGACTTTCTGCTAAATTAGTAGAAGAAATAGTGGTTGCTCCTACAGGGTCCGAGGGTCATCTCGCATAGCCCACAATCATTTATGTAACACAAATTTATCTTAGGAACTAGTATTAGTATAGAATTAATAAGTATAAAATTCACACGAATTATGATTGGTTTCAACACGGTTTAATACTGCTACCGATACAAATTTATGAAATTACAACTACTTCAGAGTACTTACAACTTTTTAGCGTGAGAAAATCATGATCAAAAACGCTTTTTTCTTGCACTTAAATTTATTAATTTGTAAAACTATAAGCATTTGATAATTTTATTGTATTTGTAAATACTTATATCATGCTCAAAAGAGCGAGTTTGTACTGACGCTCAATCTGAATTAATCAGTCTGGTTATGTCCATCTATCTACCACCATTTATAACTGACGCTAAAATGCAGAAATCTCTCAATTGCAGTGTTATTACATTATTCACAAAACTTTTGTTGCAGATTTTTGGTTTATTTTACCACCAAGCTACTTGTCTTATACTAAATGAGCCTCTGGTATTTGTAGACGTCCAGCAAGTTGTTCACAGTGAGCATATACGCGAGTGCTACATTCAATTCTTCACGTTTGAGAGCTTGCCCAGCATAAACTATCCTGACATCCTCTTCCCAACTGAAACACATGAATTTATCGAGACACGTCAACAGGTTGAATCAGTTTCTACGAATATTTCCCAGGTTTTCAAAACGAGGGCAACAAAATGCCACTCCCTTATTATTATTCTACAAACTTGTGGAAAATTAAATTCACCTTCTACAAAAAGTCAGTTGGAATCAGTGAGTGCCAGAATTAAAATGATTCAAAAATGGCGCATTCTGTTTCTAAGCGATTTTTGCTTGCTAAAACATCAGCGCAGTGGAACTAACAACATCTTTAGGCGTCCCTATAGTATAAACATACCCTATTCAGTTGCGGTGATTCTTACTTACAAAATTCGAACCCAAAATCACAAAATGGGCACATATTTTGAAAAATGTTCCGTCTACCCACAGGGAATAACTCCGACTCTAAATATGGACAACACCTTCAGCTGTACTAAGTCACCCACAAAGTGTTTTGAAAACGCGATTACTCACTTTAGGCAGTGCATTCAAGATGGGAAACACTTAGCTTTACGCATTAATGGCGAATCAAAACAAGCATCGAGTGCAAAAGAAACTGAAGCAGCGAATGACCCCTTTCACAGATTTAACCCAATATCCCTGCGCAGTGCAACGCATCGAATACTTTGGGAAAGTTTAAACGAATCTTTGACAAATTGTTTCTCTTGGTCCCGATCATCACGTAGAATCAACGGACCACTTTTGGAGGATGCCCTCAGCATAAGGTACGTTTTTCATGGGAAGGAACAGGAAGGCGAACAAGTCATTTTGTTTCCAGTGGGACACACGCCGTCATTTAAATTCATCACGCCCCACAATGTTGACGGAGACCAAACTTCCTTCGAAATCTTAACAAAACCATTTCCGACGTCTCTTTGGCTTCTTATCTCACTAGCGACAGTGGGACTGTCGCTTCTTTTTGCAATTGCAAAAAGGCCTCCTGTTCGTTTAACGTATTTCTAAAAAAAATCATGTTGGATTTTGGAAGCTATGTATTGCATGTAATGGCGACACTTACCGAGCAGCCGGTTAAGTGGTCACACTTGTGGAGCAGATTACCTGTACAGCGGACATGCGCAGGACTTGTCACGCTCTGGCTTTTCATCGTATTAGTTTTGACAAGTGCCTACAAAGGATTTCTCAACTCAGATTTCACCATCCCGCATCCATATGAAACTAATTGGACGTCCATTGCAGAGTTCAAGAACTTCATTTTCTATTCTTTTGTGAGTGAAAGGAACTGCGATGAAATTGGCAAGAATCTAACTGATATTTTTAGCACTGAACCCAGCCCCATCTGGTATAATACGTTTCATGTTTTTTCCCTTGTCAAAAAGTGCAATGAAATATATTCTGAGTGCAAATTTTACTCGGAGCGGATGTCGAAATTAATTAATAATGATTCCGGGACAGATCCTTTCGTTAATTCATTCAAAGTGTATCACATCTGTCCTCGACACTTAACCCGAGTTGTACAAGAATTGAAGCTGAGTAGAAACTCTGAAGTGGCTTTCGCTGTGGAAGAAGACAGATTTGATTTGCACTGGAAAATGTTTCAGGAATTAATGAGGAAAAGTGGACATTTGAAATTCGCTCACAATATGAAAACGAGAGATGAATATTTGAATCATTGGACATTCTACACCATCACCTCCGGACTTCCTCAGTACAACAGGTGGGTGCCTGAGCGAATGGCGGCTCTTTTGTCCTCTGGAATTTATTGGTTTTGGGAGAAATGGGGCAGGAAACGATTCTCACGTGTTGAAGATAAAGTCAAAATTGAAAAGGAAAGAAATGTACCCAGAAGCTTGTCGTTTACAGAGTCGGATATCTTCATGATATTTGTCATCTATGGAATTGGTGGAGTCCTGTCTGGACTTTGTTTCATCATTGAAGTGCGCCATTATGCTTACGGAGCGTTCGAGTTCATAAAATAGTTTACATGACTAACAAATATTTTATTTTAGTATAAGTAAATATAATACCATGTAAGTATTGCAGTAAATAAATCAAATCTTTTAGATTTAAGGCATGCACCAAGTACAACGTATGATTTGAATTTAATTTATTAATGTTAATCAACTTTTTTGCTTTCGCCTTAGTACGGTTTTTCCAATTTACTGGTTATATATCATATTATATATGTGTGCCCTGTGGAAATCAAAGCTTTTGCCAATCAACTTTAGGTTTGAAAGTATATGAATTTAATATTGTAATATTTAGCAGAAAGTCACAGAGCTTATAGTTAGCACATAATATATAATTATTTTAGTGACATGATTTATTCTTAATTTTATTATATTTTCCACGAATTTTTTTATTCTGGAAGGAGAATGTCCTCCAGCACACAAAAGGCAGCACATAATTTTAAATAATACATTAGAGTTGTATATTGTACCAATAAGTTGCACTTTAAATTTTTGAGTTAGAGGAGAATGAAGATTATTGAAGACCAAAACCACTTTCTTTTCTTACACTTGAGTTTGTTCATTTACCAAAGCTAAAAGTATTTGATCAATTTTATTGTATATAGTTTATATTAAGTGACCATTAATGTTTGCATACAAAATGGAGATAATGTAGTTTAAAGAATCGAGTTTGTTGTAGGAGAGAGAAAATAAACCAGAAATCATGTCTTTACTGTTCATAGGGTAAACAGGGTGACACAATAATAAACGTTTACATAGTATATTGTGATATAGAAAAAGGTTAACTGTGAACATAAACGAGAGAAGAAGCTGGACAAACAATACTGATTATACCTTTACATGTGTTTATATAATATGTGCAGTATAACTACTGATAATGTACATATTATATTTAAGCATGTCTTAAACTGATTCAAAATATTCACTAGTATTGTCCAATCTCTACATAGTTTAACATCATCATTACAGTATTTTTTATCACAATTTTTTTTGTAACACGTACAACAATTTAATACCGACGTTGAAATGCAAAAATCTCTCTATTACAGTATCATTCATATTGCAAAATTGTTGCAGATTTTTGCTTTATTTTTCACCCAAACAACTGGCATCATGCTAAAACAGCCTCAGTTATTTCTAGATGTCCAGCAAGTTGTTCATAGTGAACATTTACGCAACTGCTATATTCAATTCTTCTCGTTTGAGAACGAAATCAACATCAACTATCCTGAGGTCCTCTTCCCAACCGAAACACATCAATTTAGCGAGACACGTCCACAGGTGGAATCAGCTTCTACAAACACGTCCCAAATTTTCAAAACCAGGGTAATAAAATGTCACACGCTTATTATGCTGCATCAAAATTGTTGTGACAAAAGAAATTCATTTTATACAAAAAGTCAGTTGCACTTGGAATCAGCGATCACCCGAATTAGAGTCATACCAAAATGGCGTATTCTGCTTCTAAACGAAATTTGCCTGCGTCCAAGGTGCCATAGAATTGCTAATATCTTTAAGAATTCCCAAAGGCTGAAAATTGCGGTGATCCTCACTTACAAAATCGGTAGCCAAAGCCACAAAATAAACTATTTTGAAAAATGTGCTGTCTATCTACAGGAAATAAATCCGGGTCAAAATATGGACAACACCTATAGCTGTTCTGAGTCCCCTACAAATTGTTTTGAAAGCGGGATAAGTCACTTTGGGCGGTGCATTCAAGATGGAAGACTCTTAGCTTTACGCATCTATAGTGGGGCAACAGGCACAATCAGTTCGTTTATAACCAAAGAAAATGAAGCAGTGTATGACCCCTTTCACAGAGTTAACCCAATATCCCTGCGCAGTGCAACTCTTCGAATGCTTGAGGCAAGTTTAAACGGATCTGTTTCATATTGTTTCCCAGGATGGCGACCAACAAGAAGCTTCAACGGACCACTTTTGGAGGATTTTATTAGCAAAAGATATGTTTTTCGTGAAGAGGAACAGGAAGGCAAAGGATTCATTTTGTTCCCGGTGGGACGCACGTCTCCATTTAAATTCATCACACCTCACAATGTTGACGGAAGTGAAACTTCCTTCGAAATCTTTACAAAACCATTTCCGACGTCTCTTTGGCTTCTTATATCACTAGCGATAATTGGACTCTCGCTTCTCTTTTCAATTGCCGCGTATTTTGAGGAGGTTCGCCGGTCACTTAGCGCATTTTTGAAGGAAATCCTTGTGGATTTTGGGACCAATGTATTGCATGTAATAGCGACACTTACCGAGCAGCCGGTTAACTGGTCACAATTGGGAAGCACCACAATTGTAAAGCGCGCATGCGCAGGAATTGTCACCATCTGGCTTTGCATCGTAATAATTCTGACAAGTGCCTACAAAGGATTTCTCAACTCAGATTTCACGATTCCGCATCCATATGAAACAAACTGGACGTCCATTGCAGAGCTCAAGAACTTTACTTTCTACTCCTTTGTGAGTGAAAGGAACTGCGATCAAATTAGCAAAAATCTGAATGGAATTTTCAAAACTAAAATAAGGAAAGTTGATATTTTACACCTTGTGAAAGAATGCAATGAAGTATATTCTGATTGCAAATTTTACTCCGAGCGGATGTCCAAATTCATCGAGGATAATGTCTGGACAGAGCTTTCTTTTTTAATTGGACACCAGCTTAAGTTCAGAGTGTATCACATCTGCCCTCGACATTTAGCCCGAGTCGTACAAGAATTGAAGCTGAGTAGAAACTCGGCGGTGGCTTTTACTGTGGAAGAGGATAGATTTGATTTGCATTGGAAAATGTTCCAGGGATTAATGAGGAAAAACGGACATTTGAAATTCGCTCACAACATGAAAACGAGGGATGGATATTTGAGCCACGGTACATTCTACACCATCACCTTCGGACTTCCTCAGTACAACAGGTTGGTGCCTGAGCGAATGGCGGCTCTTTTGTCCTCTGGAATTTATTGGTTTTGGGAGAAATGGAGCAAGATTCGATTCTCAGGTGACGTCAAGTTTGAAGAGGTAAGAAATAAACCCAGGAGCTTGTCGTTTGCAGAGTCGGATATTTTCATGATATTTGTCATCTATGGAATTAGCGGAGGCCTGTCTGGTCTTTGTTTTGTCATTGAAGTGCTCCATTTTAGTAACGGAGCGTTCGAATTCATAAAATAGTTTACATGACTATAACAAATATTTTTTTTAATTAATTTTGATTGGAATTAATTTGTCTAATAGTTAAATATTGTAGCTTTATAATATAAATAAAGCTTTTAAAAATTATCATGTCGTTTATTTGCTTGTGAAATAAATAAGAATAATACAAATACCTATAAAACTATACTAAATGTAATTTAGATGCATAGGTAATTTAGCTAGAATACTAGAAGCCTGACATATTCAGTCATATTGTTCAAGCCCATGTGCCAATGCCCAGCGAGCCGAGTTTATACATATGAACATATTCTAGGTCAACTTTAACTTATGTATTATACGCCATTTGAACGCAGTATTATCGCAAAGGGCTGCCTGGCCCCATTGGTGTGAATATTTAAAAAAATTCCTTTACCTAACTGTCACGCTCGTAATGACATAATAATTAATTTAAGCTCCTTCATCTTGCTCCGTCGAAAGTTTCGAAACAATTATTGATTTTTAAATCTTACGACTGTGAAGAAATGAGGACTTCTGGACTTTGTTAGCAAATCGCGTTTAGCCCATGTTGGCAACTTAACAGTGACCGCAAAATAATCATGTGAAAATGTGATTATTTTTTCGAAATTTGTTTTTCATAACTGCATACGTACTACCAGGTGTATAAGTAGCCAAAAATACTCAAGTCTGACGCTGCGTCGTAATTTGTTAAAAATGATTCAAAATTTTTAAATCTTGGAGTTAACAAGTTTCGCCAAAAAACCCATAAGAAGCAATGCAAAAAGTTAAACTTTTGAATTGCATTCAATTGTATGCTAATTTCTGATTGTAAAATTGAAGTATGAATTGTAAATTTCAAAAACATGTAAAGAGAATATTTTGAATTTTTGAAAAACATGTAAATAGAACATTTTGCATTTTTGAAAAATATCTGAATAGAACATTTTGAATATTTGAGAAACATGTAAATAGAACGTTTTGCATTTTTTAAAAATATGTAAATGGAATATTTTGAACTTTTTTAAAACATGTAAATACAACAGTGAGCATTAATTAAAACTATTCCGCATTCTGTTCCATAGTCGAGTACAAAACTACTACTCCTAAAGAATTTGTGTGCCTAGAGATTGTCCACAAATGACGTCATATAAAAGTATTCATTTTTAAGACCATGTGCCCCAGACCATGTCACCAGATTAGTCATATTCCGTAAATGACTATCTTTAGCATCGGATTGCCAAGTAGACCCATTAAACCTATAAATGACGTCATTTTTGGACGACCCCTTGCGTCTCTACTTTCTTCATAAGTAACACGACTGTACTTTCGTACAATTTCCTAATAAGTTATGGTGACCCATCCCCTTCTGTATTATTAAAACAGCAAACCTTACAATCGAAGCAAACAAATTGAATTTTGGTTTACATGTCGATCTGCTAAGGATCGTCCGTAAATGACATTTTAGGTGGGGTAAGCGAATCTAGTCATTTAGTGACGACATGCAGTGGTAAGGGGCCATCCATATATTACGTTTCAGGTTTCAGGGGGGGGGGAGGGGGTTAAATCCAATGACGCGTTGAAACGGCAGGGGGGGGGGTGTTTGGGCGAATGACGTTTCAGGCAATTTTGTTGAATTTTGAAAATTTTTATTAGGACAAATCAAAGAATTTTAGGCAGTGTAACATGTAATTTAATTCAATTCAATTCATGTAATTCATTAATATTTTAGAAAAAAGTAAAATCCACCACAAATGATTACTTTTAAAAAGAGTCTTGATTTTCATTGTAAGGCTATGCATGTTAGCTCTATTGAGTCAATTAATGCTAGTATTAACGCAGCCGTTGAGCGGTATTCTTGTTCAGGAACCTGTAGAATCGGACAGCGGAATGTTTATCATTTCCGACATAAATGCTTGGATTGCATCGGAATTTGAAGTGTATGACGAATAGCAGAATAATAAAATTTGTATGCAAATGAATGTGTTTTCTTTATTTTTATTTACTATTAGAATGTTAAAAAATTGAAACGTTTATAGGGGGGGGGGGGTATTGGGAAATGACGCTGTAATGAAGATTTGGGGGGAGGGAGGGGGTTTTGCACAAATATCGGAAACGTAATATATGGATGGCCCCTAAAGATAACAGTTGAACGCAATGTTAAAGTGATGACATGGCCAGACATGGGGATGTATTAGCCTTAAAGAGTGATAACTTGTGGCACGTCATCATGCATCACCGCAGTGCTACAAAATCATTTTCCGTCAAAATCCAAAGCTCCTTCTCTTGTTAAACTATAGAAATACGAAACAATAATGTTGTCTAAATGTAAAAGTTTTGCCGATTTAATTTCATTCACATTCCTTTCAAAATTCTACATCATTCCTTTTGATTTTAATCCTCGAATTTTAACCATTTTTCAATAATTCACGTTATGTACATGATTGGATTTTTGGTGATGGGAGTATTTGCGTTAAATTGTAAGAAATGGGCTGGAGTTCTATCAATTATACTGAATGATTTTTTTTTCTGTTAGGATATATTATTCGATATATGGCCACATTTATACGGAATGAGCTGTCGAGCAAAATTCAAAATGAGCCGCGAAAATCAAAAACACAATCAAAATTATCACTGCAAAAACTCATACTTATTGTACAACCGGTTTTGTTCTTGATATTACATACATTTGGAGAAGTTGTTGTTTTTGCAGACCCAACGAGACCTCAGCTTCTTTTTCAACTTTTGAGTGACGACCACAAAACATTTTTGAATTTTGTCATTTTGGGTTCAATTGAGTATTGCATGGGCGTCCTTGGTATGGGCTGCGTTTGTTTTGGAATTAATTTTCAACTGTTATTTTTTGAACATCTTCACAATGAGCTGTCTTACGGAATTCAAACAAGTTCAAATTCAAAGTAAGTTCTTGAATATTTTGCTACTCTGTTTTAAAACAAATGCATAGTATGATTTTTTGGGCCCATTAATATTTGCACAAATAGAAAATAATTTGCTAAATGTTTTAAAATTTTAAGCACTTACGTACAAAGTGAAATACGGTATATATAAAATAGTTGCCATTTAATATGATTAAATTGCACTGAAATTGCCAAATCCAATTCTAACTCGCCTGTCAATCTTGTTTTAATTTAGTTAATGGAATGGAGCTTTATGGAAAAGTACATTAAGTTTAACTTGCCCCTTTCCTATACCATTGGGTAGATTGTAAATGTTCATTTCATTCATTTAGGCGCTACACAGTGTCTCAGAGTGTATTTGACGGTTCTACGTCTTAAATTCATATCTAAATATTCACTTTTACCGTTCGATGTCTACCTACATAATTTAACACGAATCATAAAATTCGTCATAATTTTTGTAGCAGGAACACTACAATTATTACTACCTTTTAAAATGCAAACATTTCTCCATTTTGGTGTCACTCCTTTTGCAAAAATATTACATTTTTTAGTTTATTTTACACCCAAGCAACTTGCCTTACACTAAATGAGCCTCTGGTATTTGTAGACGTTCAGCAAGTTGTTCATAGGGAGCATATACGAAGCTGCTATATTCAATTCGTCACATTTGCGAAAGACATCAAGATCAACTACACTGAGGTCCTCTTCCCAACTGAAACACATCAATTTAGCGAGTCATTACCACAGGTAGAATCCATTTCTACAAATATTTTGCAGATTTTCAAAACCAAAGCAACAAAATGCCACTCACTTATAATTCTCCATACGACTTGCGGCCCACGACATCATACAAGTAGTCAGTTTGATTCAGTGAGTACCCGAATCAGAATGATACCAAAATGGCGCATTCTCCTTCTAAACGAAGCTTGCTTCAGTAAAAATTGGCGCCATAGGGTTACGACTTACAGCATATTTATGAATTCCCAAAGTCCAAGAATGCAGTATTCAATTATGGTCATCCTCACTTACGAAACCCGTAGCCAAAACCACAAAATGGGCTCATTTTTTGAAAAATGTTCTGTCTATCCTCAGGCAATAAATCCGTCTCTAAATATGGACACCACTTTCAGCTGTGCTGAGTACTGCTGAGTCCCACAAAAAGTGTTTTGAAAACGGAATTAGTCACTTCAGGCAGTGCATTCAAGATGGAAGACTCCTAACGTTACGTATTTATGGGGGTTTAGCATCCCCTACGAAACCATATAATCCTGAAAAAAATGTAGGAGCGCAAATTTTACTCCGAGCAGAGGTCCAAATTAATCCAGGAAAATGCCTCGACAGAGCTTTCGGTTTTTTCTAGGCAGCATCTTACGTTCAGAGTGTATCACATCTGTCCTAAGCATTGAACCCGAGTTGTACAAGAATTAAAGCTGAGTAGTAATTTGGAAGTGGCTTTTGCTGTGGAAAAGGACGGATTTGATTTGTAGTGGAAAATGTTTCAGGGATTAATGAGACAAAACGGAAATTTGAAATTCGCTCACAACATGAAAACAAGGGACGAATATTTGAGTCATGGGACATTCTAAATTCTACACCATCACCTCTGGACTTCCTCAGTACAACAGATGGGTGCCTGAGCGAATGGCGGCTATTTTGTCTATGGAATTGGCAGAGGCTTGTCGACACTTTCGTTTGTCGCTGAAATGATCTATTAGATACTGAGATTTCGAATACTTTTAAAGATTTCATAAAAATTTTACCTTTCATTTCAATTTTAATTACAGTGTGTCACATATGTATGCAGAACCTCGTCTATTGCATGTGTATAGTAGTAACATCCCATGTTAAAGAAATCTATGTACCTACTTTTTGAACTAATGCCAGGGAGATCCTTAATTTAGTCTTATTTAGACGACGTAATTCAGGGACGATCCCTGTATGCACACTAGTAACATCCGACATGATGTTAATATTCGTGTATTTAAATTTTTAATTAATGACTGGGGGATCCTAAAATTGGTAATATTTGAATTACATTACGTATGGACGACCCTCGATATGTAAATTATGAGTCAGATGCACTTAACACTATTAGTTTAAACTACGTGACAAGGCACGTACTTATGTTCGTCATGTAATGTCTTTTGTGATTTTCCAAATTATATATAAATGAGCAACACTGTGGGGATCGTCCTGTATGTTGTCAACGTTAGTTCTGGTCTGGTTGGGTATTGGTGACACACAATATTAAATGCGTCCGTTGAAGTTGTGTTAAAATTTTGACTCCTTAGTGGGGCAGTCGTAAATAAATTATAATTTGGTGTGACATCATTCAGGGACCACCCCTGAGGTCCCACATAGCTAAAGCCATGTATACGTTACTGTATACTGTATGGTACCTACCTACACCTGCCTAGAAATATAGAAAGTAGTCGCTCCGACTATAGCCTATGTTTTGCTCGAAAATATGCAATACAATTTCATTTTTTGACAATTTATTCCACATTACTGTTATGATTGTGAGTATAAATAAAGAAACTGGAGATGTGAAATCCCATAAAACTTTTCTTCAGTGAACAGACAATTTTCAAAACCAAATACAAACATAAATACTTTTGAACGTCAACTACAAAAAGTTTCAGGAAATCAACAATTTGCAGATTACGGGGGAGACAGAAACAGAATCGATTTTTTCTATAATAAAAACTGAAACATCGCACATTTTTCCACTGCTGCTATGCTAGGCAACCTCTGAGAGTTTTGTTCGATTTATGTCTTGCGAATTTGTATGTATTTTATTAAAGCGGTCATAGCTGTCGTTTCACGAAACCCCTGCGCGCTGCTTGGAGAAGAATAATAGAATCCCATAGCATGCTCCGTACCCGCTCCGCGTCTACGTTCCCACGGAAATCCAAGCTTTCCCCGTAAACCAGCTCTAAAAGCAGAGACTTCATAAAAATTTTGAGTAAACAAAAAACCAAAGCTCAGTTAACTAATCACCTAATATAATAAAACAGTTAAGACGAGTATGATGTTGGTCGCCAATATAAAATTAACTACGATTACTTCTGAAAATATTAAACGGCAAACTAATAATATAATAATCACAGAAAAATATTACAACAGAACTATTACCGTGCTCCTGGCTCAGAGTTCATATAAGCAAAGATTTTGACGGACTCTTCGGCAGTTAGGATGTTTTTTGTTATGACACTCTGAGCAAAATCCTGTGGTTTCATCAATGGGAATCTGACGAGGGGAAGGACTTTCTCAAGGACCTTTCTCTGATCTGTAGGGCCGGGGTTCGGAGTTTTTAGTATTTGGCACGACCACCTGTACATAAATTATATTAAGTGTTGTTTCTTGCACATCAAGTTATCTTTGCATTTTCTTTAGGATATTATAACACTATGACTTTAAATAAAATGAATTTACTATTAATAGCATACACGTGTGTGTAAATTTTTAGCATTTCTAGAGCACCTCTACAAAATTATTCAGTAAACTGAAAGTGTGAAGAATTTATAATAGCATGGCATGGTCGAATCCTACTCCTAATCGTGGAGTAGTATCATAGCGAAAACATTCTACAGCAGTACCCTACTGAAACTTATTTCTCCATTTTTACCGTAATAACGCGTTAAAAAGTTCCAGCTCGTCAATTGCAAGGTCATCTCTTGAAAGTAACGTCAGCAGGGAGGCTTCGTCAATCGAATTAAAACTGGGATCATCCACAAGCTTCCAAAATCCTCTACAACAGTTAAAACACATTCAGTTTTAAATTAGGGAGTATAAAATGCAACTGGAAGAAAAAACGTACATATCGTGTCGGTGTACAATCAAAACCATATCATTCTTCAATGATTTCAGTGGCACATGAGATACGATGTTTCTTTCAGGCGTTTTTGGAAATATTCTTATAAGAATTTAACTTGAATTTGTCAGCAAAACTGACGATGTGGAAAAAGTATAACCGAATTTTAATTTAATTTATTCCTACTCAGCCATGAGGTTAGCAGCCGTCTGCTTCAGTGGAGTCAAATCAAAGTGTCGAGCGGTCTGATAAATTTGAATCGCATCCTTCAACTGAATGTTCGTTTGCATGAGTTGCTCACATTTTTGAACCAGTGAAATTACTTGGTATTTGTGTGCGACATGAAGAATCTGAATGGCTTTTGATATTTTGGTAGTAAATACATCTCCATAAATAAACTGTAATAAAAATAAAAGGTTTATTTGCTGATCGCCACAGCATAAATTATTGACATCAATTTAGCATAACTTAATAAACGTAATTTTATTGAAGCTAAACAAAGCAATTAAATCTTGGCTCGACAGAACTGACGCAATACACTGTATAAGAAAGAAAGACAACTTTAATGAAATAATAAACTTGACACTGTTCTCCAACGAGGATAGCCAAAGACTCAGTATGCGGTGCATATTTTTGTTATAGGTACATAATTTGTCGGCTATTGTACATTTACTGTAACTTTCCTTCTCTGATGATGAGCAAGTAAATGACACTTTAATTAATAAAATAACAGAAAATGACAGAAATAATAAAATCATGACTGACTCACACTAAGAAACTGCCAAAAAACAGAAGGCTCCACATCCGGAACTCGAACAGTCAGAATCCCATTGTCAAGATTTCGGGAATTCGTCCAACGATCAGCAAACATCACTTCAAAAACTGGAGAGCGAGCCATAAGAAAGAGCTGATGACACGAAAATCTCTCTTCCGACGGCCCAACAATAAACACTAAGTCACAGTACTTCGCATTTTGTAATAACTCCAAGTTACAGTCAGCAACGGTGGCACTGTTCATTATGAAAAATTATTCAAGTACAGTGTTTGAAGTCAAACGAATTAATTTGAAAAACTTTTGTAATTATGTAACTGCTGCTAAGCTTTACAACGAACTTTAAAACCTACGAGCGTTTAGAAGGCGACAAAATCCCAAGCTCGTGTTCTAACATTGGAACGTGAAAATGTAAAATTCGGGAACAAACGACTGACTGATTATGAGTGAGAAGTGAAATTGAGAACTAATACGTACTACGTAGTACTGCAAACTGTGGTACTGCGCTTCGGAGAGTGTCAGGCCTTCAAGGGCAAAGAGCCGGCTACCGGACCAGACCAAACCGTCAGGCATCCGAGAGTACTTTTAAGGGGGAGGCCTAAGATCTTTGCGCTCTAAGATAGGGACCTGGGACAGGTTAAAAAGTTAATTATATGTTTTCTCACATCTTTTGAACAATATCTAAGAAACCTCTAACGAAAATTTTGGAATTTATTGTTTTTTTACGAGCTAGAATTATTTAAAGATTGAAATTTTTAGCGTTGAGCCTTATGAGATTTCGAAACGCGGCAAATTTGAGCGCTTAAAAAAATACTTGCAAGGCATAAATCGAACAAAACTCTCAGAGGCTGCCTAGATAAATGGTTAAGGTAGGTGTTTGGACAAAAATGGTGTTTTAAAATTGTGTCAAATTGGTTGTGAAATAGCTCGAAATTTTATCCAATGATGCACCATGAGGAAGTTTCAACACCTGCGTACATACAGCAGTGGTAGGCATTATCGTGGGTATACACGCAGCTAATAAAATCATATGAGTGGCGTCGGGCCAAAATAATTACTTGACTGTTAAGCGAGTTATAATTTTTCTGACGTCACCAATGTGGCTAAAACTGACCGTTTAATTTTTTTTAGAAGTAAAGGCATAAAATATTAATAGTTATTTAACAAGAAATTTTTTGATTTGGCACAATCATTAATTAACATTTATTTGTTGATATTATCCAGGCAGTTTTAACGCCGTTTGACTTTTGTACTTCATGAAGACTACTATGTATTGTAGTGGAAATAGGAATTGCTTCAGTTTTTAGATGCTGAGGTTTACTTTAGCCGCGGACCACATTGAGCAACTGCCAATTAGTTCACCTGTGAGTTGCCGCGCATGGTCTTTACGAGCGGCCTGCCCACCGTTTAACAGTAATACAAATTTCGCATTGTTGAATATTCAACCAAGCTTCGATTCTTCCTTGTTAAAACCCGCAACTTATAAATTTTGAATTGCCGATTTATCCAAGGAGGAATCGAAACTTTCAAAAGCACGCAAATGCGATGTAGATGTGCTGTATAGTTTTTGGGTATAGACATTTACACAATGTATTAGAAAGTGACAAGGTGGGTGGGTAGGTCACAAAATTGGATACATTTCGGTGCTGTTCGCGCCGGATTTTTTTTAGGAAGCAGCGATTTAGCTTCTGACTCGGCCTTAAGAAAAATGTCGGTCCCCTACGGCGAACCAGTCCACATGCAGGGCTAAAACTATGGCATGGATCGTATCATAATAAAAAGGCCACGGAATGGAACCATTGCATTGACTCCTTAGCCCATCTTTGGGAGTGTTCACAAATGGCGCCACCCTTTTGGTAGGTAGGTGGGTCTTTGATGTTTTTCCCAATGTTTAACGTAAGTAACAAGGGGTGGGTAAAGAGAAGCATGACCAAGTGAGGTAACGCAATTTATGAACGCTTCTTTTCCCATTTAGCAATATTATTTCACTACCCACTTCCATATAACCGCTGATTGTGTCTTAAAATATCCTTTGGGATTGATCTTTTCGAACTGAAAACACACGCCTCTTAGCATTTCGCTGAATGCTGGATGAAGGATATTAACAAAGTAGATCCCTCTATTAAATTAGCTCTGTTCCTGTGAGTGAGAAGCTGTTCCCATTTTGTTAGTTTCGTCCTGATTGCAAATATCTGTTTTCTATGCTTTCAATTTTATAAGGAAGTAAAAAAAGGCTAGTCCTGGTTGGCTCTGTGTATTAAATTGGTACGGACCGGGCCGCAGATCCTAGTATCTGTGCTCTCTGTAGTCACCCTTGGTTGTGAACAGAGGAAGAGTGTTTCTGGTGGTAAAATTGAGTAAATTGAAAGGGATTGCTCGCCCTGCCTTGAAAAATAGTAAAATAGGCTGAAATAGAGCAGTGGTGTTGAACTCTCCCTCGCTTTCAGAAACACTATTCGGCTCATTTGGACCAGCCTAGCTCTACTAACTAGTAGTACTAGCAGTTGTCTGTCGGAAATAAAGTTAAAAAAAAATAAATAAATAAAATGAGCCTAATGTCACCTTGAAAGTTTATTTGTTAGTTCAAAGACCTTAGCGGACGACTCTCGTGCTCACGCAGTTTTTATCACTGAATTCATGGGAAATATAGGGCATGAAACGTGCGAATTCCAAGAAAATTTGGTGGAAATTCCATTCAAAATTATTGATTTTATGAACATTTTGAAAAATTGCCCAGCGACTGACCAAGAGTTTTTAAACGTTTTCATTCTTTAAATTTCTTTATTTGGTCATAAAAATGGGGCTGTCGAAACATATTTGTATGCCTCAATGCTAAATGGTACATTCTTTAAAACGTTTTAGATGCAAATTAAAAACATTTTTGTATTTTCTCTTCGTCAGTCTTTAGATATTACGGAGAAGATGAGGTACAAAATTAAATTGTTACTTACGTATTTAGGCAAAGCCAAGGAATTAGCAGCTAGATGTGCAATCCTACCTTTAATCAGGCATATTATTAATTATGATGTGCTTAAAAATCTTAAATTATAAAATATGTGACTTAATTTTAGCTATGATATGAATGTGGCGATTGAAACAATGCAATGCAAACCCCTTTATAACTCCTAATTCCTAACGACCGTATCAACTATTCTTAATGAGAAGTAAGTAGTGAAGTTGGTTTTTCAAAAATCGTGATGTGTAAACTGGGGTTGCCGGACAAAGTCTCCCTGGGCATTGTCTCCCCGGACATTTTTCCCCAACCATTGTCCCCCCGGTCAGTTCCCCCCCCCCCGGACATTTTTCGCCCGATAAATAACAGCGGACATTTTCTCCCCAAACTCTTAGGTTACACGCTTAGAAAAATAGGAGTGAATTGAATACTTTACTGTTAAATTCTAACTACTTTCTTGTTACTCCGACATCCACAGTGAATCCTGTTAACCACGGTCAACAGGATTATGGTTAGTGATTTACAGTGAAGACTGTTAGACTGAGTAAATTAGAACGGTGTTGGATCCCGCAACACTAATCCTGTTGAACGATTTTATTAATTAAAAAATAACACCACAAACAGGAATCGTATCCCTGGATTCGTACCCACACCCATTGGATTACAAACCTGGCTCCGTAACCACTGGACTTTCACATCACATCCACTACTGATTAGGCATGGTCCATAAATGATGTCATCGTTTAGGTGGGTCCCTCAATTCAGGAAAAGGTGACTTAAATGACACAGTGGGTCCCTCAAACGGGCTTGGATGATGTCATCTGATGTTTCCGTAGATTAAATTTATATTTGCAAGAAACAAGCATTTTGAATCCAAAAATATTTATGCACAACTTGTTTAAATTGTGCATAAAAGGCCATTTTAACATATAATTCAAAAACAAAATTTAAAATTTCTAATTATTTTTTCTCTTTCGATTTAAAGGATCATACCCCGGTTCCTTCAAAATTTCGAAAAAAATTTTAAGGTTATAAATTTTATTTGTTTTTGAAGTCAGAATATTTTAAAATGGTTCATTATACATAATATTAAAAAATTGTGCGTAAATTATTTTTAATAGAATAAAATTAGTATTAAAAAATCATTTTCAGGCATTTTTTGGTTTTTCTAAAAAGTGTTTGTTTGAATAAAATACTCATTCTTGTTAAGCAATTCAAAGTTTTATGGACGCTCTTTTTACAAAACAAATTTATCTAAAATCTTTCTAACTGCATGGCGGATGACGCTCGTGGGCCATTTATTCCGAAAGATTTTAACAGGCTATAAAAGCCAAGTTTATTATTCGAATAAACCGAGCAATATACCAAAATGAAGACAATTTCTGGGAAATTTGTTTGACACTTCATTTATTTAAATCAGTTAAGAATGAGTTACAAAATGGCCTAACTAACAAAAAGCACAGTTTTTAGATTTGTTTCGACAATCCTAAAATTGTTTTTTAACAACTTTGATTTAAAATTAAAGGGTAAACAAATACAGACTAGAAACTTCGGACATCAAATATCTCAACAGAAAAAAACTTGGCAAACATTTTAAAATGTGAAAATTTTTAAAAAAATTTAGAAATTTTTAAATGTTTGCTAGGTTTTTTTCTGTTGGGATATTTAAAGTCAAATGTTTATAGTCTGAATTGTTTTACGATTTAATTTTAAATGGAAGTTGTTAAAATTTTTTAAATTAAAACTTAATTTTAGGATTGACCAAAAAATCTAAAAACTATGATTTTTGTTGGTTAGGCCATTTTGTAACTTATTCCTAACTGATTTAAATAAATGAGGTGTCAAACAAATCTCCCAGAAATTGACTTTATTTTGGTATATTGTTTATTAAAATCAAATGATAAACTTATAATTTATAGCATGTTAGAATCTTTCGTAATAAATGGCCCACCCTGTATTAGTAAATATGACATAAGTGATGTCATACTAGAGGGTGGGTGGGTCTAAATCCCTAACATGACTTAAAATGACATGGGGGTGGGTCAGTCCTAAAAAGCGTGAAATTTGAATGACATCATTTATGGACCATGCCTTACTACTTTAGCATACATATACAGTGATATAAATGCTTCAACAGGTTTAGTGTTGATTTAACAAGTTTGGTGTTGGGTTTTGCAACAACAGTCTTGTTGCATGTGGTTAACAGTTTTCCCCACCCTCGAAAATTTCAAAATTTACTACTAAACCTGTCAAAGTTAACAGCTTAACCTGTTGCCACACGGCCTAACTATTCTCGATGTCAAAAGTCGAGATACCTGGGCAGGGCTGTCCAAAGAGTTTCATATCCATGCAATCAAATGGACACGGGCAGGGTTTGGACAGCCCTAACCAGCTATCTCGACTTTTGACATGGAGAATACATTCGTGTCAAGATCTTTTCTAAGCGTGTACTGACGTGCAGTGTTGTTAGATCAGATATGTGGCAGTATAAAAATGGATTACGTGGCACACATTCACTGCCTTGTGGACAAGGAAAACCCAGTGGGAAAACTTGCCACCGCCGCTGGTCTCGATCACCAAGACCTGAAGACCGCAAGGACCATTTGCTTAAACAGCAGGTTCAGAGACACCAGTGCAGTAAGCACTGAGCTACGCGGGCTCGCTTATGTTTAGTAAATATATGTGTATATTAGTGTTAATTATTATTATTGCAGCTATAACGTTATGAATTGAATTATGTATCTACCAAGAATAACAAAAATTATTTCAACATAATACTATCGCTACAATGTGTCACACAGTTTGAGAGTATTTATTTATATTTAAGTTCAAAATTCACATGGAAATTATTTCCCGTAGCATATTTATTTCATAAAAGCTACTGAGAGTTTTGTTACGATGAAACACTTGCATATTTATAATAGCAAATACTACCTTTCATTTTATTACGCATTTAAAAATGCAAAAATTGTGACTACACTACGATGTACGATGCTCTAATAAACCTATTCTTCCTCATCCTCTTCTTCAGTCTCTGGCTCAATGTAGTAAGTTTCATCATTCTCGGGGGCCTGAACCTGCATTTGACTGGGCCTTGGATAGTTGGACGGGGGTAGGCACATTTTGGGGTCAGGCAGGTCACAGTCTGCATCTTGGTTGAGGGCATTGCTCCATTTTTTGGTCGAGTCCATCCCTGAAGCATCCCGCTTCTCCATTGCTCTATACAAACAAGGCATTAAAATGTGTCATTTTAAATTTTTTAAATTTTTACATCAAAATATAAAGTTCCCGCCGTTGAAAATCACATGAGTTAAAAAACATACTCATTTCGTCTAGCAGCCTCGTCCAAGTCATAAGGTGCGAGTTGATTCCCCATGGCTTCGATATTAAAGCGGAACTCGTCCATATTGCTCAAGCTCAGAACTGAGTACGTCGCTGCGAGCTCTTCTTCTGTCGGGAATTTCATCCCCACTTGAATTTTCTGACAGACGCCAGAGCCCATAAATGGATCCTCGAGTTTGTGCGTCATGGCCAGACGCTTAGCACGCACAAGTGGATCTTCATCTTCCAATTTCTTTTTTTCTTCGTCAACCTGCATATTTATCGATTAAATTTACATTTTTTCACTTCATTTAAAGCTCATTTTAATTTTTTTAAACGGAAAAAAGTAAAAGGGGAAATTTCAAAATTTCAAAATTTAAATATTACCGCGAAAGGCCACAGCGCAGCGACCATAGAAAGAAATCCTTTACCTTTTCAACTACGACAGGTGGCTCTGGAGGCGGGACTGGTGTTGCTGGCATTGGCGGCGGTGGGACAGTTTCATCCGAGATTGGTGTCATGAGTGGTGTGATTTGAATGACGCGCCACATTGGGATAATTGGTACTTGAATATCATCTGCCTCCAGCTCCGCCGCTATGACGGCTTTCATGTGCACAAAGAGATTATCTGCCATTTCTTTAGCAGCTGCATTTGGGTCAATCACCACAGGTTTTTCTTCTGCTATGTCGCAGTTGGATCCGTCAGGGTTTTTAACCACCTTTGGCCCACAGATTGGGTTCCCTTTGTTATCCTTGTTGAGGCAAAAGTCTCTGTGTGTTTAGCAAAAAGATTTCAAATTTATTCAACAGAATTTCATGGCAAAAAATGTAACTGTATAATTTGATGTGACCGGGAAACTATAGAAATCGACCACAGTGACCCACCCTTTGTATTTTTCATCATTCGACGACCAGAGCTCTCGTGGGTCTACACTCTTTCTTTGACTTGAATTGCTTAGTGTTCTACCACCCATAGACGGACGACCTGGACCTCCGTCCTCTCCAGCGAATTCAGACCAGCCGTCTTCACCCGGGTAACCACCCGGGTAGCCTTCGCCTTCACCTCCCCATTCATCCCCTGAACCTCGCATTGCAATCGTCTATAAAATGTTAAAAATATGTTTATAGCTTATAAGCTAAGATTAGATTATAATACAGTGAATAATAAACACCATATAAATTACCATAAGTTGCATTTCCCGCTCTTTTTCAACCAGGACGGGGTCAGCTGGTGGGGCAGTAGAGCGAACTTGCCTCACTTGGTAGCCCGAGTTTATCCATCGTTCCTCGGATTCGGGCAGCGCCTTCATATGGATGTAGCGACCATGCTGTTCCACGCCTAAATCGGGGAAAATGTACACCCCTGGACCACGTGGCTTTAAAACAAAATATACAAAATTATTGGCTCCAAAAAAACAAACTGTATTTTTGTAAGCATTTATAAAAATAATTTTTGAAAATATTTTTTGCATGTTTTTGTTTGTAATTTTGAGTTCCTTACAACGTCATTGTACCAGCTCCCAATGAATCGGTGATGTTTCCGAATAACCATCCCGGGTCCTTGCCTCTTCCCTAAAATCCAAGAGCCCACAAATTTCTCGCCAGTGGTCTTGGTCCGATAAATCCCGCGTCCATTCCGCTTCCCCTGATACCACCACCCCTCATACTCATCCCCATTCGGGTAGACATACACCCCCCAGCCATGCTTCAGTCCCCGATACCAATTCCCAGTGTACTGAGATCCATCCGGGAAGTAGAACGTTCCCCAACCCTCCTTCTCCCCGAAAGTCCAGTCCCCACCGTAGCGAGCCCCATTCCCATTCCTATAGCGGTAAACACCCAAGCCGTGTCTCTGGCCTTTGTAGTAGCAACCCAAGTAGATATCCCCGTTTGGAAGCTTCGCCCGGCCACGACCGTGACGCTGATTCTTGTCGTTACGAGCTCCATAGTATTCCTATAAATGAAAATAAATTGTGTTGAATATTCATAGTGTAAGCAATAAATCTTAGCGGTAATTTTTAAACTACAGCTACAGTGTTTTTTAAAAACTTATTGTGTACTCAGTACTGTGTAATAATATCTTGTATATTTGGTTTTACCCCAATTGGATTTTTAGTCACAACCCCTTCGCCAGCCTCCCCCTCAAACTCACTCTCTCGGTCGGACATGCCTGATGTTGACCCAGGCATTTTAATTCTGCGCCTTATGGCAACTCGTTTTTTTTGGTGTGTTTAACAATGCAATGTAGGTAATTTAATATAAGCGCTTTTTCACTTCGGTATTTGTTTTGTACGGTAAAAAGTAAAAATAGTAGCACCAATTTGTAGAAAATTTTCACAGATTTCTTGATACGCTTTGCTATGCTAGCCGCTGGAAGTAAGGAAGCTGTAGGACTAGGAAGGAGGCTTTACGGTTTTACGGTAACGATTTATTTTAGCCGTCTCACATTCAGATTGACTTTGGATTTTGACGGTTAGCTCTTCATAAATTGCAATTTTTGCAAATATTTTGATTCCTATGTACAGCCAAAGTCAGTCGTCAGTTTGGTCAAGTTCTTTCTACAGTACATTTTTTAAAATGTTGTTTCTGAGATTTGTTTGTAATAAATTAACTGAATAAATTTTCACTTGTGAATTTCCATCGAAACTACATAAAAAAATCAAAGCAGTTTCAGCAGAAGCAGAAAGAAGCAGAAGCAGAATAAATTCAAATTCCCTGGCTACGAAAATACTTTCATAAAATATAACTCATAATAATATACCCACTTCGTAGTCTTAAGTTAAGTTAGCATTACAGCTTGACTTTAGAACGCGGGTTGTTGTAGTAGAGGATTTACGGGGTATGTACTTCAATTCACAGTATGGTAATAAATAGGCCAAATCTAATGTATTGTTTAGTTCAAATATTAGTACCCAAGAGAAATAGTTATTACAGCGTAGATAAAATTAGCATTTTTGTATCACTTAAACTTAACGTAATAAATTATACGTAGTTACTATTTCGTAATTTATTAAAAGAAAAATCGCATTTGTTTTTTTTTGTAAGTAGCAAACCAAAGTCCAACGTTCAAACTTCAATACTTCAATTTATTATACTGCTGTAAAATACATTATGAGAAACTTGTGGAATTAATCACATAATAATTTGTAATCAATGATGATTTTCTTATTTGATCATAATATTGCACTCTTTGCAGTAGAAACAAAAAGACAAAGTGTGGAAACGACGTGTGTGTGTCAATGATGAACCTATAGGTTATAGATAAATGAAAATGAGGCGTAATTTTGTAGCATTACTAAGCACTTCCTAGGTACTTCATTTCATGGAACTGGCAATGACGACAATGGACCAGATTTATCCTGATTAACTCCTTTCTATTGACGCATATTATATCCGTAGTATCATATAGTAAACAAATGACTAATCCAAAAAAAAGTCAATATTTTCCTCATACTAATATTAACGCTATTGAAGATTCAAGATAAAAATATAATAAAAGACAAAAATTAAGAAAATATGCAAGAAAACAATACTTATTTTAACCGTGTTATTCTTTTAACCACAAAATCTTTTTTTTTTAACTTTATTCAATGGAATTGCAGTAACTAAAACTTTAATTTCTGCGAAAAAAGGATTACGTGCCGCCGTCGCATGCTGTATGGACTTCACTCATCAGGGCCATAATGTCAATGTCAATGTCACTTACAATATACTGCTCAATACGATTTACAAAATACGACTCTGTAGAAAAATCCATAGGCGTCATTGACACATCCATGGCCGTTTTTTCTTTGAGACATCCAAACTGCAGTTGTTTAATTCCACTTGACACTTGGCGACTTGGCATATAAGGTCAAAAATTTGAACCCGTCGTCTCAATCTAATCTGTCCAAAAAGTCAATGGCAAAGTACAGCTTGAGAAGTGCCAAAGTCTGGGACTATAATGACTATACTATATTATAGTGACTAGTGAGATTATATACTTTATATAAGGAGTATATTGAGACGAGACTGAGACCCGTACGGGCACGAGATCCGTCTTTGTTTCTTTTTGTTAAATGTACTTCGTGATAATGATGGTCTAAAAGTGGGATAGATTTTATTGGTATTTTACACATATTTTAATATGTGACTGCACTAATGTTGTGTTATGTAATATTGAGCCGTCTAATTATTAATTTATAGTAAAGAAAAATAATTGCATGCATAAGTTACGTATATAGCGCCCGAAATTAATCGCTAACATGTGTCTGTTGTTTTCAAATTTCAGTTAGTCTGAAGTCTGGGGTCTGAGCAGACTGGGAGACTATGACCCTCTACATTGATAATGATAATTTTAATGGTTTAATCTCTGTGCTTTACGGAGGGAAGATAAGTTAGATAGTTAGCTATTTTAGGGACAAACCACAAAACAAAATCTCAGCTATCTACCAATACTAGACATTATAAGCTAGAAATAACTATATTATGTTTTCCAAGAACAAACCACCGTATTTGGATTTCGACTGTTATAAAATTCACTAATTATATGAAGAGTTTTTTGTCAAAACGGGATAAGTCTATCAAAGCAAATTTTACACGAACAACGAATAATAAATAAATGGTGACCGATTTAGTTTTTTTAACTCAATTTTTATTCAGAGGTACTGCACCTGACGAAGCGTTACTACAAGTACCTAGTTTCATGATCCATAAGGCATACTTTTGAATGTTTTAGAAAATTTTCAAAACTTTTAATTTGTGGACTTGACCCGTTTTGCAAGAAAATCAGTAACTTAACATGGAGTCAAAAGTCCGTGACACGAAATTATAATCGTTTTGAGTCAAACCAAACATTTTTAACTTTTTTTAACTTTGTCTTGCATAAAAAACATTCACGCACTAAATTGTCTTCTGCGAACTACGTAAACACTAAAAAAAACAAGTTTAAATCAGAAATACATGTTTTAGGTGGACTTATCCCAGTTTGCCAAAAATAATTTAATGGACTTGACCCGTTTTGCCAAAAAAACTCTTCATACATAGATTATGTACACTACACATTTCGTTCGTTGAAAAAATTAACATGTATATTTGCAACCCTTTTTTCAGAATACAAAAGTACATAAGTACACCATTAATGTTGTATGCTCTACCCGGTTACTATTCACGTTCAAAATCTGACGTCCCGCCTAATAATGTACTGGGAAAAATAGGAAAAAATGGAGTATGTTGTAAAAACTAGTCTGACAATAATGAGTTTACTTAAAAGGAGCCACATATGTACGATATTTACACGTTTGAATTGTCAATTTTGGCGTGTTGCGAAACGTTGGTTGAAGGTTGGCTTGTTTTAAATTTGAAAATGAATACCTATAGCCTATAATATTATAGAGCAGCTATAATCCCATGGTGGTAATGGTAAAATACATTCTTTTGCATTTAGCTATACTCTACTAACTCTACACTGATCGTAATTCGCAAATAGAATTCTAGCTGAATTTCAGAAGCATGATGTAATTGCATGAATGGAAATAGAAGAAATCACATATTTTTGTGAAAAATATAAAGGCTAAAATAAAAAGATAATACATGTTATTTATGAATGATATATGCCTGACAGGTTGATGCAGAGGTGATGAATGGTTTTGGTTGACCCTTCGCATCTGTCTATCTCGGTCCACACGCTCCTTTAATTTAACTTTTGGTGATATAAATGAATCAAATCTCTAATCGTATCTCACCCAATACTAAGTCGTATATCTGTAGACTCTATATATACTGGAACTAATGAATCAAATTGATTTTTGTAGAGACTTTTGTTAATAAGACGTAATATATTAAATAACTAGATTTTCTAAAAGTAAGTTACACACTAAAGATATAGATTTTGAGAAGGTGGTAAGTACAAATATAACCTTACATAATAAGCGATAATACTAAAATACATTGCAGTATGTGGGAAATAAAATGATATAAACGTGAAGCCGAGCGTCCAGTCCTTCATCATTCACCATGGGCATCTTCCACAGATCGCATCATCTCGTGGCTCTGCCACTCACAGCATTATTACTTCAAGTATTTTTCCTACCCAACATTATTCAAGCTGGTAATAATACATTATTTTCATTATTATATTCCACATTCCAAATATTGTATTTTTTTTAAACTTTCTCGTATTTTTCAAAAATTGTATAGCTTGTTAATTTATTTGAAATGAAAAAGTGTCCATGAAAAATTAAAACTGTGTGATTACAATTAAAAGTTATGGGGAAAGTTAAAGCGTTTTAATAAGACGCGTCTTACAAATTTCAAATTGACACTTAAATGGCGGAATCTAAGAAAAAGCCCTGTGTGGACTGTTAAATAACCTAAAAAAGACAAAGCTTTTCAGTATTCCACAAGTTTAAATTTCTCATTTACGTTTCACGCAAAATAGTAATTATTAGTAATAGTAATAATTAATTATTTGTATTCTAATTGTTTTACAGCCCCGGCTTCAGGTGTGCAAGACAAATGTCAACTATTTTGCAGACCGGGTAAGTTGCAACTTTGTACATTTCTATTTTTATTCAACTATACATGCATCTAGACATTATTTTAAAGCACAGGGAATAGAGGGTAAAATATGCAAATTCTCTATATCCTCTATTCTGTAATATTCTTTAACCTATAATGGATATAGCATATGACATGACTATAGCCTGAAAGAAAAGTTATAGTTACTAATTCAAACTTGAAGCAAACTACTTAAAAATATAGGATACTTTAATTAGAAACCATTTCATAAAATTATATGTGCATAAAAGGGAATGTGTAGAATTCAATTGAGAATTATGATTACGTAAACTGCGGGCTGATAGATTGATTATAGGAAGTTACACATTAAACAGTTATGGTGATGGAGCTGGAGCTTGAATAGATCTATCACATAAAACAAATACAAATTACAAAAGTGAAAAAAAAACATTTACACAAATAAAAATAAAAGTTTGATCGCAGTAGAATATGAGTCATACACGCGGTGATTTTCCTCAGAAACTCATAGAAATAGAAACATTAGTCAAGAAGCGGAAAGTTTGTTTCGTAAGATTACTTACAATTAAAATTGTGACTTCATCATCATCATAGCTTTTATAATCTGTTGACTTTGACATTGGCTCTCTGACACTTAACTCTTAACCAAACCAAAAACGTAGACCAAAGAAGAAAAAAACAGAAGGCTAAATAAATCTTATCTTTATACTTTACTTTACTTACTCGTTATCGACACTCTGCTGAGTATAGGGCATAGGGAATAAAATGTTTTGTAAATTATTTTTATTAGATTTTCTACCTTATTTTTACTATAGAGCACGACTGATAGAATAGGAATTTCATTTTACGTCTTTAGTTCTTTAGGTTCTTGTTCTTATAGTAAAAATTAATTTACAGTATATGTAGACATTCAATTCAGCCGTTGCGGCTAGTAGCATGCGCCGGCCGGGCGCCGGGAGGATGAAATATCACCTAGGTTAAGTTTTATTCAGTAAAAAGTTCAGTGAGAAAATTATCAGAATCTTTAAGTAATTATTTTATTAGCGATTACGATGCACTTTCAACTTTACACTTCGTATAATTTTATCACTAATCTATCAGCGTAAAAATTACTCGTGGCAACTTATGACTCAAATGCAATGCAAGGTCATTTTCTAGGGTTTATAAGGGCCAGTGCCAGTGACAAAGTTCAGTACAGATACAGAAAGAATGTCTTCTTACTTCTTAGAATCCAATCAAAATCAAATTATCTCTCACAATCGGCAAAATTTGAACTTTAACAGTTAATTTGTTTTGCCACGTGCGTGTCCACAAGGTCTAATTCTATTCACTGAAATGTAATAGTAATTTATTAATGAAAATGCTACAGGGTCTCGCATGGGTTTAGGGTTAAAGCTTTGTAAATAGGCTTGATCATTCTTTATTAATTTATTTTGAATTTGATTTAATGTTCTATTTTGGTTTCTTTAAATACTAATGTTTTGACTATGGACTTTAAAAATAATTTATTGAGGAATCAATTATTTGTTAAGGAAAATGTTATAAAACTGCGTATTTTTCATGTTTAAAATTGAAACATATAATTCATGACATGACCAGCATCAATAAAAATTTAGAACAGTAACAGGTTAGGCTTATGTTAAATGGTTTTACTTTTTGAAATGTAAAAAAAGTTTGTTGAACTCCTCGTCAGCAAGAAACTTTAAAAAAAAAAACAGTTAAAAAATAAAACCCACAAGATTGTTACTGTTAGGTCATATACATGCAGAGCTTGGATTTAATCTCTGATTATAACTCCATGTGTCACTAATTTTAAAGCGAATCTAGAATCTAGACCTCATATACTACTATATTGATATACATAATACAAATTATTTTGCGACGCAAGCGAATTACACTGACTGATAAGCCAAAAGTAGAACCTGTCATCCACTGAAATATTGAAATTTAAATCAGATTACACAATTATTACATGTAACCGATTTTTTTTAAAGCATCTTTCACTTGCTCAATTCGTGGAAATTGATTTTTTCAAAAATCTTGACAAGACCCAAGAGTCCAAGAGATTAAATATTGCATGCGACACTGTGTACTGAATCTAGTTCCGAATGACGCATACGTAGTACGTCTTAGTTATGAATGATTGCATTCATTCATAAATAACTTATGACATTAATTGGCATTTGGTTTTTTGAAGGGATTTTTCAATCTAATTAATTACATTTGATATGTGCAAAAATTACGTAGATTGTAGACATATATTACGTAGGTATAGTATGTATCTGCATGTAGTTTGACCTTTATTAGGTTTGGCTTGACAGGGTCCGGTTGAGAGTGATTGACATTTATGTTTGATTTATTAATTTTTGGGTTGACACAGGATCCTCGTCAGTGCTAAGTTATGAGGCGGGTGAGTATCTCTATGATTTCTCCTCAAATGTGACGACTGAAGTGACGCTCGCAAGTCCAGAAGAGAGACGGACCAAGGTCAGGGCTAAAGTTGTGGTCGTCGGCATTTCTCCCTGTGAGTTCACACTCAAAGTTAATAACTTGCAAGTCAATAATGATGGGGTAAGGAGACAATTCAAAATTCAGTCAAATCTTAATTTTAACCTTCTATTACACATGTTTCAGATTGCCATATTACATATCAAAATGGCCCATATCCATTTTTAAGTAAATACAAAATTTACTATTGACATACAAACAATACATGAATATCGTTTAATCCGTAATGCATGTAAATAGAACATATTGGAATTTTCAAAAATGTATAGCTACAATATTTTGAACTTTTCAAAAACGTGTAAGTAGAATATTTTGAACTTTTCAAAAACGTGTAGTTAGAATATTTTACACTTTTCCAAAACGTGTAGTTAGAATATTTTGCACTTTTCAAAAAATGTGTAGTTAGAACATATTGAACTTTTCAAAAATGTATTGTTAAAATATTTTACACTTTTCAAAAACGTGTAGTTAGAATATTTTACACTTTTCAAAAACGTGTAGTTAGAATATTTTACACTTTTCAAAAATGTGTATTTCGAATATTTTAAACTTTTCCAAAACGTGCGTAGTTAGAATATTTTGCACTTTTCAAAAAATGTGTAGTTAGAACATATTGAACTTTTTAAAAATGTATTGTTAAAATATTTTACACTTTTCAAAAACGTGTAGTTAGAATATTTTGCACTTTTCAAAAACGCGTGGTTTGAATATTTAACACTTTTTAAAAACGTGTGTAGTTAGAATATTTTACACTTTTCAAAAACGTGTAGTTAGAATATTTTGCACTTTTCAAAAACGTGTAGTTAGAATATTTTGCAATTTTCAAAAAAAGTGTAAATAGAGAATATTGCATTTTTTAAAAACTCATAATTAACATTTTACACATCAATTTAATTTAGTGTTTTTTTAATTAAGTAGCTCATTTTGATTCTAGCGTAAATTGGATATGGGTCATTTTGAGTCTTCACAGACGATATTATATATTACCTAGAATTTATTAGCCATCTAAAAAACTGTCGGAATACGCCCTTATAGAATACAGTATAGAATGGTATTTTAACTATTTTATGAATTTACTAACAGGGTGATAGATTCGAGAAGCTGGACAACTTGAATGCGTTCACGGGACGTTTCACTCTCCAAGACGGAATCATTGGTAACATTTGCTTAGATGAAAATGAACCAACTTTCTCAGCCAATATCAAGCGTGCCATCATCTCCTTATTGCAGAATAAGGCTTTAGAGGGCGTCAGCGAGAATGAAGTTGTGGAGGTAAAAAAGGATTTATATTTCTTCAAAAATATTTTATAAACTAATTAACAGTTTTCATTGGCCAAAAATATAGCGAAAAGAAAGGGTCTTTTTCTAATAATTGCGGTGCTCTTTAAAAATCTACGATTAAAAATTACGGTCACTATAAAATCATTTTTTTTCCAGTCTGACATTTCCGGACGTTGCCCCACAAAATACAGCATTGATGGAGATGACTACGTCAAGACCAAGAAATTGAACGCCTGCCTTCATCGTGAAGGGGGCCGCTCCATCCTCCGTGGTGTTCCATATGAAGTTAATTCCGTAAGTTTCGTCACATTACACATTTTAAAAAACCTATTAAAAATTTAATTTAAATAATAACGCAAAAAATAATCTTACGAAATTTTATTACAGAACTTTAACTCCGTCCCAGACCTTGCCTCAGAGCAGACCTGTACCCAAACCTTGGAAAATGGGATCTACAAGCGAGTTGAGTGTACTGAACTTCACAAAATTGAAAAATTCCTTAAGAAATCCGACGGGCCCAATCTCCAAACCCGCGTGAGCACTACTCTCACCTTCATCAGCACTAAGAAAGGATCTTCCCGCATCCGGCCCAATCCAAATGCGGCCAAAACCAGCATTTACTACGATTACAGTGACCACACTGATGCAGCTGGCTCAGTCCTGGCCGCCCAATCCGCTCGAGTCACCCTTGAGAAAATCTGTAATGAAGGGATCCGCCCGGACGGAGTTACCTCCGAAGTTCCTCAATTCCTCCTGGACCTCAAGAAATCCTTGGCTAAATCTGACAAGGCATCCTTGACTGCGCTCTACACCGAAATTAAATCCGGCTCCTTCTGCGCCACTGGAAGGAAGGAAGGAGGGCAAAATGTTCTCCTAGAATTATTCCTGGACACTGCTGCTCAGTCTGGTGGAGACGGAGCCTTCGGTCTCCTCGCTGAATTGTACCAAAGGGATGAGCTGAGCCGTGTGACGAAGCGCTACTTTTACTTCTACGCCACCCTTGCGAACCACCCCCATGTGGAGTCTCTCCAGGCTGTTCTCCCCCTTATCTCGGATTCCACCAAGGAAATCTCCAAGAGATTACTTCTAGCCGTTTCCGGTCTCGCCCATCAATACTGCAAGACGAGCAATCCGAACTGCGGGAAACGGGCCGAGTACAATGCTGTCGTGGACAGGATTGCTGCTATTGTTGAGGAAAATGCTGCATCAACGGAAGGAAGAAAGCAGGAAATTGCTGTGGCCGCGCTGCAAGCACTTGGAAATTTGGACCATCTCACACCCGCCGCCGTGGCTGCTATTCAACTCGCACTCGTGACAGGGAATGACAGGATTCAAGTGAGAGCCCTGGACGCTTTTAGAAGGGACCCTTGTGAGGCGAAATTAAAGAAAGATGCTCAGGCTGTTTTTACAAATGTCGATAACCATGCTAATCTTCGGATTGGAGCTTATTTAGCTAATTTGAGATGTTTGGAAAGCGGAGATGCTGCTGTGATTCAAGCTGTTTTGAACGATGAACAATCCCTTCAAGGTAATTGAGATAAATCTCGTTTATTTTTGAATATTTGTGTGAATTTAGGTAGGACATTTGTTTTTACATTTTTTTGATTTTATTTTGAGTATAGCTTCAAAATTTAGCTAGGTAGTCTTTTAGCATGTAGCATATCACCAGTACCAGTAAATACAATACCTACAAAAAGAATTAAATATCTTGAGTCTAAAAGAATTTAAACAGGGTATTTTACACTTTCAAAATCATTTAAATAGAACATTAATGTTTCGAAATGATATAAATGGAACATTTTGCACTCTTTTTGAAAACATGTAAATGGAACATTTTGCACGTTTCAAAAACGTGTAAATAGAATATTTTGCAATTTTTGAGAACATGTAAATAGAGCATTTTGCACGTTTCAAAAACATGTAAATAGAACATTTTGCAATTTTTTTTATAACATTTAAATGTAAAATTTTTCACTTTAAAAAAACAGCAAATACAAAATTTTCCCCAATTTTCAAAACCATGCAAAAAGAATATTGTACACATTTTTTAAAAAACATGTAACTTATTGTACATTTTGCACTTTTAAAAAACTAGACTATAATTAACATTGTCTCATTAACTCTTTTACTTGTTGATATTACTCATTTTATTTCAAGCATTTAACTTGCACCTAGGTCATTCTAATTCTAAACTTTAAACTTACTCAAGACATTCTTTATATTATTGTAACTGAATTCTGAATTCTTAAAAATTATTTCTAATTAAATTATTACCAACTTTATATCCATATTTATTATAGTTGGAGGCTTCATCCAATCCCACTTGACCAACCTCCTCAAGAGTTCCAGCCCTTCAACCCGCTCACTCAAATCCTCAGCTCGTCAACTCTCCCTCAAACTCCAGTACCCGAAGGAACTCCGTAAATTCTCGCGTCACTTGGAATCTTCCCTCTTCAACGCTGATCTCAATCTCGGTTACTCCGCCGAAGGAAGCGTCATCTTCTCCAAGGAATCCTTCATCCCTCGTCAACTCTCTGCCAATCTCACTTTCGACATCTTTGGCCAATCTTACAATCTCGTCGAAGTGGGTCTCTACCTCGAAAACTTCGACCATCTCCAAGAAACCGTGTTTGGACCTCATGGGAAATTCCCCTACGATGAGAAGGTCACGACCCGCGGACTCATCAACAAAATTCTAAAACTGAGAAATAAACGTGAAACAGTCGGTCCAGTTGTTCTAGATCGTGATGGTCTCCATGCAATTGAACGGCAAGTTGAAAGTAATACCCACTCCCTTGTGGAAACTGACCATAGCACAGAGGCGGGTATCGGGGATTTGTACATCCGAGTTTTCGGAACGACCGTGAGTCTCATTTCCCTCAATACAAAGGAAGCTCCTCAAACTTTGTCAGAGCTGAAGGACAAGGTCCGTGGATTGGTAGGAGATGCGATTCGTACTTCAAAGAAAGAAATCCATTTTATCCATCCCGTTCTCATCAATGAGGATGAAGTCATTGTCCCAACAACTTCTGGATTTGGTCTTTCTTCTTCTCTGGAAGCCAATGTCGTCCCATCACTGGACTATTCCAAGGACTACAAAGCCCCGGATGGGAATGGAAGTCCATTGGATTTGAAATTGAAATTGGGATCGAATCTTGCGGGTAGTTTGAGAGGGAGATTGAGCCTTGTGGGAGGACCCATCGAGACAGGAATTCAACTCGAGGCTAATCTGAGGACTGGAGGTGCTGTGGAAATTGTTCTGTTTAAGGATGCTAATAAGTTTGAAGCTAGGTTGAACCTGCCCAATGACAGGGTTCGAGCTTTCGATCTGAGCACCAATGTTGTCTGGATTAAGCGTGGGCCTAATAGGGGGGAGAGCAAGGCTAATTTCAGAAACAGTCTTCATGTTATGCCAGGGTAAGTTTTTGTTTTATTTTTGAGATTTTTTATAATTCAGTATGGATAGATATATTTAGCTTATTATTGGGAGGGAATTCGTGAAAATGCTTCACAGATTTTTAGGGAATATTAGTAGATACATAGAATTTTTGACATTTTTGAAATTTTCAAATTTGTAAATTTTCATTAGCATGTATATTTGCATATTTTAAAAGAGTGCAAAACATTCTATTCACATGTTTTTAAAATGTGCAAAACATTTTATTTACACGCTTCTAGGACAATAATAGAAATTTCATAATATTTGTGTAGATAGCCCATCTTGTTTTCAACTTAAAATAGATATCTTCATTATAATTATTCTAAACTCAACTTTTGATTAGTTTCCTGCTTAAATTAAATTAAATAGCTCTGTTACTTCCTTTTATAATAATTTAAATACTTATGAAAATCACTCAAAAAAATTATTAATTTGCCACCCATTGTAGAAACCCCAACTCCTGCGAAGAGGCTTTCCCACCTTTAAGAATTGTTGGTTTGAAACTCTGCTACCGTTCCACTATCAACACTGACGAGAACACACCCTTCCTCCTCAACGGTCGTCAATCCTTCGCCGCCAGTTTGGAAAAGACTGAGTCATCCATGGAAGGCTATGCCATCCTCTTCACCAAAACCAACGATGGAAACAATCGCAACTTTGACCTTTCCTTTGACACTCCCGGCTCTGGACAAAACCGGAAGTTGAATCTTATTGGACACATTGTGGACGACGAGGCTGCTGGGAAGAAGAAAATCACTGTCGAGCTCCATACACCCAATCAGAGCGATGTCACTTTAGAATGTAGGAGAGCGATTTTTACAAACAAAATTTAAAAAATTTAAACCCCTTCCCTCCCCCCCCCCTCCAAAAAAATTAAAATTTTCAAAAAATTAAAGTAATAATTTTCAATAAATTTTTTTGCAAATTTTTAGACGAAAGAACCAACACTGCAAATTTGAAGGGAATCCTCGCAAAAGTAACCCTCCCATCCGGAACCCTTCAAGTAGATGGTCACATTCAAAAAACCGCCACTGGCCAAGACGAACTCACCTACGAGCCACATCTGAGCATTGAATACCCGGGTACTCACGCAGACCGTCCCGTCAGACGCACCTTCCTCACTGGAAAGGTTGTCCGTGTCCCAGGAAAGAAGCTCACAGTCGCCCTCTCCAACCAGTTGCCTGAAATCGGCTATGACGTCGCCCCACTTGACCTTTTCCTCAAGGGATCCGTGGAAGTGAGCAGCTCCGGCTCTGACAAGCACTACGAACTGAAGGGCATTGAGCTCGGCGTCCGAAACCGGGACCAAGACCAAGGGGAACCCAATCCCGTCCTCACCATCAACGGAGATCTGAACCGAAAGGAGGGAGATATGAGCACGGACCTTGAAGTCAAGTATGGACCTACCCTCGACTACCAAATCTCCGTCCACAAGACCTGCAAGAGTTCCCCCGGGAAAGTTGACCTCAAGACCAAGGTCATCCTCTCCCAATTCCCCGTTCTCAACTTTGATCTGAGTGTCCATGCAGAGAAGGGTGATGGCACCTACAACTCCCTGAACTCAGTTAAGCTTGGGCCAGAAGGGAGACAAATTCAATTTTCGACCCAGACCAACGCCGTCGTGACGGACAAGACTCATTTCGATGTCAGCAATAAACTTAGCTGTGAGTCATATAGTAATTTAGCCGCTTCGGTTGCTTATATTTCATGCGTATATTTAATTCAACTCCTATATAGTTATAATGATGTACTTTTAAAATTATTTACAGTGAAATAAGGGTATTGCTTTTAAATATATGTATATAGTAACCTACGAAATAGGAAATACATATATTGCGCCTGTCAAAAACATGTAAATAGAATATTTTTGTATTTTTCAAAAGTTAGTAAATAGTGCAAAACTTGCAAAAATCAGTAAAAAGAACATTTTGTACTTTTTTAAACTAGTACATAAAACATTTTGCAATTTTTAAAAATCAGTAAATAGATCATTTTGCAATTTTCAAAAATCAGTAGGTAGAACATTCAACAATTTTCAAATAATCAGGAAGTAGAACATTTTGCAATTTTCAAAAAATCAGTAAATAGAACATTTTGCAATTTTTAAAATACCAGTAAATAGGACATTTTGCAATTTTCAAAAATCAGTAAATAGAACATTTTGCAATATAAAAAAATCAGTAGGTAGAACATTTTGGAGGTTTCAAAAATCAGTAGGTATAACATTTTGCAATTTTCAAAAATCAGTAATTAGAACATTTTAAAATTTAAAAAAATCAGTACATAGAACATTTTGCAATTTTCAAAAATCAGTACATAGAACATTTTACAATTTAAAAAAATCAATAGGTAGAACATTTCGCACGTTTAAAAAATCAGTAAATAGCACATTTTGCAATTTTCAAAAAATCAATAAATAGAACATTTGGCAATTTTTAAACAACCAGTAAAAAAAACTTTATTTAACGTCCAATTATCAGCAAATGCTCTTACAGACAGATCTAAACAACAAGTGAGTAGAACATTTTGCAATTTAAAAAAAAAACCCAGTAAATAAGACATTTTGCAATTTAAAAAAAAAACAGTAAATAAGACATTTTGCACGGTTCAAAAACATGCAAATAAAAACATTTTGCTTATTTTACAAAAAAAACTCGTAAGTTGCAAGTATCATATTACATAGCATATAGCTATCTCATTTTTTAGTATATTTTTTGACATGTAATTTTAGCTCATTAGAATAAATTCTAGCTTAAGTTGGCGTTAGGTATGAGACATTTGAGTCTTCGCTCGAAATCAACCATTTGTTTCGTATTATAATACAATGCTCACGATATGGAGCTATACAATGGAATAAGGCTCTTCCCTATATAGTACCTATACTTATAGCCTTTATTTTAATGTTTTCACAGCTGCATCGCAGTGCTCTATATTTAATTACAAATTACCACTATAATATAGCCGAAATAAAAAAATTTTAATAAATCAAAATTCTTATATTATAATGTTCTGTTTCTCCATATAGTTGCCTTCCAACCAAGATCATTCGAGTCAACCCTTGAGACCCACGTCAAGAACTTTGCCGGAGAAGAACAAGTTGTGGCCGTTAAAGTCCTGTCTTCTGATGGTCAAGGAGAGCGAACGAAAGTTACTCTCAATTTTGACAGGAAAGCTGCACAAAACAATGACTTTACACTTGCTATCGCTGTAAGTTCAAATTTCCCACACTATAAAAAACCAAGACACGTGATGGCGAATCGTACCTACTATATAAATTGTAATACTACAGCGCAAAATTTTTAAAAAATTCCTATATAAAAAATAGGTCAAGGCTAAACGTGGTCAAATCCAAGGTCAACTCACCCACGTCCGAACTGCCCTCAACGATGCCACCCATCAGTCTGAAGGCTACACACATTCTTTCAAGCACGAAACCACCTTTTCCTCCCAATCACTGAGCATCTCTGAAGATAAATTGGTCACTTACATCCGGATCCTGAACAGGGAGGATGCTAAAGGAGCCTCTCTCAAGTCTGAGTTTACCAATGACAATGGCGCTACTGTGAAGTAGGCGGGAAAATTTGAATTTAATTGTTTAATTTACAAGATTGCCCGTTGCCCGAATTTGTGATTTAAATGTATTTGTTTTTTTTTAATTTGAACGATATAGTTTCGAAGCTATTGCCAAGTCCTTAGCGACTGAGATCGTGACTGACCTCCGTTTGAAATACAAGGGAGATGAATTAGCATCGTTGGAGATCAAGGGGCTCAAGGACCTTTCCAATCTCGTCCTCAACACCTACTTGACCAACCAGTGGAGAATCCACGCTCAGCGAGAGTACAAGGATGCAAATCACTGCGTGACTAATGTGAATGCCGAGATCCTCAGCACTGGCCGAACTGTGACATTGGATGTGGATCGTAGCAAGACTGGAGATAATACCCGGGTAGTGGCTGAGGCCAAGTGGGATGCTGCACGAGACGCGAGTCAGTCCATCAAACTTGTGAGTGACAACCAGATCGTGTTCGGATCTATCCACGTGACTTCCAAGTAAGTTATTCACAATTAAGATATATTGCAATATTTATTAAGCTATGAACTTTTAACGGTTTTGTGTTTTGCACTTTTAAACAGTTTAAATTAGAGCAATTTGCATTTATTTTAAAACAGTGCAGATATCTTGCTTTGATGACCTTTACCAAATTGGAAATAGTTAATGTTTGGGTTTTTTTTAAACAGTGCAGATGTCCTGTTTGGACTTTAAAAAATAGTAAATAGTGCAATTTGCACCTTTTTAAAACTGTTCAGATATCTTGTTTTGTCACTTGCAGAAAGTGTGTAAATACTTGAATTTGCATTTTTAAACTGTATTTATCTTGTTTTTCACTCCCAAAATGTGTATGTAAATAGTTTAATTTGTATTTTTTGAAACAGTGTAGATATCTTGCTTTGCATTTTAACAAATTGCAAATAATTTTTGCAATTTTGGCGTTTCTTTAAAACAGTGTACTGTACTGTTTTTGCGCTTTTAAAAAGTGTGTAAATAGTTTAATTTGTATCTTTTTAAACAGCTCAGATATCCGTTTTTGTATTTTCAAAAAGTCAGAACAATGTTTTCAAATTAAATCAGTGTAGATATCCTATTTTTGCACTCTCCAAAATGTAAATAGTTACTTCTAATTTTAATTTTTTTAAACAGTGCAGACATTGTCTATTTTAACACTTACAAAAACCTGTTGTACCGATAAATACTGTATATTTCTGTATTTAAATAAATGCATTAACCTGCTTCAAAACCTACACAGTTAAAACACCTCTAAAACTACCTGCCTAGAAAATAATTTAAAATTCCAATTATTTTTTCAGAAATCAACTTACGGTTGTTGGCCAGAATGTGGAGCTCAATCTCGAGGCTAATGTACCCAGTGACATCTCCCAAGGTGAGCACTCCGCTTCCTTCCAGTACATTGCTCCCGAATCCCGCTCCTACGAAATCAAGTACAGCAACGCTCTCGCCATTGACCCCGCCCACCGCTCCAGCAATGCTAAGGTCAACATTAACATCCCAGAGATCCGCCCCACAGAGATTTCCTGGAAGGTCGAGTCCCTCAACCCAAATCTGAAACAACTCGTCTTTGACATTAGTGCGGAGGTTGCCCTTTCCTTCGGTGGAGTGAACGTCCAGAACATGCTCGCCAAACTCTCTGCTTCCAACAATGTCCAGAACGGAGAGCGCTCCGTCGCGGCTAAACTTGCCCTCGGCGGCGAGTCCATCCCAGAAAACATTTTGGTCGACTCAAAACTCGTCCTTGGACCCCACTCCCTCAAAACCGAGAATTCCATCCAAATCGGAACTTCAATCTCCGGGATTGAAATAGCAGGAGATTTGAACGATGAGAATGACGTTCGTATTGGAAATTTAAAATATACTCTCACCAACTTGCCACTCTCAAAATACCAGAAGATCGAAGGTGAACTTCAACACAAGCGTCTCCTGAGCGGCCCTCTTAAAATCCAGAGGACCCACGAGATCAAATTGGACGGCCGGACGGCACTCAAGTACAACTATGCCTTTGCCCTCCTCAACGGAAAACTGTCCGCCGAGACCCAGATCACCTCATGGGACCGCCAACTCCTGGATGCGAACGTGAATGGAGTCTCTGACGAGGTCCAAGTTGACCTCTCAGGTCACATCACCGTCAACTCAAAGAATGTGGATGTGAAGCTCCATGTGGACCGCGTGAACCCATTGAACCTCCTCCAAATCCGAGCGGAAACTAATGAGGACGGTTTTAGCTTGAAATTACAGAACACAAAGACGAGCCCGCCAACCTATGCCCTCAACACGAATGTCAAATTCCAAGGGAATGTTGTCACTTTGGAAGGGGAATTAGTTTCCAGTTCAAACGAAAGGGGACTTTCACTCAAGTACACTCGGGGACAAGGGAGCGTGAGCCGGGAGTTCAAGGGTCACTATGTCAAGGATGGAGATTTACTTACTTTTGATGGACTCGTCAGTTTGTCCGCTGGACAGTCAGTGACTGTTGATGGCTCCGCTACGAAAGTTGCAGGTGGCTACGAAGGTCAAGTCAACTACCACCTCCAGTCTTCCAATGCTAATAATGGAGTCGTCAAGTTTACTGTCGTCATTCAAGACACGAGAAGGAAATTGAGCTTCTTGGCTGGAGATGCTACGGCACCCACTGATTTCCTTAGGTGAGCTTTATTTTTCTCTCTTTTATATACATAGTGTGTTCTAAATTAAATTAATTGAATTAATTAAATTAATTGATAATCTAAATTTATATTTTTCATTTTTTTTACTCTTTAAAAATCGCGTAAAAAAGTATCTATTTTTCCATTTTAAAAAAATGTCCAAATTTTTTAATTTTCAAAATTGCTTAAAAAATGCTAACAAAGGACGCAGACATCATGTTTTGCTTATTTTTAAAGATGAAATATATTTTTTTTGTGCACTTTCAAAATAGTGTAACTATCATATTTAGATATTTCAAAAAGTTTCAGTATGTAATTAGTGTATCTGACAGTTTTAGATTAGTGGAAATATGCTGTTTTAGGGTTTTTGGTTTGCACAAAAATAATACAGATTATTACAGGAATTTTAAAAAGTACAAATATACTGAATTCGGCTTTTTAAAAAATCGTAAATATCACGTGGCTTCCTTTTTAAAAGTTGTAAATACCATATTTTGAATTTTAAAAAAGACATAATTAGGCCGTTATCATTATAGACAGGTGCGAGTACCAAGATTGTTTCTGCAATTTAAAAATTTTAGATACCCTGTTTAGTACCCTGCGAATAGTTTGACACGTTAAATTATATAGACATGGCGCCTTTTATTAGAAAAGTAGGCGGTATATTCATGTAATTATTACCCATTTGTAAATACATAACTTTTTAAATGCGATAATTCAGCCTACTTATAAATTAATTCTTTAAAAAAACAAACAGCTTGGACTACACCAAAGCGGAAACATCCGACAAGATCCACTACGCTGGAAGCTTCTCCACTGACCTCTTCCACGTCACCTTCGAAGAGCCCAAGTTGAAGGGAACCTTCACCGCCGACTGTCACCACGGTCACGGCCAGGGGAACGAAATCACCGCAACCATTAATTACGAAGCCGAGGAAGTTGCTCAAGGAGTTATTCAAGCTGAGCTCAAACTCGTCACAGGGGAACTTCGCACTTTCCTCTCAGTCACCGACACTCTCCACTCCCGCTCCTTCTCCGAAGAATTCCACGTCAAGAAGGGTGCTGAGGGTGAGAATCCCCGTCAAAATAAATTCCGATGGGTGTACAAGAGCAACAACGGAGGCGTCAAAACCTACGGGATCACTTTCGACTCCGAAAAGAACTCCGTACAAAAGAGTCTGGACGCGACTCTAAAGTTTATCTTTGGCGATGAGAACTCCGATGTTCTTGGAGTTCACGTCTACGGGAAACTCGGGAAGAAGGGCGGTCGTGGGGATGGTGGTCTGGACATTAATTTGCCCAGCAGACAGATCTCTGCCACTGTTGTGACCAAGGCCACTGGGACCGGTGGTGAACTTAACGTTTGGCTAGACAAGAAACGGAACCCAAATCAAAAACTGACTCTGACCGTCGAGTACGAGAAGAAGCAGACGGCGGATGGGGCCAAGGGCTACAAATACACTGCTACCCTCAAACATCCAGCACTCGCCAAGCCCCTTACTGTCCATAGAGAAGTGGTTCGCTTCGGGGACTTGATCGTCCACGAATCCCTCACTGAACTTGACCTCCTCGATGACCCTAATAACAAAATCCGAATTGAGGCCCGAGCTGCTTGGAATGATAATACTCACAGTCAACTCACCACTAAATTGTCTGTCAAATCTGAGGTGAGCCAAAACTACTGGTACTTCACCTAAAAGATTTCGTAATTTGTGGACCCCCCTTTAACAGAATCGTATATTTTTAACACATTTTTTGTTATTTATTTTCAGGGACTTGGACTTTTGCTTGAAGGCGAAGGCGAAGTTACAAAACAGACCAATTCCATTGTCGCAAATCTTCACTATTCATTCAAGAATCGTAATGGCGAATTAAATCAACGAAATGTGGAGCTTGTCTACTCTGACAATCATCAAAGCATTCTGGTGGGTTTACATTTTATAGACTATTTAGCTATATAGTGTTATTTTGTGCCTATGGGCTACATCACGGAGAGTCACAAATTAGCTTTAGAAAATTGGTTAGTAGTAAAAGAGCCTGCCGCCTATTTTAGAATTGTAGTGGAACTAAATGGAGTTAGTTCTGACGATGAGATTTCTGAGAGGCCATTTTTTCAAATGGGCAATTTTTAGAGTTTCTCAACTTGTTCGGCATCGACATCTGGCTCCGGTTCCGGTTCCTACGCCGGTCCGAGTGGGAATGGTGGGAGCGGGAGGGACGGTGAATCTGATAAGGAAACCGGATCGAGTCTTCCTGACGACAGTGAGAGTGTGGGTCGATCCCGCTCTTACCGGAGTGTTCATCGACCACGAAATAAAACTCTAAGACCTCCGTCAGCCCCCGCCTCTTTCAATAGAAATTCCGATGATAATAATAATACTAATTTTCAATTTGAGTGTGGCCGAATTTGTAGGCATTACCTCAAACTGTACCATACTCAGTGCTTAGCAATGTTCAGTTCAAATTATAATCAGCATTATCATCACATTTGTCACCTCCTTAGTTCTAATTATCTGAATCAAATTATTCAATCTTAATAATTAATTCGTAATGTACTATTAATTAACTACTATGTATTATGTACCACTAATTTATTGATGTAAATAGTAAAATACACTAATTAATGCTATATATATTTCGAATAACGCAATAAAATACATGCACAATATTTTTTTAAAAATTGTTGTTGTAAATGGTTTAAAAAAAATCGCACAATAATTAACTGCAAGAAATATGGGTGTGATTTTTATGCTGTATTAAATTAGTTGTATGGTTATTTAAAAATTTTCTTAATGTAATTTTAATTGTGCCTACTGTATATAGGTCGGAGAGAAGGCAGACCCCGTTCTTCTCTTATCCAGAAGTGTCCGGGACTTGGGTGAGCACCGTCGTCGTCGTTCTGTCGCAACTGGAAATAGTAACACTGTCGATGTCCGCTATGAAGTTCACTTACCCGGGATGAGAGATACCCGTGTGATTGACATCCATCTTCACGGATCCGTCCCTCCCCATTTGAACCTCAAAACTTTCACCACTGGCTCAGACAGACAGGACAAGACCTACGAGATCAATCTCGGATTCCCGAATGAAAGACAGCTCATCCTCGGATTCTACCGTCAGTTGGCTCATCAAAAGACGAACTTGGCTGAATTCAGCGTCGCCCTGAACACTACACGACTTTTATCTGTTAAGGCTAGATGGGATTTGGAAACTTTGCAACAAGTATTGGTGAGAATATTTTTTACACATTTCTTCATTACATTTAAAAAACCGCCTTTTCAGTAACAGGAGCTTGTGCGCATGCGGTAATAAAAGGCAGTATTATTAAAATTTTTAAATATCTGTATTTTCATCTATATTTGTTTTCGTATGTTAGAAAACCGCTACAGAGCGTTTCGAGAGCACAGGAGACAATCTTCAGAGCACAAGGGAAGCGTACATCAACGAAGTTGCCCAAGACTTGCAACATGTTCTTCAAAAGCTTTCCGAAGCCCTCCCAAATCTGTCACCCCTCCAACAACGTCTTCGCGGAGAATTAGAGGAGATCAAGAGCGAATGGGCGAAACACCCAACGACCCAGCAACTTCGGCAATTGGTGGATATTGTCATCTCCACCCTGGAAGCTGCTTCCGAACCATTCCAAAACCTTCTGGATGTCCTCAATGACATCCCTGCTTATCTGAACCAACTCAAGGCCAAGTCACCAGCTCTGGTCAAGAAATACGAGAAACTTATAAGGAGTCTTAAAATTCAACTCGGAAAACTCCTCAAGGTTGCCCTTCAAACTGGTAGACCCATCATTCTTGAGATCCAGAAACTTATTCAAAGAATTAAGAGCCGTGTGGATGGAGAGCTCAAGACTGGGGCTGAAAATGCTTTAGGACGTGTGAGAACTATTGGAGATAGCGCCTACGCCAAGGTTGTCGAGTACTTTTTGGATCATGCTGATGACATTGGTCACTACTTGGAGCACTCCTCTGCTTCCCCTGAAGTGAAAGAATTTGGGGTTAAGATCCTACGTTATGCCGTAGCTAAGCTGAAGGGTCAGGAGCAGGAGGCTCAGGCCATTCGGGAGGAAATTGCACAGAAGGGACGGGCTGCCATTGAGAAACTTGTCGGAGAACTTTTGACTGTGGACATTAAGAATGGAGTTATCTCCGCTATTGTAAGTTTCATTGGATTTCAGTATTTATTCATTGTTTAGGAAATTATTAATGATAAGAATTTTCACAGAGGTGCCAAAATTGGAAAAGTTGGCCATATAAGGATTTTTTATAAATCGAAAACATAATAGGTTTCTACTTATATCTGCACTTTCAAAATACATATAATTTAATGTATTAAAAAAGACTTCGAAAACGAGTTTTTACAAGAATTTTACAAATTTAAAAAACTGTAAAATAGAATATTTTGAGATTTTTAAAATAATGTAATTAAGGCGTTATGCACTTATGCACTATTTCAAAAAACATGTAAATAGAACATTTTCCACTTTAAAAAACCGGTAAATAGAAGATTTTTGCACTTTTCAAAAAACCAGTAGTTAGAAGATTTTGCACTTTTCAAAAATGCAAAAGTATAAAAATTCATGCAATTCCAAAACTTGTGATTCGAACAAATTACAGTTTTCAAAAACATTCAGTTAAGAATTATATTTATACTCTTGTGATAATTAAAGATTCAGAAACTCAAAAGTATCAATAGAAATGACATTTACATTTTTAATAAGCACTTTAGTCTGGCAATTGTAATAGTCCGTAGACCTTAGATCTGTCCTTTTGCTGTTTTGAATAATCCCCTCGATCCTCTATAGAAAGAAAAGACCACTTAATTAATAAACTTGCATAAGGTTTTATAATACCTTATGCAATCCCATGCTTATGTATATCCCATGCAATCTTCATACCTTTAAAAAGTGGCTAAAAGTTAAAATTACATACCTATACATTAGATTTATAAATGTATAAAATCATTTACAGATCCCACTCCCAAGACCAGTGAATTCTTTGTTGGACGTGAGGAATGCCGTGAGAACTGCTTTCCCCCAAGTCAAGCTTTCCATTCCATACAGAAACCGATTGACGACCCGACTCAATATCCTCAAGCAATTCGTCAAGGAATTGTACTCAACCAATCTCTTAACTGCTGTCTCCAAGGCCTTCCGTACCAACGCTCCTCCACACTCAGGTACAATTAACATTAACAAATAGCATTCTAAATCCCACACGTCATATTTGTGACAAGAATTACTTCTTACTATTGTAGAATTTAGTGACACAGTTCAACTTTCAATTTTGCAAGATGAAAATTTCGAAAAATCCCATAATGTATCAATTAAGATTACGAAATGGTTTTAACCGGAAGGCGAAAATGGCATTTAAGCCGGTTATAACCGCGACTATTATTTTGGACAGTGGCTGACAAAACTGGCAAAAATGGTCGAAATGGATTTTTACAATAGTTATGGTTACTTATGGTTTGCATATTGTGCTATCTACTTGGCCAGTTATGCCATTTATGCCGGTTTTTTAGATATTTTAGCCAGCTGGTTAGAACAAATTGCGATTTCGTGCCTTTTATGCAACCCTAGTGTCAATTTAATATTTAATTGTAATAATTACAGCTCAAGCTTACATTATTGGCTCCCAATACTTCATCACATTCGACGGGAAGTTGTTCCATCACGAAGGTCACTGCCAGTATTTGCTCCTTTCCGACTTCATCCACAAGGACTTAACCGTCGCCATTGACTTCGAAAATCATAATGGTGAAATCAAGAAATCTATTATTGTGGCTGATAAGGACGAAACCGTTGTCATTCATCCTGACTTCAGCGTAAGCTACCACAAGAAAAGAAAATTTCATAGTATTGAAAGCCATATGGTTCACTTGTTCAAAAAAAACTTATTCACTAAAATATTAATTCTCCAGGTTACCAGCGAAGGAAGAACCCACATCGAGATTTCAGAGACGGCCCATGAGGTGAAACTGGTTGTTGAGGATCACGAAGCCACAATTACTTGCAACAAGGACTCTGACGTCTGCACTGTGAGCATTGACAATGGATATCTCTTCGGTCACGTGGCTGGACTCCTTGGAACTTACAATAATGAACAATATGACGATTTGAGAACACCCGCTGGGGAACCCACACCGAATACGGATGCTTTTGCTGCCAGCTGGAAATTAAACGGGGCCTGTACTGAACCCACCATCCCCCATCATCCACCCGTCTCATCTGAAGCGAACAAACTCTGCTCATATGCTTTCACTAGTCGCTGGTCACCACTCAGGTAATTTTATTAAAAATAAAATTGCGTACCTTTTAAACAAGTTAAAAATCATCGTGAATTTTGTGGATAGAAAATATTGGAAAAATAGTGTGTGGTTTTTAATAGTTATTTTATTTTGTTCTTGCGTAGATCTTGTTTCGGAATTTCTGACGCTGCAGAGTACGAGACGATTTGCAAGAATCTCTCTGCTGAAAATGGATGGACTGTGAAGGAAGCAGTTTGCACTGCGGCCAATGCCTATGAACAAACTTGTGGAGGCGTTAATTACAATCACTTAGACTTCTGCTCCCACTAAAAAAATCACTATGCATTTAGTTCAAATTTTATTTAAAATACACCCGATATAAGTACCCAGGCCCATAACCAATAAAAATCCAAACCAAACACTAATTCTATCGAAAAAATGTATGGATTAATTTAGTCAAAAGTACATTTTTAATTTAACCCACCATCCACCTCCATTAGAAACAAAGAATATGAATTTTGAAATTTTCTAACATAAGTTGTGTTATAAATTAGAAATTTAGACTAGTGATGAATTGATTAGACTACATAAAAATTAAAAACTAAATTACCTACATAGCAATTTATTAATTTAATTAGTTATATGTATGTGACGGGAACTGAAGGCTGTTTTTCCTCTCTTTTTTGCAAGTACTTGTACTGACACACTGACATAATTCATTTTAAAATGACAAATTATTGAAATTATACTGAATAAAACAAAACAGTTTTAACATGACTTCTTCCTTGAATTTTATTGCTCATTAAAGCTTGGAAAAAAGTGGTGGGTAAGTATAGTAAGTACATGGCATAATTATCATCATTTATAATTTTATTAGGTCAGAGGTCACACGCATACTCGAATGTAGAACATAGAAATGTTGGGGTATTATGTCACAGGCTCACAGATAATATACATAGCATAGGCTTGGTAAAATCCTAACAATTTGACGACGCTTTTGTTTAAACAGGCAGCTGGTGTGGCTTCAACAATTTGCAGCGGAGTTCAACTAGTTGAAGAGAAGAGAACAAAATTGGTAATGGACGTAATAAAAAAGGGTCGTCCATAAATTATGTCATTGAAATATCCCTAACTTCAAGACCCCATGACCCCCCTGTCTTCAGCTACGCCACTTCATAAATGGCTATCTCAAACATGGGATGTCATCAATATCCAAGGAGACCCAGTGATACTACCTTTCGATGTCATTTATGGACGATCCCAAAGAGAGAGAGAGAGAGAGAGGGAATTAAATTGATTTTATTGACAAAATAACTGAACATGCATTTATATTTTTGCCCTGCAGGGCGCACAGTACAGTGGTACAGATATAATTTTTGTACATGGAATAATTCAAACTTGACCTTGATACATAGTTTAGATATCGTTGGTGGAGAACCAAAATGACCCATATCCAATTTAAGTTACAATCAAAATGAGCTATGTCATAAAAAAAATGAGAAACATGCTTAAAGTGTTAATTAAGAGTTTTTGAAAAGTGCAAATTGTTCTATTTCAATGTTTTTGAAAAGTGCAAATTGTTCTATTTTAATGTTTTTGAAAAGTGTAAAATGTTCTATTTCAATTTTTTTTGAAAAGTGTAAAATGTTCTATTTACATGTTTTTGAAAAATGGGTCATTTTGGTTCTTCACCGACGATATAAATGCATACTGGTTAAATATTGTGTGTAGAAATTTGATTAGATAATTAAGCAGTTTTATTTTTGGCTGTTTAAGCAGCATAATCGTGGATAGTAGATATGCGGCTTCCACTAATTGTATGTATTAATAATTAAGTACATTATGGTAGTTTGTTTAAAAGTAAGTTTAGCTATTTGTTTGGTTAATCTATGCATATTAATTATTAATATTTATTAATATTATACGCCGTTGCATTGGTACTTGGTAGTAAAAAGTCCATGGATGAAGTACTTGGCTGACGTATTAAATTATTAGTAGCTGTGTATGTAAGTACTTACAATTACAATACATATTACATCTATCGATCTATCATCTGATTCAATCACTAGGGATGAAGGGCCCTCACAATTTATTGTTGGCCAGCAGAGATAACAGAGAATACAGCAGAGATGAGGGATGAGAAATTAAGTATGTATACCTTGTAGGAAAATGCAACTCCCGTCTCCCGACTAAATTTCATATCAGATCACGTGATATGGGATTGATGTACAAGCTTTAAATTTTTTAGAACTGGTTTTATTAATAACAGAATAAGCTACATAATAAATATTCAGTTTTAAATAGTTAAGCATTATTGTGATTTGTACGTGACGTGACACTCGCTGATTCGGGAACCCCAATATATATGTTGTCTGTTGCATGTTGTTTTTTATCTTATCAAGTGTAGTGTAGTTTAAAAAATTACAGTTCCTGATAAAAGTGTTTGCATTGTTTGGAAGGAGATGATAGTAAGTAGTAGCTTAAACTTACAATACAGTTTTGAGAGTTGAGAGATAAATACTGCCGCCGGAGGTTTTGACACTTGTGACGACTGTCAAAGTCAAAGTTTCATTAAACGAGATAAACGGGAAAGAATAGCATTGCCACTTTAAACTTACTTAAGTGTTATTGAAACTGCTACTTACGTTAAAGTTTCACTATAGCGTACTTACAGTTTTATACTAACTACGAGCTTTTGATTAAAAGTCCCAAGTCCAGCATACTTAACTTTTTACGGGCATAACAGAAGAGACAGCAGCAAATAGATTACATTTTGCTTCAACTTGGGGGCGAGGCTTCATCCTGCATATTATACGGTAAAGAATCTAAACAGGTTTTAATATTTTTCATCTTATTTCATATTTAATTTTTCATGGTTGTATTAATTCTATTTTAAGTTATTATTATTTATTTAAGTTTGTGTAAAATTGAATCAATATTAGTACAGCTTTAGCGGGGACTTATCAAAATTTGTTGAACTTGTTATTTTATTATTTTTATAATAGTTCATAGTAGTTAAGATTGAACGAATAGCGCATCGCATTTACTGCACAAATAAATGATATCAATTTGTTCTGTAAGAATACAACCTTTAATCTTTTAAATTGGCTTTAGTTTCTTTAGTTTATTTCATAGTTTTTAGTATTCGCAGGCGTGAATTTCATTTTTAGTAAACTGTCAGTGGTTGCCGGTCTGAACAATTTTTTGCTATTAATTTTCTTAAAACAATACCAATTGTCAATAGTACAGCAATAAATAGCTCCTTTGCTAGTGTAATATGTAATTAAATTTTGAATGGTTTCTGTTTAATGATTTTTTGTGTGTAATCTATTGCAGTCAATTTGATCAACTAACTTAAGACCACCATGTCGGCCTGTACAAATCTTCCCGAAGATTTGAGTAAAATCTTTCTGTAAGTACAAATTATACCTAATTAATTTCTGATTGCTCTCTACATTGCCAGCTACTTACCTGCATTGCATTTAATTTAACTATTTAGCTACCTATTGCGATGGTTTATCACTATCAGTATAATTCTACCTACTTTAAAATTAGATGCATAATAAGTTATAATGTTGCTAGTTCTATTGTGCTATTTGTTTCTGTCTACCACTGCACACTGTCTATAGTACCTGTTAATAAGAAGTTTAATTTTTTGCTTAAAGGTTTGTGGACGCAAATAAAGGTAAATACATTTCAACACTTGCTGAATCCGTTGAAATTCAATCCGTGTCAGCATGGGCTGAAGCTCGACCTGAAGTTGTTCGAATGGTTACATGGACCGCCGGTAAATTGACTGAGCTAGGATGTTCGGTTGAACTCCAAAAACTCGGTGACCAAGTAAGTTACTTTAAGTTGTCAATTGAAAATATCTATATAAAATTTAATGAAAACTGCAAATAATGCAGTATCCAGGCAGTGCAGTGGTAACTATATTCGCATTTGGTATTTTTATAACATCTATACTTCTATTTTTCAGACTTTCGAAAATGGGCCTACTGTTCCTCTTCCACCTGTGATTTTTGCAACCCTCGGTTCTGATCCAGCCAAGAAAACTTTGCTTATTTATGGTCACTTGGATGTGCAACCTGCGAAAAGGGTAGATTATGATATTTTCCACTTACTTATGTTCTTAATTACACAATCTAGCAACCTTTCGAATTCCTCGGGAAATTATAGGGCATGTGGTACATCGTACATCATTGTAAAGCTCTTAAAAAATGACTAATATGAGTTATGAACATTCAAAATTAATGTTTGTTTTTTGCGTTTGGGAGAAAAGACGTTTTTTAAAAACATTACATACTACATTCAATACACTGTATTGATTTAATAAAAAAGCTGATTTTTATTTTTTTCATTTTGTTTGTAGGAAGACGGATGGGACACTGATCCATTTGTGCTCACGGAAGTGGATGGAAAATTGTATGGCCGTGGTTCAACTGACGATAAAGGACCAGTCTTGGGTTGGTTACATGCCATTGAAGCATATCAGAAATTAAATATCCCAGTTCCAGTTAACCTTAAGGTACAAAATGATTGCATAATTAATTACTATAATTTGTAAATTTATTTTGACTCAAAGGAGTTTTCCAACCGATGGCAATAGCAGCAAGGTCAGCTCAGCTCTGTAAAAGTATGCATAATTTTTAATATTTTGTGAATTACAGTTTGTATTGGAGGGCATGGAAGAGTCTGGCTCGGAAGGATTGGATGACCTGCTCAAGTCCCAGAAAGACCTATTTTTAAAAGTAAGTTGAATTCTCAGCGCCTGAATCGATAGCTTTACTTTAATTGTACTTCAGTAATGACGTGCAAAATAAACATGAAATTAATAATTTCAGGGCGTGGATGTTGTCTGCATCTCGGATAATTATTGGTTGGGTACAAATAAACCATGTCTCACTTACGGACTTCGAGGATTATGCTATTTCTTCCTTGAAATCGAAGGAGGCACCAAGGATTTACACAGTGGTGTCTTTGGGGGTTCAGTGTAAGTAATAACGAAAATAGAATTCGGATCTTTACGTATTTAGAAATTTAGCTTTCTATTCATTCAAAAATCTATATGGAGAGATACATACAAAACATATTTAAAATTTACATTTTTCTTATCAATTTAGACGCGAGCCCATGGGGGATTTGATTTGGTTACTGAGTCAACTTCAAGATGGGGATGGTAACATTTTAATACCTGGAATCCACGATGACGTCGTTAAAGAAACCCCAGACGAGCAAGCGTTGTACGATTCCATTGATTTTAATTTGAAAGAATTCCGAAATGAGTCTGGCGTTACTGAAATTCGGTTTCCAGAAAATAAGGTAATATTAGTAATAAAACCTAGAGATCTAATAGTAAGTTTAGTAGATTCGTGCATTTGCATTTTTTAACTGAGGATTGTCGAGGTTGGAATTAGTCACCGACCAGCACTGACATGCCGCATAAGCCGCATTTATTACTGTCTGTAAAATGTCTCATATTTTGATTGCGCGACATTGACATTTATTTAAAATCATAGGCCAAGACTTTGATGCACCGATGGCGGTATCCATCATTGTCCATTCACGGAATCCAAGGTGCCTTCAGTGATCCTGGTGCTAAAACCGTGATTCCACGTAAAGTTACCGGAAAATTTTCGATTCGTCTCGTACCTGATCAAACTCCTGATCAGATCTCAAAACTTGTGAAAGCTTACATTGAGGAGAAATGGGCAGCCAGAGGCTCACCAAACGCAATGCGGGTATTTACAATTTACATTTCCTGTTTAGTCTTTCTCGATCGCTGAAATTAAAAATACGTGTGTTATGTTGTGTGCATGGCCTGGAAGTTTTAAGTTTAAGTTACCTAAAAATTATTGTGTGCAGTAATTTGAGATTTGAATGATTATGATTCTATAAAGGTTTTCAATGAGCACGGAGGTAAGCCATGGATGGCGGACCCTAATCATCCAAACTACCAAGCTGCTGTCAAGGCAACAGAGTATGTGTACAAAGTGAAGCCATTTTTGATTCGGGAAGGTGGTTCCATCCCAGTCACGTTGACTATCCAGGTGAGATTCTTATGAAGTCATTCATTTTGTTCTATTAGATGGTAAATATTAATTTTAAGCTTTTGTAAACAATTTGTAACTTACATTTTTAGGAACAAACGGGAAAGAATGTTCTTCTACTGCCCATGGGAGCAAGTGATGATGGAGCACATTCTCAGAATGAGAAAATTGACATCCGTAATTATATTGAAGGGGTAAGAATGTTTTAAAAAACAGTTTAGCTTTTATTTTCAATTTGTCCAGAATCCAGAATACCACTCAAGGCCTTTTACGGCTGACCCCTATCTATTTTTAATCCGTGTGTGCTTTCTTTGCAGACCAAGGTAATGGCAGCCTATCTGTATGAAATTGGACAAATTACAGATTCACTGGAATAAGTGAAAGAAGACATGGTTGCCTTTCGTAATATGTTCATCTATAACCCAGCCATTCGAAATTTCCATAGTTTTATTTCAACATTGTAATGCATACTTTTGTTTTGGATTATTGTAATTGTTTTAACAATTTAAAATTTTCTAACTGTACTAAAATTTACATATGTATGTGTATGTATTTTTCGATTGTTGCGAGGGATAATAAACAGGATATTACATAAAAGAATTTTAAAAGTATTCGAGTTTGCTTTTTTCATTTTGGTTTAACAATCCCCATGAGATACAGCAGCAGCCTGGACATGTTTTTGATCTGTGTCTTTGTGACCTCGTGCCTCGTGTTACCTTACAGTCTGTTGAACTACTAGCGAACTCTAATGTTGCTCAATTTTGTATTGTAGGGAAATTAATTCGCTATGAGCAACGCATTCATTTTGGTTACATTGCTCATTGTTTTCAATGTATTTCTTCATATGCGCACGAACAAGGATACACAGTAAAGCTTAGCATCAGTATTAGTTTAACAAGCGAAATTTAAAATAGGACCAACGGCTTTGAAGTTTGTCATTACTTAGAATTTAGAATACAAAAATCTTGTTGGCTAACAAAATTAAGAAATGAACAATACTATTTTGGGCGGAAAATACGAAACAATATTTTAAGGGGGAGACAGAAGAGCTTGGCGCTCTAAGATAAGCCGTAGAGACGTGGAACATGGCAAACTTACAAGAAAAATCTCAAAATTTGTGGCCCCGTTATGAATTGCAATTATTTAAAGATCGCAATTGTTGCCATAGAATTAAATGAGGGTATCGTGACAAGCCAACTTTGGCCTATTAAGAAAATGCAAGACATGAATCAAACAAAACTTTCAGAGGTTGCCTAGATAAATGGGTAAGGTAGGTGTCTGGACAAAAAAATTTCAATTTCAAAATTTTCTCAAATTGACTGGGAAATAGAAGAAAATTTCATCCTATGACGCACAGAGGAAATGTCAAAACCTGTGTGAACATAGCAGAATTGGACAGCATCTTACAGCGAAGAAGAAGCAAAACATGTGTGAGTGGCGTCGGATCTAAACATTTACTTAATTGCTAGTAAAGTAACTTGCTTACTAGTAAGACTTTGTAGATGTGGACGTGTGCCGTGCTTGTGCAGCAAAAGGAGGCAGATCATGACTCCGCTTGTGCCATAACTCTCAACACCGCTTACTATTTTTCGTGTTATTTTGATTGGGCTTCAACTAAAAGATCGATCAAACTCTGTAAATGGCGAACTGCTTCATTTCAAAAGTATAAATACAAAAATTGCATGTGGTGATGCTTCGTTGAAAAAGTTGTAATTTTCATTTGGCCCTTTCCATATTCAACTATAAAATAATAATTATTTTAATCGTATCTAACCGAAGGGAGGTATAGGGATGGCTCACATTGTTATACAATAATGGAGAAAGGTCAATACTTTCAACGCAGAAATCCGAGAACACTAATAAATAATAACATGCCTGTACGTTCTACTTTAAGAATAATCAGTAGGCACCTTCTTTAAAATTAAGTGCGTCAACGATTTTACTAGAATTCGTTTTCGAAATATATATAGGTGTGAAAAATTCAAATGCCATAATTACCTCATTACCTAGGCAGCGTGGCCAAATGGGAAGCTTCTATGGAACGCGTGTGCCTGTAAACAATGACATTATAGCTTGGAAATTTGCCATGGTAAAACGTGAGGAGATAGGAGATTTACCGATGAAGTACAAGTAAGCATGAAGTTATGTAGCAACGGATGGTGGCTACATCCAAAAGTTTTACTGTGCTCTGCGTATACATTTAAGTCTTACATTTATCATTTATATAAGTTTATTCAAATTAATATTTTAAAGGACGTAAAAGATTGCGAAACACGATTAAAAATGGAGTATTATGGCTATAACTATAAGTGGCTATGTCGCTATTTCAATCAGCAATAGCAGTTTTATGCAATTTATTTTACTCTTCTATTTTATTAATAATTGTACAGACTGACGTCAAATCGATAAAATGAAATAAAGCATTAAAGTATTACTATAAACTGATATTTATATAAAACTAAAATTCTCACAGTGTCTTAACAGTGAACAATTTTTAACGAGTCAAACTATACAAAAAAATCTAAAGTGCACCATGAGAACCTTTTACACATGGGTAGGTAGGTACATGCGAAAATATTCAAAAACATTATTTTAAGTTATGTCATACGTTATTACTATTACTAGTTTATTTTATTGTTAATAAAAACAAAACCACGATGGCTCATAGGGAATCCAATACTTAAAACAATGCAAAAAACTATCCTGTCATAGAGAAATCAGTATATAGGAATATTTCCATTCAAAAAATAATTGTTTCCGCCAGGTATCGAACCTGGGACCTTCCGCGTGTTAGGCGGATGTGATAACCACTACACCACGGAAACCCGATTGAATGTAGTTGTATAACGTAGCATACTTTAATTTCAGAAACACAAGGCTGTCCTATGCAAAAATAAAAAACTACTTTCGTTTTTCGTTTCATTATTTTTGATTTATTTCATATTCTACTTACAAGCAGTGTGTACAACAGGAAACGCCCAAATACTTTAGTAAATTGGCTATAGAATAGTGTGCATAATTTACTTGAAGAATTACAAACGTACTCACTATAATGTAAGTATTACACCTCTACATGCACACTTATTCATATAATTTTAATGCATTAATTAATAGCATAGCATAGAAAGGTATTTACCTTTTAATACTCAGCTATGTAATGTATTTGGTTGACTTTCGGGCCTATTATATCATACAGGTGTAATCCTCTTTGAATGCTATTTATAAAAGCTGATAAGATTAAAATCCTCCGTCATTTGCCATGTTGACTTTTCAATTTGACAATACATGTATTTGTATTTTATTTAGCTGATAAAGTGACCTCTGACTTATGTGATGAATCCTAATCAATTTATCTGAAAAAACATTAGCGCCCTGACCCGATGACCTCATTACCTTCACTTACATTCTTCATTTTATCACAAGTCATTTAGATTTCGCCGGAACTTTGTGAAAATATTTCGCAATAATAATTATGAGCACAGCGATTGTAGTGTAAGTGGAAAATTATATTTTTCAGTGTTCAGTTTTTTCTCGTTCTATTCAATAAATTATTTTTCAAAAAAAAAATAGTAAATAATTTGTAAATAAATTATATAAATTATTGTTACACAGACGCCGGTACAAGTGCTGGGATTCCCAAGACTTGGCTCAAAGTTGGATCCACCAAGGGACTCTTCAAGTCTCTGGCCCGCATGAGAGAGAACTTGAAATTTTATCGGATCAACTAAGTGGTTTCAAGTACAAGATAACTTGTAATTGCAAACATTGTCTCTGCTACAAAGAAGAGTTCACAGCTCCGTCCAATAAGCTTAGATGCGAACCAATCATTATAGGACTCACTCACGTTTTCAATATCTTAACTCAGCTGGGATACCAAGTGAAGACTTCCAGCGTGACTCATAATGGAGACGGCTCTTCTAGTACGACTTGGCTCCTTCTCAAACCACCAGTGACTACAGATATTTAATTAGTTAATAATTAAATTAACCCCAATAGGCTTATAAATGTATCAAACTTCTTTTATTTTGTTAGTTAATAAATTAATATAACAATTACTCTGACGAGCAACATAGACAAAACGCGATTACTGAGTTTTCTAAAATAATGTAGATTTTTTAATTCAGCATGCGCTTTGATTACTCGGGAGGGAACCCCGGTGCCACACGTACTATCTCGACTTAAAAAACAAATCCAATACTAAAATAGGCTGCACAGTTCCAAAGAAATTCCGTGACATTTTGCGCCGGTTTCTCACAATATCCTGCCAAAATTTACAAACACAAATCAACTCCAAATAAAAAATCACGCCTTGCCGGTTGCTTGTGAACGTTTAATTATTATGTAAAATTTTATATTTTCTCTTAAAAAATGTATTTTGTGGTTAACATAATATGTAACCTATAATATTTTGTTTTGTTCGTAATTTAAGTATAAGATTGTGCATGAATCTGGCATGTAAAAACATATTACATATTGTGGTTGAGTGGGTGATCGCCCCCTATCATTCGTCCCTAACAAGTCATCCCTAAAAAGTCGTCCCCTTACAGTTCGTACCCCTGTGGGAATCGTCCCCTAACAATTTGTCTCTCCGTCCCCAAAGATACCTTATAGGTAAATGTTTTATGCATTCAAAATTGAAAATGCTTATGGAAAGCACAAAGTATTTGGTTGACACTAATGAATAAATGTAAATGAGTGAAAATAAAAATAATGAATTAGAAGCCAAGGAATAGTTTCCAGTATTTAGTGTAAAATTAACAATCCTTTTAAGAGCAACGTGAATTTCAACTGTTTTGAAGCATGTTTTTGCTTTTATTGCAATTTCTGTATAATTTACGTAATTCAGGCAGAAATTGCAATTTAGTTGCACATTTAGTCGTTGTAGTTTCTAAGGGCTGCTGTCTATTGCGGGGGCGACCTGCTTGTTTTTGTTAGTTTATTTTTAGAATTCAGCATCTTGCCATTTTCTCTTCAGAAAAATTGGTTTTCTCACTATCATTACATATTGCCGCAACTGCCGTTCACTTTGGAAATGGAGAGGCAAAACTAAATTGACTTTAAACTCCAATGTATCTTTTGCAACAAGTTTCAACATGGATGACGCATAAGATTTCTGCGGGGACGGAGGGACGAATTGTTAGGGGACGATTGCCTCTGGGGTACGAATTTTTAGGGGACAAATTATTAGAGACGTCTATTTAGGGGACGACCGATAGGGGACGATCGCCCACCGTACCACATATTGTATGGAGAAGTTTTATAAAAAAAAATAAATAAAAACGTACGAGCAGAAAACGCTGCCTCTGTGTTCTGTCTGGACACTTGTTAGCAAAAACAAAATCGATTTTAACTCATAATGTTTACAAGGTAGGAAAATCGTTTAAACAGATATGTGCAACTTCCAAATTTCAGACCAGTCCCCAAAAAAAAAGTCAATCTTGCACATAATTTATTTTTAAAAATGTTAAAACTATGAAGAATGTTTATGTTAATTTTAATTTAATCACTATACATACCTATTTGCTGTTGATAAAGTGATTTTTTTCAGTGACGGCTACGGCTATGGCTACCATTCGTATTTACGTAGACACTTGTACAAACAAAATTAGAATGTATACCCTATGCTTTTTGCATTCCATTGCCGTTATAGTTTCTATGCACGTGATTTATATTTGTATCCCATGTAATGTAAATGTCCTGTAAATTGGAAAAACATGTAATAGCAATAATAGTATTCAATTCAATTCAATTCAATTTATTACAGTGTAAGATATTAACTTTACAGTTTTTTTTCGATATCGACACTTTATGGTTATATGAGTTAAAAAAATCATCTCGCATGCTCACCATTACATACACAGTTAAAATCAAAAATAAATAAATAGATATGCTTAATATTGCTGTTAATATGTAGGTACTGTATATATTTTATTTGTGTCAGCAACATTATCCGTAAAAATTAATTTCTACTCGTTTGCTCAGTATAAATTTCCTAACTAATATATCAAATTTAACAAGTTTGTCACATTCCTGAATCTCACTTGGCAGTGAGTTCCAAAGACCAACAACCGTATATGTGTATGCACGTTTCCCGTAAGCACCCAAGTCCAATGCATGGTCAACATTCTTCGGCTTGCGCAGTAGTCTGGATGTTCTGTCTTGTTTCAATCGAACGCTAGTCTTAAAAACTTCACTCACTTTACTTTTCCTAATGAAATGCTTATAGAAGAACTTTGTTTGGTATAGATGTAGCCGTTCCTCTGTAGTCAGCCAATTCACATTCTCGAGTATATCGTATTTAGTGTTGGTATGTGTCACTTGCATTCCAAATATCTTATGGGCAACTCTGAGCGTCAGTTCATCTAGCTTTTGGAATTTCGTATTACATATATTTCCCCAGACAATAATCCCATAATCAATTACTGATAAGATTAATGATGTGCTAAATATAATTAACTGGGATTTATTAAAATTTCTCTTATATGTACTTATGAGTTTAGTTCTAGCGTTAACCTTACAGCATACATTGTCAAAATGATCCGAGAATAGTAGCTTTGAATCCAATAAAACTCCTAGATATGTAAAATTATCTACAACTTGGAGCGGCATGTTATTAACACTACATGCTAGACTATCGAGCACAAAGCTGAAAAAAATGCATTGTTTAAAAATAAATCATTGGAATTGAGTCTCTTATCTTTTTTATATTTATTGATTAAGCTTATGTGCCAAATAGATTGGCTATTATTCATTAAAATGTTTACAGTATGTAGTTTTAAAGCAGGCACATTAAAATTAAGTGTATTGGCTTTTAGGATTTATCTTTCACACACGGCTACCGCTTCCCCGCCATACGTAAACTTATCAGTATTATTCTTAACAAGTCTGTACAATCAATAACTTTGTTGTACTTGCAAAATGTTCAATTAATGTGTCATCCTTCGAATGTAGAAATAGCTCAATCAATACATATATTTTTTTAAGTATTTCCATAAGGGTCCGGCTTCTACTAGGACTACTACTATACTACTCCACACCTGGAGAGTTTTCACGGGTTCACAGCTACTTGACAAATATTTTTAAATTACCTGAAAAAGTTACCTGCTGACTGCGGTCAAGTCACGTATTCAAAATTTTGACCCTTTTAAAATTTACTATTTTATGACTTAAATATTTGTTTTCAATGGAGACAATTGCTGAAGGTGAGGAGAGACGCTCCAAGTCCTACACTGTGTACAACTCAAAATTGTTACACGGAGAAAAAAGTACAAGTGACAAAGTGCTGAAATATTTTAAAGGGAAACTACCTATTTTAAAATGGTTGCCACAGTACAGGAAAGAATATATTTTGTCGGATTTAATTGCGGGGATTACGGTTTGGATTACAAATATCCCTGCCTCCATGGGAGATGCTACTGTGGCTGGTGTTTCACCTGAAGTAATTAATTCACATATTATACAAATACGTAATATAGCTAATTATTATACACGTTGGTATTTACGAACCGCCGACGATACAATAATGATTACCGTAAATATTGCCAAACTGAATAAGAGCCGAGTCTCAAATACGCGCCGGCGGGCTCAACAGGGATCCCAGCTCCCTCCAAGATATCACTGACAAGGGAATGGTTTCTCATATATGTTACCCGCAAATTTCAAAAACTGCCAATCGCAAAAATACTGCTAGTTTTAATTAGTACAAATCCGAAGTAACTCGACCGTATTTTGCGTTATTCGGTCTCAGTGGGCCCGCCAAAGTTTTGAAAAATTAAAATTTGGATTCTTTGCCTCCCTGTAGCTTCCACATTTTACATCCAATTTTGATGAAATTTAATTTTGTCTCCTCCTGAGACAGTTTTCTAGAATGGGATTTTTCAAATTCCGAAATTTTTATGAAAAAACCGATTTCAAAAAGTGGGCCTCAAAATTATTCTTTTTTTTGATGTTTTCAAAAAATTGAAATTTTTGAATTTTGCAAAGTTCGGAAATTACGTTTTAGAAAACTGTCTAAGGATTATAAAAGATCGAATTTCATGAAAATCGGAGGAGATATGTGGAACCTGTACGGTGGCAAAGAATCAAAATTTTAATTTTTTTATACTTTGGCTGCCCACTGTGACCGAAAAATGCAAAATGCGGTCGAGTTACTTTGGATTTGTGCTATTAAAAACTAGCATGATTTTTGCGAATGGCAGTTTTTGAAATTGGCGGCTAACATAATATGAAACCATTCCCTTGTGAGTTAAAGATGTTCTATCAACGCCCTAATTTTGTATTTTAAACGTTTCACTTGTGCAATACTGTGTGGGCTCAATTTTTCCAATGTATTTTTAGCAAATTAAAAAATATTTTTTAAGGCTTGCATGTAATATGTATACTCACCGTTTCTCTTGTGTAAAATTGTTAGTATGGATTGTACTCGTCCTACATGGGTGTGTTTATCTACCTATTTCTGGGAAGTTGTAAACAATTAGTGATTGGGGCTCAAGCCGTTCTGTCCTTGCTCTCCTATCAAGCCTGTGGGAACAATTATCCTGAGTGTGTCAATCTTCTAAGCTTCTACTCTGGGGCTCTACATCTTTGCTTAGGCATACTTCATTTAGGTAAAAATTACACCAACAAGTTTGAATCAAATTAAATGTGGGAAAATTATTTTTCAAAAATTTAATTCAAAAAATTATTTAAAAAAAATCTAAAAAGATATTCGACTTTTTAGGGTTTTTGGTAAGTTTTATTTCGGAGCCAGTTGCAGTAGGATTTACTGCCGGGGCTGCTGTTCTCATTGCTTCTGGACAGGTCAAAAGTTTTCTTGGAATTAAGGGGACGTCGGCAGGGAGCAATTTAATTCCAATTTGGAAACATATTTCAGAGGATTTTCACACTTTAAGAGTTGGTGACTCTGTGCTGGGCGTATTGTCTGTCATTGTGTTAGTTACCTTTTTTGTAAGTCAGCCTTCACACCATAGGGATTTTTTCATTTGTAATTTTAACATTACAAGGTAAATTAAACATAATTTTTAATTTGACATTTGATAGAAATTAAAGGATGTGGAGAGGCTCTCACGCTGGAAGAAGCCGCTCCATATTTTAAGTATGAGCCGCAATGCAATTGTGATGATCATTACAACGTTGCTAGGCTACTTTTACTACAATGCAGACCCAGACAAAGCCACATTTTTAGTCACTGGACAGATTCGCGAGGGATTCCAAGAGCTCAAATTCCCATCTTTTCAACTAGTACACCCTGACAAGAGGTACTTAAATGGGACTGGCACAGTAATTGATCCGAATGCTGAGGTTATGTCCACACTGGAGACGCTCTCATTTTTTGGCTCTGCCCCCTTTGTCATTGCATTCATTGCAATTTTACAAAATGTTGCGATTGGGAGAAAGTTTCAAACTCCAGGGTCTCAAGTGGAGGCTACACAGGAACTTTTGGCTCTCGGGGTGATTAACTTAGTTAATGCCGGATTTTTCAGCGCTATCCCTACGAGTGCTAGTTTCTCGAGATCAGCTGTAAATGCTTCTAGTGGGGTTAAGAGTCACTTTTCAGCGCTACTTGCAGGTAATATAAGCTTTCGATGTTTTTTTGATATATTTAAAAAGCTTTAAAGTATTTCATTCTATTTGCATATTTCAAAGCTATAAGAAAATTACAGAATTACAGAAGTATCATAATTTTCCAAAACATTTTGAATTTATTTGATTGTTTTGAAAATTTCAAGTTTAAAATTTCAAAATGGTGGTTTTTATAAAATAACTAGGTTGAATTAAAATTTGGATAACTCGCATCCGGGCTTTTCGTAGCCTGCTTATACTTATCATACTTATCCGCATCCTGAATAATCGTTACCTACTTATTCGCACCCTATTTGTTATACCTTATTTATTTATACCCTACTTATTCGTACCCTATTTATTCATACCCTACTTACTTGTACCTTACTTCTTCGCACCCTACTTGTTTGCGCCCTACTTATGCATATGCTACTTACTCTTACCCTACTTATTCATACCATATATATTCGTACCTGGGATATTCGTATTCTACTTAATCATGCCTGTGATATTCTCTTTATTATTCATACCCTACTTGCTTGTACCTTACTTATTCATACCCTACTTATTCTCACTCTACTTATCATACCCTACTTATTCATATCCTACTTATTCATATCCTACTTACTCGTACCCTACTTATTTGTACCCTACTTTTTTGTACCCTACTTATTCGTACCCTATTTATTCATACCCTATATATTCGTACTCAGAATATTCGTATTCTACTTAATCGTACCTGTGATATTCTCCCTTATTATTCATATCCTACTTACTCGTACCTTACTTATTCGCACTCTACTTATTCATATCCTACTTATTCGTACCATACTCATTCGTACCCTACTAATTCATATCCTACTAATTATGCTCTACTTGTATGTATGCATGTATGTATGTATGTATGTATGTATGAGTTTAGAGATTTTCAACCTTAAGGTTATATCCCACTCTGTTGCATTATTGCAACAATTTTACTGTGATTTGAAGATCCCGCGAAGTAGTATTATACTAAATCGCATTTGGCTTCGCATCGTATTTTTACTTAATTACCTACACTTGTAGTATTTGGTGTTCGTCGCGACTCGCTGCGGACCATTTTGCAAGCATATATTTAGGCTGGTTTGCACCAGAACAACTAGTGTATATTTTCCCTTTCGGAGGAGAAACTCACCAAAGTATCTTATGGAATCGAAAGAATTTTCTCACGACCCTCACGACTCCAATACGCTCTGGCAAGCCAACCCATCTGCGAGCAACTCTATCGAATGTCATCGGGTGGTGACACTTGTAGTATATTTTAGGAGAGAAGTGCTTCGAGGAGAATCTTAAGTTTATACATTTGAATGTACGAGAGTCAGGCAAAGTAGGTACCTACTATTAAGCAGCACTGAAACTCCGTCTCAGGTAGATGACTACCACGGATTTTTTCAGCCTGCACCCAACTCCCTTAAACTCTCACTCCCACCCCAGCTCAACTCCCCACCGACATACCAAGCTCTATCACCAACACCAACTCCAATCCAGAGCGCCACCGACTCCCCCGACCCAGCAGCTCAGTAGTTAAACCACTTGGCCGCCGAGCCGGGATAATTATGCTCTACTTATTCGCACCCTACTTAATATACCCTATCTATTTGTCCCCTACTTATTCGTACCCTGCTAAAACGTATCACTCTGAATCAATCGTTTAATATTTTGTTTTATTTGCAGGAGTTTTAATGGTGGTCTCCTTGGCTTTTCTGACACCGTACCTAATGTACATCCCAAAAGCAAGCTTAGCCTCCATAATAATAGCCGCCATGATATTTATGATTGATTTCCATACAATTTGGCGGCTTTGGAAATTTTCAAGTAAATAGATAAATATTTCAATACTCACAACAACTTTTACTTTTGTCTAGGACACATGCAGGATTTAGCAATTGAAACTATTAAAATTTTTACTAATTAGAAATGGATCTTCTCGGTGCAGTCATAACATTTCTGTCCTCAGTTCTTCTCGGGATGCAATACGGGATTATCACAGGGGTAGCCAAGAGCATCCTAGTCATCCTTTTGAAATCCCTTCGTCCCGCCCTCCGGACAGAGTACCGCCATCACCTCGCGTCCAACTTAGACTACGTTTTTGTCCACACGGACCAAGGACTCAACTTCCCCAGCGTGGACTTTATCCAGAACCAAGTAATGAAGCTGTCCAAAACGAGTTCGTCCACTGTGAGATCAAAATCGAATACTGTTTCTGAAGAACCCGGCATTTCATTCGGTATTATTGTACTGGACTGTTCCATGTGGACCAAGTGGGACTACACAAGTGTGAACACTCTCATCAACCTGGTCGACTCTCTCGCCAAGAGCGGGAAAATTTGTATTTTCTACCGATTAACGAAATCATGGATTGATCTTTTCGCAAAGTATGGCCTTCTAAATCCTTTTATTACGAAAGACATGGACGAGCTGTCCAGGGTGTTGGTTGATCTTAAGAATGAGAATGTCACAGCACTCACAGTTGTAGATTTGAATCCAGATTTATCTGTTGTGAGTAACGGTGGTGGGGGTGACAATATTACTGTTATTGCAAATGGCGGACTTGGCGGGTTTAAAAAACGGCTCCGGAGGAGAAATACAACGCTGGCCCTACCAACCAGTTTCCTGCCAGAGCACGAACATAGCTCCCATTATGCTACTATTTCTACGCCTGCTCATTTCAGGGGAAACAGTTTTAATGTTATTAGAAGAAAGTATTCTATTCAAGTGGAAGATTAACACATAAACATTTTAGGTTTCAATTATTAGTTTAATTAATACCGCATTTTTTATCCCAATAATATATCTAAGCTAAATCCACACTGTGCATAATATAGTAGATAGACAGCTTGATTTGTATTTTGAAGTCATATCTACTCACATTATTATATTAAATTTATACCTATGATTAGTTTTAGCAATTAATTTTAAATATTTTAGTAGATAGTAACCTTTGCACCTTGCTATAAAAATATCTGTCTTGTGTATTGTTTGTTGTTTTCTTTCAAATTTTGAATACTGCTTGTGAGTAAAAATCTTTGTACATAATATACGCAGTATAATAATTTACTAAAAGAACCTTGAAAAAATAAAAATAAACCGACAAAAAAATTTTTATAAGGTTCACCTAGATTTCTATACACTAATAATAAAAGCTTCATTTCCCATTTCCATTCATACAAGTACATCTATACATGTAATTTGATCTATCTGCATGTCCATTCTGCAGTAGATATTTCATTTTAAGCGAATCACCCTGCACAAGTAAACAACATTAAATGGTAAAAATCCGGCTCTTTGCGCAGGATTTTTCCACCGTGGACCCAAAGTAGATGCTGAGCTTGCAGCGAGTTTGTTTTATCATTGGAAAACAATGTGTTTGTAGCTAACATACAACCCTCACAGTTAGCCTGAGTTAGCGTTGTGCCAAACCCTTCAGCTGTTTACCTAATTTTCATGTGATGACCGGTTAATTGGTTTGTCCTAAATGGTAATTTATGTGACACCATTTATGCTCTACCCCTAAGTCGTTTACTTAATGTTATTGCGATAACAGGTGGGGGGATGGGTATTAAAGGATAATTTATGTAACATCAATTGTGCGTAAGCTCTAAGCCGTTTACCTAATGTAAATGCGATGACTGGGGGTTTCTTTGATAAGTCATGCCCAGGCCGGTAAGTCATGCCCAATTTGACTTCGGTAAGTCATGTCCATGACTTCGGTAAGTCATGCCCACTTCAGTAAGTTATACCCCACTTCGGTAAGTCATGCCCCATTATTTTTCGTAAGCAAAGTTCTTTTAATGTAATTTTTACATACTAAGAAATATAAAAAAAGAAATAGGATACCACGAGGGGTAGCCAAAACACTGAACCAGGCTCCTGAAGCTGCCTGGAAACAGATAGGTTATATTTTTAAATCCCGCCTACGGCAGAGCCGCCTTCGGCGGCCGAGGAGAAAATATAACCCAACCGTTTCCAGTAAGTTTTTCCTACCCCACCCTCCCCCCTCAAACCTAACCTAACCTTAAATATAATAAAACTCGAGGAGTAGCAAAAACTAACAAATTAGCAATAACAGAAGTTAAACATTCCCAGCAAACCACAATGAGTAAATAAGCATCAGATTTATGTTGGCCCAGTCGTAGTGATTTAAGGTGGCTGAGGCTTGGAGATGTCGCACCTGCCTTGGTTGGCCGTGTGTCTTTATACTCCCGGCGGTAAAATTAGTTTCTTTCTGTTTTTGTGTGTTTGTGTTTTGTGGGAGGAACCGGAGGAAGGATGGCGAACTTGCCGGAGTATTGGGATACGGGTAATCCGTTTTTCAGTGTCTGGCAATCATTCGGAGAGCCGGAATTCTTCTAGGAACGGGGGTGATATTTTTTATTTTTTTTATTTATTAAATATTTGTTGGGAAGGTGGAAAAGTTTTTTTGTGTAGAATGTACTTCGGAGTTGTAAGTTTGCCTCTCCCTAGTGCTCCTATCGAGATTTTTTTCTACTTTTTAGTTCAGGAATTATCGGATAGATGGCGTCGTAGAGCTAAAAATGACATTGTTACCAATTTTGTCGTTTTTAGTGGAATGGTATTCAGCAGGCGTGAGTTGGTATTTTTAATTATTTCTCACTCCTGCTGGAAATGGTTTGTTTGTTTTCGTTACAGTGGAACCCAGTACGCAATGATTGTGTGTTATTGGTGCTGGCCAATGTTTGAAAATATGAATTGGATGCACACATATGGTAGGAGCATGTGGGCATTGACATGTGTTGAGTATGTTGCTAAGTATTATTGTATTGGCACTCCTTATGTATTACCTACGTATAAGGGGGTGATACAGTCGTATTGGCTAAGGTATTGCTATGCATGGGTATTTTGTGTACGGGCCGTTGTTAGGCACGTAAGGTGGGGGAGAATGGCAAGGGTACGGTTTGGTTTGAGAATGTGGGTGGATAGGGTGCTGCGGGTGGTGGTGCTAGTAGGGGATGACTTTTAACATCGGGTTGGGTCAACAGCTGGGTGGGGTTTCTTCTGTTGCCTTATCCACTATTGACCTGACCCAAATTAATATCCACCACTCCAAAGCTGGGGCTATGAGCTTATGTGGTCTTCGTGATGAAGTGGTGCGACACGAACATCACCTAAATGCTGCCGCCGCCCGTAATCGCCCGGTTTGCTCGCATATCTGTCTCATTCAAGAACCGTATTGTTATAAAGGTGCTGTGAGGGGTTTAGGTAAGGCTGATAAACTCTTTGTTTCTGACTTGCATGCTACGCCGCGTGCATGTGTTTTGATTTCAAAGAATAGGAGAGCACATTTGCTGATAGAGTTTACGAGCAGGGATATAGTCTCTGTTGTCACGTGGTGGGGTAAGGGTCCGATGGTCTTCGCCTCTGTGTATATGCCGGGTGAAGCAACTGATCCCCCTGGGGATCTTGTGCGTAAGCTGGTTGACTATTGCCAAGTCAATAAGCTGCCTCTTATCATGGGTGCAGATGCTAATGCACATAACCTGGTATGGGGCAGCAACGACACTAATCGCAGAGGCGAGGTACTGTTTGATTACATTATGTCCACTGAACTTTCGGTAGTAAATCAAGGTAGTGCTCCTACGTTTGTAGTAGCAAACAGGAGTGAGGTGATTGACATCACACTGGCTAATAGGCTAGCTGAGGCATGGGTTGATGGATGGGCTGTGTCAGATGATGAATCGGGTTCTGATCACAGGTACATTCGTTTCCGTGTTTCAGCTGGCTTGCCAGTAGCTGTTCGTAGTAGAAATATCAGAAAAGTGGACTGGAGCAAATACTCTGTCTGTCTGCGGGAGAAAGTTCACATGGTGCCTGATGAGCAGCTGCACAGCGTCAATGACGTTGATGCTGAGGCGGCTGCAATCGGAAAGGCCATGATGGACTCTCTTGATGAGATATGTCCGCTAAGGACATATAAACGAAGGGACAGGGTTGCGTCTTGGTGGACAAATGAGCTCACAGCTCTTCGAGTGGGTGTAACCACCCTCTTTAAGAGAGTGGGTCGTCACGAACGTGACCCTGTTATTTGGAGGGAGTATAAGGAAGCTCGCAATGTTTATTTGTCTGCTGTTCGATGTGCAAAACGAAGGTCATGGACCGACTTTTGTGGCAGTGTAAGTAAGTATGGGGATGCTGTAAAGTGTCTTCGGAGTCTGGAGGGCAATTTGACCAGGACACCGGGGTCAATTCATGATGATGTGACGAATCAGTCTACGACGTCAATGAATGAGACTCTGGATGTCCTTCTTCGGCATCACTTTCCTGGGCTAGATAGTGGGGAGCGGCATATCATGGAGCATGGTATGGGCTCACTGGAATTGCATGGCTGCTCAGGGATCATCACTGAGAGGAAGGTGCAGAATGCTGTTTGGAGTTTTAGTCCATACAAGTCTGCGGGGGCTGATGGTATTCAACCTGTGCTATTGCAGAGGAGTTAACCGGTGATTTTGGGGCGGTTGGGAGCTCTTTATCAGGCTTGCCTGGCATTGGGCACTGTACCGCTGTGCTGGAGAGTGGCTAGGGTAGTATTTCTACCTAAGCCTGGTAGGGGGGACTACTGTAAGGCCTCCTCATGGAGACCAATACAACTAGCCCCTGTTTTGTTACAGGTCCTAGAAAGACTGGTAGACGGGCACATCAGGACACCTAAGTTGGAAAGCAGGCTTAGGGCTAATCATCAGTTTGCGTACTTGAGGGGTCTTTCCACGGATGCGGCTATTCATAGAATAGTAGCGTATGTGGAGAGAGCCCTTGAGTCGGGACTGATGGTTCTAGGTGCCTTTGCCGACATTGAAGGGGCCTTTAACAATGTACTATTCAGTGCTATTACTTCAGCATTGGATAGGTTTGGTATTTGCTCTTTGCTGAAAAGGTGGATCAACTTTAGTCATAGACATAGACGGGTGGTGTCTGAGATTAGTGGTTGTTCTAGGGAACGGACGGTGGTTAGAGGGTGTCCGCAAGGTGGGGTAATTTCACCCCTCCTGTGGAACTTAGTTATGGATGGTCTTTTGACTAGGCTTAAGCATAGGGCGTCGTCTACTCTGTCACAAGGGTATGCCGATGACACAGGGGTGCTTCAAAGCGGCAAGGTGCTCCGTACACTCACACATCGGGTCACTGATGGTCTAGATATTATCAGTGACTGGTGTGTGGAGGTGGGACTGAACCTTAATGCTGAGAAGACTGAGTTGATTCTGTTCACTAGGAACACCAGGCTCTCTCCCCATTCTGTGAGGTTTAGGGGAGTGAGCCTGGAGATCCGGAGAACAGTTAGGTACTTAGGCGTTGTACTGGACAAGCACTTGACCTGGATGCCACACTGCAAGTCAGTGGAGAGCAAGTCGCAGGTTACCTTGGCTAGATGCAAACGCATGGTTGGAAGGAAATGGGGTCTATCTCCCACCGTGGCGAGATGGGCTTATACTGCCCTTGTCCGTCCAGTGATGGAGTATGGGGTTGTGGCTTGGGCTTCTGCACTGGAGAAAAGCTCGTATGTTAGTCTTTTGGGTAGGGTACAGCATCAAGCGTGCCTTATGATTACGGGTGGGCTTCGATCGACGCCTAGGGCGGCGATGGAGTGTCTTATCGGCTTCATACCTCTGGACATCTGTCTAAAGGCGGTGGCTGTCAGGTCTATGCATAGGCTGAAAACGAGGGATTTGTGGACGAAAAATCCTTTTTTTGGGGGCTCAACCAGCCATACTGTGATTTGTGAGAGGTGGGGCTCTTTTGTCCCTATTCTCCGGATGCCAGTGGACTGGATGTATAGGAGCCTTGAGAATAGAAGGTTTACTGTTGAACTTGGGTCGCGAGTGGATTGGGCTTGTGACCAATCGCTTTTGGGGGGTGGGGTGGTTTGCTTCACTGACGGCTCACGTGATGGTGATAATGCTGGCTGTGGAGTTGTGATTGAGGACAGAAACCAGGGAGTAACTCTTATGGCTTCGTCTGTGTATCTTGGTGCTGATGCCTCTGTATTCCAGTGTGAGACCCTTGGTATCTCCTTGGCGGCCCATTGGCTGCTGGAGAATGGCACTAAGGATCTTCTGGTCAGAGTATTCAGTGATAGTCAGAGTTCTTTGCGAGCACTGTCCAAGCCTTACACTGTCTCGAGTGTCGTGTGGGACTGTCACACTAACCTCAACAGACTTGCTGAGAGGGGTTGTGAGGTTGTGTTAGTATGGATCCCCGCGCACTCGGGTTTCAGGGGTAATGAGGAGGCGGATAGGCTGGCGAAGGCTTCGCATGATGGGAGTTGCGTTAGGCTGTTTGGTCCAAGACTAATCGTTCCAGTCCCACTCTCCGCTGTCCACTGCGCAATTGCGCAGTGGGCTAGACGTGAGCATGAAAGACAATGGACTGGACTACGCAACTGTAGACAGGCCAAGCTCTGGATATCGGCACCACTTTACGGCAATGCGTCGTTGGTGCGTTATCCCAGAGATCAATTAAGATGGTTGATTGGGCTAGTGACATGGGGCTTGGGGAGCTTACGGTTGGAGGATTGGAGTGTTGGACTCCCCTACGTGCGTGCACTGTGGGGAGGAGGATGATACACCAATTCACTATTTGACTGTGTGCCCTGCCTTTGTACTTGTGAGAAACCTCTATCTTGGGGGGTGTCTTATATCATTGGATTTGTTGGGTCAGGCGTCGGTGGCTCAGTTAGTGGCGTTCTCGCGCTCTACTGGCAGGCTTGCGATTTGATCTGGTTTTTTTTCTGCTATTTTTCGAGGGGGAGTCTGCAATAGGCCATAATTATAAAGGCCTCGGCGGCGTTGGTCCCTTTGGGACCGAACCCCTGTCATATAATAATAATACTCCCGGCGGTCCAACAGTGGATCTACTTTAAAACGCCAATGGGCCACCTATTACCCTACACCATCTGCCACTCAGACCACCACCCATCCAATAACCGCGCTACTTCCGACTTTCACCCACTCATAAAACATCCATATACCGGACTAATGTCCACCAATTCTCCTGTGCCCCTTTCATACCTCCTAAATATCATAAAAATCATAAATTCATCCATATTTTCATGAAACGCATTGCTTGAACACTTTTGCAAAAAAATATACCAGTGTTTATTCAAACTTAGCTGTGTAAACAAAACATTCACTTAGAAAGTCAGTCAGTCGGTACGGCATGGCACACAAAATTAGGAAAGATTTACACTGATGTTTGCAGTTCATACAGTCCTATAACTTTCAACCGTAATTCAAGAAATTAAGAACTTCTGTAGTTTAAATAAATTAGCTAATGCGAGTAAACTATGTTTTCTATTTCAAGTTGCAAGTATTTAATAGTAGCCTCGCAGCCCGTAGCACCACGTTTAAGAGAACTTAAGTTTTGTTGCCGCTTTTAAACTAACTAGTACGGTGAATAATCACACAATTTATTGATGATTTTATTCCGCACACACTGCATGGGTAATGAACTAACGCAAAATTAATATTTAAGTAATTAGAATACTGCTTGACGTTGCAATAACCAGTTTATGTTGCCAAAACTTCTAAAAATTTCTAAAATATTTAGACTTTAGGTAACAGGAACCATGCCGAAGTCTAACATTATAATTTATTATAACATTAATATTACTTTTACTACTATGCTTCATACACGCACAGTGAAGGCAGAGATTTTGGAGCGTTCACAAATGAAGCCACCCTTAGGGGGTCTCGCGTGTGTAGTCCGAAAGTCTTTTGTCCGAAGTCTTTAGTCCGAATTTTTTTGTCCGAATTTGAGGTCTTTTGTCCGAAAGTCTTTTGTCCGAACGTGTTTTGTCCGAAGTCGTTTGTCCAAAAGTCTTTTGTCCGAAGTCGTTTGTCCGAAAGTATTTTGTCTAAAGCTAAGCCTTTGAAGGTTTCACGGTGTAAGCCTCCACAGCAAGTTGTAAATTCACCTATCTCAGGAAAAACTCGTAGCAAGTGAATATCAATAAACATGAATGCATAGTTGATATGTTTTCAGACACTATTTTATGTTATATTGTTTTTAGTTGCAATGTAATCTCCATGTTGATTATTTTTTAACATGACTACTTATTAATTTTGTCATCACTATTATTCAACGTTAATTATTTCAGTAATAAATTTTATAAAGGGTAACTGCGCTCTCGCTTTAGTAAATTGTATTTCGGACAACGGGTGTTGGACTAAAGACGTTCGGACGAAAGACTACCGGACAAAAGACGTTCGGACAAAAGACTTTCGGACTACGCGTTTCGGACTAAAGACTTCGGACAAAGTGCTTTCGAACTACTCACATAGGACCCTTTAGGGTAGGTAGGTGGGTCCGAAAAGTAGCGATTTTCGTAAGGCTTAGCATAGATGACGAGGAGTGGGTGGGTCCAAAAATGGACCCAATGGGATGACGCTGTTTGTGCACGCTCCGAAAAGCCATCTAGCGTATAGGATTTCCACTTCCCAATCTTCATCCTTCTACCGCGCCACTTGCCAATGCGAGCATGCAGTGCAGTTGGTCGTAAAATAAGAAAACTCCAGCAGTGGTTTATTGGTAGAATTGAAGTGGGAAGAGTAGCATTTGCTACGGACAATAAAAGGACCATCGGCCAACATAAAATGCCACCCTAAGACCACTTTACGTTTTGTAAAGTCGGCCCACTATTTTTTTGACTTTAAACGCAGACTTTTATCCATCGCCAACCGTGTGCCAACCAGCCACTCATAATCAGACTAAAAGCGTACTTTTTTTGCCTAACGTGGTTTGCTGGGTTCAGTGATGTGTGTTTACGGGTCTGGGGTTCCGTATAGAGGCAGAATTGTTTATTAGATAACAGTTATTACGATGTAATATGCAATAGTTTATTACAATGTATTTAACTTAAATTGAAAATTCACATTTTTTATTACTATACACTAGGCATGACTTACCGAAGTCATGGGCATGACTTACCGAAGTCAAATTTGGCATGACTTACCGAAGTGCCGAAGTCAAATGGGACATGACTTACCGAAGTGGGCATGACTTACCGAAGCCAAATGGGGCAAGACTTACAGAAGTCAAATTGGGCATGACTTACCGAAGTTGGGCAAGACTTACCGGCCTAGGCATGACTTATTAAAGAACAGCCAACTGGTGGTTTAGTGGTCCTAAAGGACAATTTACGTGACATCATTTATGCCCAACCCCTAAGCAGTTGACCTAATAGTAAAATTTCCAGTGGTATTTATATGTTTATATCTACTGAATGCCAGATGTTTGGAACTTACGGCGAACTTATCTACCTACCAATGTTCATAGTCAAGTGTGTATATGCCTTGGGAATTTCATACCCGACACCCGTTTCTGTTGCCACTCATTTCTATTGCTCCAAACGTTGGTCCATTTAATTAACTATGAAAAAGTGGTTACTACGATCAACCCCAATAACGATACGGCATTTTCCTCTCTCATTTGTGGTCGCTTAAAAGTTGTTAGAAGAAAATCAGTTCAAAGCTGTAACCTGCGGAGCATGGCCAACATACGGACAGACAGACAGACGGACGGACATGACCATTTCAATATATGCTTAAGCTCAGCATCTAATAAGCTAAGCATCTGAAAACAGTGCTGAAACAAAAGAACATATACGTGCCTATGTAATTTCCCTACAATTAAAGTGACCTAGAGTATAAATATAGAGCCATTGATTCGCCTGGCTGGGTATAGTTGCAGAAGCACAAGTACTTTTCAAAAGGATCAAAAAGACTCAACTTCTTTGTGTAATCTGTGTAGATAGACGAAGAATTTACATTTTAAAATTTGCATTAAAACAAAAATAGAATTTTATAAGCAGATTTAATCTTTAATAAGGAAACATCCTTTTCTGTGTTAATTCCCTGCCGTAAATTTTTAATGCCGATCTAACAAAAGGAAGTTTTCCCATCTTTATAGTAATGTATAGCATATAAGCGGCGGGAAAAAAACTGTTACCACAAAATAAGAATTAAATGGTAAGATTCGAGCGCTTGAGATTTTCTCATAAGAATTTCATTTCCCATGAAAAATCTAAACCTATAACCATAACGAAAACTAAAGCCAATATATATATTATAGTATAATATGAGATCTGTATCGTAATTAAAATCTTACGTTTTATACGACTTACTAGTAAGTCAACTATGTAATCATACGTCTCTGTAGAAATAATTGCCAAAACGATTTCCTGCATCTATTTTTTTTTTAGTTTTTTTTATATTTGGGAATATTTTGTACGTTGCACTGCTGGGCTGGCCTTAAACTTGACTGGCACTGACAGTGAGAATATGAAAATGTGATTAAAAATATATAGAAAAAAATGTAAGAATGAAATACTTGTACCTGCGTATGGATATAATTATAAGCTGCGTAAACCATAAAAATGTGTGTAGTAAAAATGTAAAAAAAAATCAGAAATAGTAATATGAGATAATGGTGTAAAAATAATAGACTATTAAGTATTGCAAATTGTAATTAGTACACTTTCAGCTTCATACGTGAACTGTGTACGCCGTGACGTACAACTTCTGAATTTTCAGTCTCTGATATTTTAAAAGTCTTAATTGTTTTTGTGTATCGTTCACCACGTCGTTTGATTGAAAATTGAAACATTATTCACTGCGGCTATTATTACTATTTATTTGTGTTAGTAGCTACGTTTACGTTATAAACAGTAAATTGTAAAAGTCGAATTTATTTTTTAATTAGCTGTATTAATGTCATACTTAATACACAGACGGTCGCTTAAAAATAATTTTATAATAAATAATAAAATATTTATTTAGTAGACCGAGTTAATAAATTTAAAATATTTAAAAATACATAAATAATTACAAGTAAATATTTACAATGGGAAACATATCAAATCCACAGTTAAAAGTGATACTGCTAATTTTAGCAGCCCTTTTCGAAATTGAAATCACGTGTAGTCCAAATCCAAACCGAAATTTATATTATGGAAATCAAGACTCTTACAATGCAAGAGCGCGGTCAGTTCGAGGCGGCCCTGGTTCCGGTTCCGGTTCCGGCGCAAGCGCAATCCCTTCCCCATACAGGGAAAGACTCCCGATATTCTTCTCAAATACAAACCCAGACTTGAACGAAGATTATAAAAATGACCCCGAAATCCCAGGGCCAGCAGAGCCCTCCCCGTCTTTAGAACAAGACGAAGAAAGTGACCAAGAACAACCGAAAACCCCCGAAATGGCCACGAGAAATTCTAAGCCAAAATCAAAAAATAAAATTAGGAGCCGAGAAAGTTTGGAAGATAGAGTTTCCCCTAGTGAGCCAGATACACATGAAAATAATGTTAGTGGGGAAATTTGGCCATTGCCAAGTGGGGTGAAAAATAGTTTTGGCCAAGGTAAAGGTCGAGAAGATCCTGTGAAAGCTACTAAAGGTCGAGATGAGGACATGGACGAAAATTCAAATGAAAGTATACGGAAGTATGGGAGGTCAGATTTTGAAGGGCACTACATTCCAAAGGATTCCCACGAAGGTCAAATTGACCCATTGGGTTATATCTCAGGCTACCCGGGTATTGGCCAGCCTATGTATGCTCACCCTGACGACCGTGACTATCCAGAGGACCAAGAAAATAATAACAATGAAAACAGTGATGATCGACCCCCAGGTGCCAACGAATGTGGAAGCAGCCCCAACAAATGTAATTCTCGACCCGGACCCACTAAGCCCAAACATGGTCCAGAAGATCGAACGGTGAGTGCGGAAAATTCCAAGGAGCCCACCCCCGCAGATCCCGCTAATCAAAACCCATACGATGCAACGTACAATAGTGACCACAACTGGAAGGTTCAACACCCGTCACCCCCCACCCAAATTGACTACAGTCCCTTCCCAGGCTTTAGTCGCCCCTGCCAAAGTTATTTTGACTGTGACTTCCAACCTGACGAGCAGAAAAATCGTCCAAGCAGTGGTGATAACTCCGAGTCCACGTGGTTCTCCTGTGATGGAAGCTACTGCACGTGTGAACTTTTTGGATTTGCCCGGGATGACGAGGCTAGCTGGAGAGTTCGATGGTCCCCAAAATCGAAGCAGTGTATTGCAGAGGCGGAGGGTCCCTGTGGACGGAGTGACGGGCTCAATATTTACTGTCAACTCGGCTACAATTGCGTGGATAATATGTGTGAGAAGATTGGAAAGCCGAGGAGGAAGAAGCCAGATGACTGTGATGATGATAAGAATAATGGTGGGGGCGGTGTGAACTTGTTCTCTGTTCTTTTCTTTCCTAAAAATATTGTTGACTCTATTTTGAACGATACGCTCACGGCCTCTGTTGGTCAGAGGGGTGGGGGGAAGACGAGTAATAATTATAATACTTATTGACGACAAATAAATTATTTTACAACCCTTCAAAAATACATTGAAAATTTGATTCAAACTCAGCGCATTTTTTTATTTTAAGATTTGCATCAATTTACATTGCCAACGTTTTGCTGAATTTTTTAGTTTAGAATTTCCAGAAGAAAGAAATATTCGATCATAATAAACTTTCGAATAATTATTTTTGAATTTTGACTGCTCGACTTGTTAATAAAATAAAATAAATAAATAATAATAAAATTATTAAAATTTAATGCCAATAAATTAATAATAATAATAATTATTAATTAATTAATTAAATTAAATACAAATTTTATATCACTGTAATATTTTTAGAATTTTCCAGATTTAGGTTTCCGATTTAATTTTAGTGACTTGACAATGCACTATAATTAGCCGCATTAAATTTCAAATTTAAATGTGTGTCTCATCGCAGTGCATTATTAGCAAAATCCTCAAAATTACACTAAATTAAATGATGTCCTAGCTAAAATTAAATTCAAAATTTAGGCAGGGTCAAGGGTCCACAATGCATCACTAAGGTCAAATTTTCGTTTTTATTTTTTATTTATTGAAATTCTAACTTGAATTTTCCAAATCATTCTTTTATTCTAACATGACTTAATTAAAGAAAAAAATACACCTAAACAATAATTCTAGCAAAATTCAAAATTAGACAACAATGGAGCTTTTTAGTGAGCCCACATGTTGGAAAATTCATGCCCGCGAAAGTAGCACCCATTTTAAAAATTCAAATTTTACTAATTGTGACAAAAATACTGAGTCAGAGTCAGAGTCTAGTGACCCTACTACTACAAATAATGCTCCTGAAGACAGCGTTCCCCCTCACCTGGTTTCGATCCCAGAGCAAGGCCCGCAGCCTCAGCCACAGCCCGATCCGGAAATTAATCCTGAAGCCAAACTGGAGCTGGAAACCGAACCGGAAACCAAACTTGAACCGGCACCAGAACCAGAACCACAAAAGAAATCCGAGACTGAAATAGAAATAGCCCTAAAACCGAATGATTCCCAATTGTTTCTGAATTTAGAATCGGACGAGCCACGGGATTTAAATGTGAGTCAAGACTTAATTCAGAGTTCAAGGTCAGAAGTACTTTTACAGACGAGTGAGGAGCTGGATGAAATTGCAGATGTGGATGAAGATGACAGGATCGTGATCAAATCGGATCTGGATGATCGATGCTACAAAGCTGTGATGCTTCACAATCAGATGAAGGTTCTCCTTGTTAGTGATCCGAAGGCAAAGCGGTGTGCGGCGACGCTGACTGTACAAGCGGGTAATTTCAAACTAGATTTTTGTCGGTGACAAATTTAAGTGGCACACAGACCATAGTTGACTTTTAACCGAACTATTTGTAACAATGAGCAGGTTCTCTCATGGATCCAGCTGGCATTCCCGGCCTAGCTCATTTCTGTGAGGTGATTCTGCTCAATAGTATTTCACCTAAATGTCCCACTGACAAGTCTTTCCAGTCACATTTGGCGTTGCATGGGGGACGGAAGGTTTCATGCACTAAAAGGGACACAACTTGCTTTGCATTTGAGACCGAACCCACAGGCTTTCAAGGAGCACTCAGACAGTAAAATCATCTACAACTATTTAGCTACCTATGTTCATCTTTTAAAACTTGTTTTACTTTGAATTAATTTTTAATTTTATGTTACATAATTTAGTTTTTTTAAAATGCCTAATTTATATGCACTGGCCATGCGCCGGAGATTGTAACCCCTCATTGAATAATATTGTAGATTTGCCTCATTTTTCATATCACCCACGTTCACGGAGTCTGGAATTGAGCAGAGCGTAGATCATATAAATTCAGAATTTGAAAAAAATGTTCGAAATGACGAGGAACGACGACGCCGTGTGAATGAGTCTCTAACCAAATGTGACCATCCATACGGACAATTTGACTGTGGTTAGTTTTTAATTCCTTTTTGTTATCCAAGTACACGTCGGGATCGTTCATAAATGATGTCATCAAAATATCCCAAATTCTAGGACCCTGACACGAGAATTTGCTATTGCCATTGCGCAAATGACTATCTTTAACACAGAATGTCATCAACATGTCCAAAAAGACCCATTGACCCCACCCGGGAGGTACGTCAATTATTGACGATCCCTTCTCAAATCAATACTAATATACTAATTAAGAAAGCGTTAAGTTGTTAAGTATAATGATATTTTTTTAAGGAAATACAAGAACCCTCTGGGCAACCCCACAGTCCAAATCAATCGACGTAAAGACGGAACTCAAAAAATTCTTTCAAAAATATTACTCAGCCAATCTCATGTCTCTCGTAGTGCAGGGGAGACAAAAAATCGGAGATATGGAAAATCTCGTTGTAAAGATTTTCAGTGGAATTGGAAGCAAAGCTCCTGTCTTAGCAGAATTACCAGTCCTATCCACCTCACCATTTGGGCCTGATCAACTCATGACCCGAATTAATTTAGTGCCCATAAGAGACTTGACCAAACTGTATTTGATTTTCCCAGTTCCAGACTATACCTTCTACTACAAAGCAGGGGTAAAACAGCACTACGGAGTTTACAGAAAAAACAAATTTGAAATTATTTGGTATTAAAATACATAAAAATGCAAATTCATTTCTACAGATAATTCCGTACATTACATTTTTGGTGGGACACGAAGGTAGCGGAAGTCTCATAGCACTACTACGTGAAGTGAATTGGGCAGTGAGACTCGTCGTAGAGTATAAAAGAATTAGGAAAGGCATTGCATTCTTCACCATTGACCTGGACTTAACCCCGTCCGGGTTGAAAAATGTGAATAATATAATTCATAATTTATTTCAATATATTAAAATGCTTCAGCTGGAAGGACCACAGCATTGGCTCTGGGAAGAAATTAAACTCATCACGTGGGCAAAATTCCAATTCTTTGAGAAGCAGCCTCCTTTGGAATATGTTCAAAATTTGGTATCTAATCTTGCCGTAAGTTCATTCATCCAAAGTTCCATAAACTACCTATGCATAGCGCGGGAATTTTTTTTAAAATTTAAATTTGTTTTTGTGTAGGATTTCCCGCCAAACCATTCATTAGCCGGAAAATACATTATCAGAGACTATATGCCAAAAACCATGAGGGAATTTTTGACACATTTAGCTCCTACAAATTTAAGGTAAAATTACTATACAAAATTTTTTTTTAAATTTTTTTTTGGAAACCAAAGTCAAGTACTTTTAAAAACATATTTTTAGAGTGATAGTCACTTCCAAGAAATGTGCTGCGCACGCGCGGGAAGAATGGTTAGGTGCAAGATACAACTATTCAAAAATTGACAACGACCATATCCAGGTCTGTCTTTGTGCCCCTTTGTAATAACTTGAAATTAATTATAGATTTTTAATGAATTTAAATTCTTAATACAGATAAATCAAACATTTGAAAAACAATATTTGACTCCCATGTAAAAATTAACTAAAAATATATTTTGACGCCTAATTTAAAAAAAAACTGTGTAAATCATCTAAAGAAATGGACTAGCTGTGGACTGCATGATGATTTAGCCTTCCCCAAAGAAAATCCTTTTATTCCAACTGATTTCTATTTGAAACCGAGTGATGCACAGGTAAATGTGTCAGTCATAATGAAACATCAAGCAATAAAATAGCAAAAAAAAGCACATTTTGAAATTGACTTTAAAAAATTGTAAGTAAATAAAAATCAATCAAATTATTATAAATTATTTCAGTCCAGTGCTAACGTTCCAAGAATTATCCAGGAAACGGAGCTGTCACGTGTCTGGTTTCTGCAAGATCATTTATTTGCAAGGCCAAAGGCAACTATTATACTAGCTATTCTAAGGTTCACATTTAATTTTAAATTTTAGGCGGTAACATAACATTCAAATTCAGTAAAAATGAATGACAATAAATACAACAGTAGTAATAAATAATTTTGTTAGCCCACTGCCCACAGCAGCAGCTCAGTCTTTCAATGAAACAAGGCTTTTGGAAAAAGTACTGAACGATGCCCTTGTCGAAGTTGCATTTGACGGTCGCCAGTCCGGACTTATTTATAATATTGAAGCCACTCTCACCGGCCTTACAGTAAAATCCTATAATAATTATTTACTGCACCATTTTTGTTTAACAAATTGTTTGTAAATATTTGCACCAAAAACTACGTGAGATTTTTTCAAAAATGTGTGCTTTTTATTCGAATTATTATCGAATTTTTAATTTTTTTGTAGGTGACAGTGCATGGGTACGATAACAAGCTCCACCTATTTTTCGACTTTGTACTCAACAGCTTATTTCACTTCACGTCCATTGGCCCGGTTGGCCGCAGTACAGAGATTCAGTTTGAGTCGATCCGAGATAAGTATATTCAAGACTTGTCAGAATGGAAGGACGAAGAACCCTATGTTCACGCCCTGGGCTATATTCGCGAGTTACTCAATAGTCATGCGTGGAGTCCATTTCATCTTTTTGAGGCCATTCAGACCGCTGAAGAGATGACGCCATTGAGCCTTATGGCTTTTGCTCGGAAACTACTGAGCACTGTCAAACTTCAGTGGTTCTTTCATGGAAACTTTACAGAGCAGGTACATATTAATTGACTTAGAAAAAAGAGCAAAGTAATTCATGCCTTAAAATTATTGATACGACCACTGATCGTACCCTACTTATTCGTATCCTTACATTCGTACCGTAATAAATCGTACCTCGCCGAATATGACTATAGTGTAATAATGTCAGGGTACGAATGTCAGGGTACGAATATGATCAGGATTCGAATTGCCAGAGAAAAATATGACCTGTATAAGAATTGTGAGTTCACGAATACAACTGGGGTAAATGCTAGGGTACGAATGAGTAGTGAACAAAAGTACAAATTACTAAGGTACGAGTGAGTAAAAATAACCAAGGCTCGAAGGTTCAAATTATTACGGTACGAATCAGCAGGGTAGGAATTTACATTTGTTAAGGTACGAATAAATAGGATATGAAGGTACGAATGGTTAGGGTACTAATTCTTAGGGTACTAGTTACTAGGGTGCAAATCAGCAGGGTATGAAGATACGTTTTTTAAGTTACGAATGAATAGAATATGAAGGTACGATTGGTTAAGGTACGAATTCTGAATTCTTATAGTACAAATTATTAGGATACGAATCAGCAGGGTATGAAGGTACATTTTTTAATGTACGAATGAATAGGATACGAAGGTACGAATAGTTGGGGTACGAATTAGTAGGGTACGACCATCCACCCAACTGAATTTATTTATTAACACAATGTTTTGAGAAAAATGTATTTTAATGCTAAAAATGGAACAAAATAGGAAGCCATGCGGATTTACCGTTCAGGCATAAAATATTTCAACCTCCTGGAATCCAAGCCTATACCATCATCAGTCAGAGTTGGAGCGAAAGAAGCCGTTTTAAAAACAAGTAATAATTTCTACGTCAATGTTAATTACCAAATATTTGTATTTTTATTCAAAACTTATCGATAAATTATTATGTCAAAAATGAATTTCTTTTTGCATGGTTTATTTTTCCTTAATTTCAGACACTACAACAATATACAATGCAGAGCCCTCAAATAACATAGAGTCCTGCTGTGTCATCCTCCTTCAAACTGGGACAGAGGGCATTCGGGAAACTGTTCTAACAGAAATAATTCACACCATCTTGAAACCCTTAGCCGTAGACAATTTCCAAACTACCATCGATCCCATCACTTGGATCGATGTAAGAAAGTCCCGCGCCACGCTCGCACTTCAAATCTTCTTGCAGGATGAGAAAGACCCTGAGACGCTCGAAATTATTATTGAGGATTTTCTCCAAGCAATGGTGGTAAGCAAATCATCATAGTTTTCTCAACATTTCTCTTTTCAAATTTGAAATCTGAATATTACAAGTTCAACATTTTTTTCGAATTTCCTTATAGGAAAAATTAGAAGCAATGGAAGTCAAAACGTTCCTGGAGCATACTACTAATTTAAAAGAAAGGAAAATGGAGAGATTGAAATGCTTGAAAAGTATCAGTTTTCTTCTGTTTGATGAAATTATCCGGGAAACTTATAACTTCCAAAGGCACAAACAAGAAATTTTTGAAATTGACAATTTAAGCATTCGAGATGTTATGGAGTTTTATAGGGTGAGCTAAACTTTGTTTTATTTTGTTTTTAAAATTCCCGCCACTCAAAAAATTAGCAGAGCCACATGTACCCACACTGACAACTTCAAAAAATTTCAAAATTCAAAAATTAACTAAATTAAATTAATAATTAATACTAAAATGCTAAATTCCCAATTATTTTAGTTCAAGTTTCCAAATTCCGTAGTTAACTGATTTTACCAGTAGTAGTCAAAATAATTAAAGTACAGCTAGCTGGTGGATATCTAGTGTTTTAATTAATTAAATAATTAGTTTCCGCGGTTCACAAATCAAATTTTAGCGGCACCAAAATGTAATTGATAGTTTATAAACAACCCCCCTTAATCATTCAATGCTCAATGCTCCCTTTGCAATTGCATCTTTTATAATGCCATTAATTTCTCACGTTGACCTATTCAGTACCGAATAATCCCGGAAGGACCTGGTCGAAAGAAACTGTGCGTCTTAGTAGCCTCCTCAGTTGAGAAAGATGTGATTCCAAAAATCAATAGTACAGAGGATACGAGCGACCTCGCCCCACCGCCACCACCGCCACCCTTCCCCCCGGATCCGGCTTCCGGATCGCCGACTACGGTTACGGTTACGGCTACGACGGAAAGCAAATATGCAGAAAACACTCCAACTTCCCGAGCTACTGTAGCACTACTCTCTAATCCAACAACCTCTGGAACTACTCTGCCAAAAATAGATGCAGAACCTCCTGTTACTTCGCCAAATGCAAAGGAAGACGATGAAAAATCTGGTCAGCAGCAAGCAGATGTTTTAAATCTCAAAATTAACCCATCTTCAATCACAAACGACCCAAATATTGCCGCGGCCCTCACAGTGTTTCAAACTAAAGGAAGTTTGCCCGCCAAGAAATTGTACAGTTCCTTCTATCCCAACTCTATCAGTGTAGTAATATCAAGATCAAGGAAAACTTCCCATAATAATGGTCCGGGCGATAGAAATAATCCCGCCAAAAAATTTGGGAAGCCGAGAACTGATAGTACAGACACTCTATCGAAGAAAATTGATAATTTTCTAAATAATTTGGATAATAACATTAGTAGTAAGAGTGCTGCTGGGATTAACGTCATACCTAACGGTACTGTTAACAATTTCGTAAATAGCACTGTCATGTCCTCCGCTATTCAATCCAGGAGTCAAAAGATCCGACCAAAAACTTCTATTCCCATTTTAGGGAATCTGAATCTGAATCTAAACCAACCAGCCGGTACCGGTACCGGTACCGGTACAGGGACAACGTCTCGATTTAATCAGAACCAAAATTCAAATTCTCGCTCCAAAACTGGCTTGCCCCTCCCCATGTCGTCGAGAATGATCAGTAATGGGCGGCGTCCTACTTGGGATGATAATAACAGTGCGCAAGCGCAGCAGTGGCAGCAGGGACAGGGCGGAGGAGGAGGAGGAGTCACGGCAAGTTCAAGAAGTCAATCCGCCAATCCAAATAATAATAGTCAATACTATGCAAAAATTCCAAATGTAGTACTTAGCCCATACGAAGTGGTGGGAACTAAACCTTCAAATTTAAATTCAAATCGCGCCGCTATTAGCACAGGCGCTGCTAGGGTTACAAACCGAAATTTTACTTTTCGTGAAAATCCACTAGTGGCACGCTCTATAATCATGAATAATTTGTCTTTCACGGACAAGAACAAGTCAGAGCCAGTCCAGTTAGCAGCACTGCTTGGGCGCGGGACTAAACCTGGTTCTGGTTCTGGTCCTGGTCCTGGTCCTGGTCCTGGTCCTGCTAAGCGGGATATTTTGACTGAGGGGGGTAAAGTTGTTGGGGGTGGCGGGACTGAAAAGGAGGGCGGTCGCGAGTCAATATCTTTCAGGTCCAATCATGTCCATGCGGCGACTCGAGTGGCGCGTACGAAGAAATTCGGACAGGCGCAGGCGCAGAATTCCACCACAGCGCCGTCAGCGCAATCGAATAAACCAATTGACGTGATTGACTTCCGTGAGAATGACTTTGACTTTGATGAAGAAATCAAAAGATTAAAAAATCTTAAAAAATATATTGAGTATGATGCCGCCCTCAAGCAGCACAACCAACAACAACAACAACAGCAAGTTGGCAAGGCAACCAAACGACGGGGTCAACAACCCCAGTCTGACAACAAAGGTGGTCAAGGTCAAGGACAACAACCTCAATTACCACTCAACGCTGAGTTTGAAACTAGAACTCCTTTCCTCGTAGATGACTTGGGAACATTATCACCACAGCCTACACATCCTGGTCCTCCCACGAAACCAGATTTAGCGCCAGGTTTTAATCTTCAAATTGAAGTGCGGCGCCTTAAAAATCTGAAGCAGACGTTGGATGAAGAGGCGAGGAAGGCAGCTCGAGGAATTCCTTTGTTTGACGACTCCAGAGGCGCGAGTCGTCTACATATTATCCCAAAGGCCAAGTCGAAACCCAGCATAATTCCGGAGCTCCAACTAAATCTGGCTACAAATCAGTTCCAACAACTGGCGACCGTGTCGTTCCAAAACACCACAAACAATAAGACTCAGCAAGGGACGATGAAAGGCAACAGAGGGAAGATGCAGAATAATAATTGTGCTGAAGTTATCCATTGCACGGCGGCTGACGTTGAGACAGAAATCCGTCGACTTAGGAATATTAAACGTTACATTACGGGAGAAACACGGGAGTTAACTCTCAAAAATGTAGACTATGCTGTCTTTGTTGTGAATGAAATCCAGCTGGATAGGAAACTGTCAATTAAATCCCTTCGACGGGAACTTGCTATTAAAAAACTAGAGTACCTTCGACATCAAGCACATAGCAAAAAAGAGGCCAAGGCTGAGGCTCCGCCCACCATGACTGCTGCTACTTCTTCACTGATTTGGAAACCAGCAGTTTACAATGGACCACCATTACGATCATTGCTAAGTAGCACAGCAGCAGAGCAGGATGACTTACCAGTACCAGTACCAGTACAAGTGGCAGAAAGAATGCGACGACAAGTCAAATCACAGCACGAGCTCAAAGCCAAAGCATCCGCTAACGTGGCTGAAAATGGTTACAATGCGCATGCGCTAACCACCACGTTAACGGTTACTAACAATAGTACTAATAATCCATCTACTAAAACTGAAAGTAAACACACTAACTTGAACACTCCTCAACCTCTCTATATTAAAACATCACAACCAGAAATTAAGGTGCGGGGTACAATTCGCCCGGTCCAGGTCCCGGTCGCCAGTCATTTCTCAAAGCAGCAGGTCCCACAAAAGAGGACTGCGCAGTCACAGTTGGTTCTCCCCAAGGATAAAGCGAAACCCAATCAAAAGAGTGGCTTAAGTTCCCTTACAGCCATGCCATCCCCATCATTACCCCGTGCCAGCACCCGCCAAATTCAAAATTCAAACCAAGCGCTGCAAAGAAACAGTAGCAAATCAAAAACGAAGGTGTTCTCTCCTAGTAGAATCTTATCTGAGAAAACGAAATCCCGCCAAAACTCAAGCCTAGAAAAAGACAAGAAAGGGGAAGTTTCTCGGCATGTAACTCGACGCCGGAGTCGAAGCCGGAGTCAACGCCGGGATCAGCAAAATTACAACCAAGCAAAAGATTCCATTTCCAATAACAGTCAGAGCGCTTTTGACAAAGTCAAGTCACAATTTTCTGAAGTAATAAACAAACCTTCCTTGAATTCTGGGCCCTTACAACAGCGAACTAAGGACGAGGAGTCTACAACTACAATCACTTCATCGCGAAGAAGTCGGACATTTAAAAGTGGCGGGGCGGGGAGTCCACGTATTTACTCACCAAGGATAAAGTTCGGCTACAATGTTGATCAACCTCAATTTCAACCTCTGAGACAAAACACCTACATTGTGTCCCATGCCCAACAGATGAAGGATGAGGAGGCCAATAAAATGCGCTACATTAAATTAGACACCGACATCTATGGGACCCGTACTTTAAAACTTGGAAAAGAAGAAAAAGATCCGGAACCAGGACCAGGACCTAAAGCTCGACCCCCGTCCCGCCCTAAACTGTCGCTTCGACAAATCAAAATCAAAAACAGTTCCTCCTCCACTAAACTGAGCACAGCTCGTTTCAAGGACGTAGTTCGAGATTACCATAGGATAAGGGACAATAGAAATTCTAGAAACTCTCTGCTCAGGCAGCGAGACAGCAAAATCAGTCAGTTAAATGAACGAACTAGTAGTAAAAGTTCCATAATCATCCCACCTGCTGGACGCTCAAAATCGCGGGAAAATTCAAATTTAAAACGTAAACCCATTCAAACGAACACGAGCCCCAGTCAAACAAAGGCAACAAGGTTCCCGGCACCACCTAAACCTTTGTCTGCAACATTGAGCAAACAGTACAAGGACACAAACAGTGGGAGCCTGATTTCCATCAAAGATGACAAAAATATCCTCGCGGCATTCCCAAGACTTCCCCCTGGAAATTCAACCAGTACAACGTCGACCAACTCCGTATCAACTAGACGTCATTTTAAATCTAAGCAAACAGTCAACTTCAACAAGAAGCCGGCGCAGGCTTTAGTCCATTCACAACCAGTACCCCAACAAACAGAGGACTTTTTGCCTAAGGCAACAACATATTTGACCTATCATATAGTTGAAAAACCAAAAGAGCCGAAAGAGACTAGAATACCAGCAGTGGTCAAAAGGCCAGTTAAGAAAGAGTTCAAATCCGGGCCAGTACTAATTCCAGCAAAAGCGCATGCGCCACCAGTGCAGAAAAACAGCAGCGCAACAGATACAACAATGGATGCATTCGCGGAAGTGAGCACTATATCACAGGAGAACCTTATAGCGAGCACCACCACAGCCGAAGTCGAGATGTACATGCCGATTGTATCAGAGCCAAGTACAAGGGCCCTCACGCGTGCGCCAAGCAATTATGAAAATTCAGAGACAAGCAGCCAAAAATTCTTGCATCGCAGGAAGTCTTTGTCCCAAGTGGCTCAGTCTAGTAGTCCTCAAACACCAACGCCAAGGAACGACAACTATAACGAAGACAGCCAAAAACAAACACGTACCCCGTCCCCGTCACCCACACCAATCCAAAATGGTCTGTCACAATCCATTTTAAAGTCCGCCAATTCTTCAAAATTCAAATTGAAGCAGGAAAAAAGTAAAAAAGTTTTGCAATTGAATTTGAAAAGTGACGCCCCTTTTGCTCCAGCTCCACCTCCAGCAACATCTAGCGGTTCCGTTCGAGGCCCTAAGACGGGAAGTAACATTAATTCTACGTCACCTACTCCTGCGTCAAAATCAAAACAAGCGCTCTTTTTAAAAAATAATAGCGACGAGTCAGAGTCATCAAAATCGAATTCGAAGTTGAACTCAGCTGCAAACGCAGCAGATTTACCTATTCCAAGTTCACCCGATTTAAGAATGTGGCTCAAGAAAGTGTGCTCTACTGAGATTCAACATGCCATCCACACACTTTCCAAACGGAAGGTTAAGAAGCATAGGACACTCAGTCATGCTTTACTTCGACCAGGTAATTGAATTTAGCGCGCTGTCCGCCGCTGTAACTATTTTTTTAAACTAATAAATTTATTAAATCTTAACATTACGCTGTTCTTTTTCTTGGGTGGTTTTGATATTTTGTAGTGATGTACCATCCACCAAAGATTATAGATTCAGCAATGTCTCAAGCAAATAAAAAAGCGGCAATTTCAAATTTTGAACAAAACAAACTTTCTTCTGAACGTCAGTCTGCTGCAAGTATGAGCTTAGCTACTCACTCCGCATCGTTACCAAGGCCAGAACCACTAGAAACAGTCCGACCAGTACCAGTTGAGATTAGCTCAATAAATGAAAGCGTAGAATTTTCAACCCCAACTCGGGAGTCTTCCGATGGCCCTGGAGCTAATAGCCCGCCGCCCACACCACCGGCGGCAACTTTAAAAATAGTGAATTTGGCACGTGACCCGCTTACGTCAACTGAAATAGACTCTAATAAAGTTGCGTCTGAGATGCTTGTTAAATATCTTCAGTCCCAAACAACAAGCCAAACGGATCATGCATCACTATTACGCAACCTAAACCTTAGCGGGGAGGAGCCGGAGCCGGAGCACGTGGTTAAGTTGGACACGACGACGACGCCATTGGCTGAGCTAGTAGACCCCTATCCTGAAATATATGTGAACGAAAACGAAAGAAATGGTGGCAATTTCAATGAAAGCTCAGCAGGTTTAAATGCGGCCATTGATCTTGACCCTTTTGGCTCAGCTGGGAGTCCTAGTCCTGAAACGAGAACTCCAAAAATACAAAACAATTTGCCAAATGTAAAATTAATTTAAACTTTCATTCAATACAAATTTTAAAATGTATTGCTGAATTCCTGGATTTAATGCTGGATGTCAAATTTTGACTTTTTTCCACTTTGTTTAAATAAAAATAAATGCTTAAAATGTTTCAAATTTAAATTTTGAACTTGTGTGTACATCGTGTAGGTGGCCCGCAATGCAAATATTGAAAAATGGAAGCCAAATAGTGAAAGCATGGAGATAAATTACTATCCTCCCCCTTCCCCTGGTGGTGGATCGAAGCCCTCGTTGAACAATTTAAAAGGCCAGGAGCTTCAGCTTGGACATCAGCTTAAGAAATTAGCTTCTGCGCAGTTGAAACCGAAGCGGAAAAAATCTTCAATTTCTTTAAACGATCATCATACGACGGAAGCAAAAACACGAGAAGAAAGTCTGCTACGATCACGATCATTTAAGCCAACGAGCTCTAGTTCACATTCTCGTTCAGAATGGCGGTCGTAACTATAAATGAATATTGCTTCCCATTTGTTCACCATTAATAAGCCTTGTTCAGACATGTGACATCACATTTTTACAAAATTTTAAATTGCTAATAAAATACCTTTTAATTCTACTGTCAAATGTTTACTATGGGAATAATGTTATTTCCAAAACTAAATTACTACTTATATCAGATGACGATTGTGATTTTTATTACGTTATTTTTCAATCTACAAGATTATTTTTTGGTTTCTTTTAAAATTTTCAAAAATGATCTAACAAAAAAATATTACACTAAAACAAATTTTTTAAAAATTAATATTACAAAAGTCAAACTAAATTATTATTTAAGATGAGAGAGAACTTTATTATAGAAACTTCGTATAACATTGAATTAAGTAGCATTATGAAATGTAATCCACTTAGGACTTAAATTATTAGCGTTACTGTTAGTAGTTATACACATTTAACACATTAATTTAGACAATACAATTTAAATAGTATTTTAGTATTTAGTATATACTATTTTCCCGCTAACGTGTAGGAGAGTATAGGCTCTAGGGTTAAAATAACAGGTCAAAGCCAAAATGTAAAAAACTAAATTTAAATTCGTATTTATGTTTTAAGTAAGTACTATGATAGTTGATTGAAATTCTAATTTTTTAATTATTCCAATTTCCAACCGTACAAAATTCGATGCTGCATAAATATTGCTAAGCAAAATGACCTCCTCAACTGACCCTAGTGACCCTTACGGTAATTTTGAGTGGTTAGCATCGAAACGGAGACGAATGGACGCGGATTTTTTCCCGTCCCAGTCCTGTCGAAATCACATGCAAAAAATTCAAAAATCTGGCAATGTAGCAAAAAACAGTTCGAAATCAAAACTTAATTTAGGATTTAAAATGGGTTACGTGATCAAATCAGAATTAGATGAGAGGGACTACCATGCATTTGTGTTGCCGAATAGGATGCGAGTTCTGGTTGTGAGTGACCCATTAACGGACAAATCTGCAGCAGCACTTTCTATTCAAGCTGGTAATGCATATATACTAGATTACGATTCACTCATGAGACATCATTAGCAATAATTATTCTTGCAATTAAATGTATTGCTATTTGTAGGGTCAATGCTTGACCCTAAGGAAATGCAAGGATTGGCCCATCTATGTGAGCACATGTTATTTTCTGGAAATAATCGCTGCTATCCAGATGACGACGACAACAAAACTTTTGAGGACTTCCTCGACCAGCATAATGGCGTCTACAGCTCATTCACACAAAGAGACGTGACTACGCATGCGTTTGAAGTGTCCTCAATCGCGCTCAAGGAATCCGTTGATCGCTTTGCGCAGTACTTTACTTCCCCCTCATTTTCAGAGTCTGCCATCGAGGCCAAAATTGCTTTGATTCAAGCAGAATTTGAAAGACGACGCGGGAATGAGGATGAACGAAGAAATCATATTGCGTCTGCGCTGTCAAAATTGGATCATTCGTTCAGCCAATTTGATTGTGGCACGCGGCAATTTACAAAAAATAGCAATAGTAGAACAACGTAACTTCTTATGTGATGCATTTGGCATTTATTTTAACTATTTTACCTATTCTACATTCTACACAGGTAATAAAGATACACTGTGGACACGGCCACTTGCGCAAGGCCTAAATATTCACCGGGAACTTTTGAAATTTTACAATAATTTCTACTCAGCTAATTTAATGTGTCTCGTTCTTCTTGGAAAAGAGAGTATAGGGGAACTCGAGACAATGGTATTAACGAATTTTAGTCGTGTTGAAGACACTCACAAAATATTTCCACGCTGGGTGGAGCCACCGTATGGACACGCGCAGCATGCCACGAGGATTGAAATTGAGCCTTTAGCTGACATTAAAAGACTTTTCTTAATATTTCCTATACCTGACTATTCTGGACATTACAAAACTGGGGTAAGTCAAACTAAGTCAAACTTGCCACTGAAAATGGGTTATTATCCTAAAACTTCAGGCCTCAGTTATTAGTTTGATTTTAGCGCCTTTTTTTCAAAACAAATTTTTCAGACAATCCCGTATGTTCGTTTCATTCTGAATTTTGAAGGACCAGGGAGTCTCGTGTCATTTTTAAAACTAGAACAACTCATTCTTAAAGCTGACGTTGACTATGAGCAACCTGGGAGTGGCTTTGCATTTCTTACAATCGATTTTCATTTAACGGATCTGGGCCTTGAGCGCCATATTCAAATTGTCCACCATTTATTTCAGGTACTGGTACTACGCTCTTTCCATTATGCTACTGCAACTACGTTTTTTAGTGTAGTTGCTGACATTTTGACTTACACGTTATATTTACGAATTTTTAAGCTAAATTTTTGTAGTATAATTTTGACAGTATTTGAAAACAATTGAAAAAGATGGGCCACAACTTCGAATTTGGAAAGAAATGAAAATTATAAATGAAACAAAATTTCGCTATTTGATCCCTGAAGAACCTTTGGATTATGTAGAAAATTTAGTTACTTTAATGCCGGTACTTACTACTACTACATACACGAGTTTAAAAAAAATATTAAAATCTAATTATGCAGTAATATTTATTTAAAAATAATCTAAGGCCGCATAGTGTTTTGTTTTGGCTTAACGCAGAATTTTGCAGACCAATAAATTATTGCAATTTTTGCCCATTTGTCAATTTTAGGTGGTTCCACAAAGTGAAATTTTATCTTGCCGTTACATTTTAGGGGAGTACAAGCCTCAGCTAATACGTGAACTCATTCGGTTTCTATCACCTGCTTCAATCCGGTACAATTTTAATTTTATTTACTGTAATAAAGTGACCTGCACCTGCTTTTTTCCCTAAAGTTTTTCTAAAATACATTATTTTATTATATTACGGTATATATATATATCGCCTATGAAGAATCAAAATTACCCATATCCATTTTTAGGTAAATACATAATGTACTATCAACAAACAATACATGAATATTGTGTATTAATTCCTTAAGGCACGTAAATAGAACATTTTACAATTTTCAAAAACGTATAATTAGAACATTTCACACTTTTCAAAAACGAGTAATTAGAACATTTTACACTTTTTAAAAACGTGTAATTAAAATTTTTTACTTTTCAAAAACGCAAAAAATGCAACATTTTTGCACTTTTTAAAAACTCCTAATTAACATTGTACACGCGCATCCAACTAATTGAGTGTTTTTTTATTAAGTAGCTCGTTTTAGTTCTAGCGTAACTTCGAAATGGGTCATTTTGGTTCTTCACAGACAATATCTGATGAACTGTCTAAAAAATTCATTTTCATCACACATTTTTTTGTTTAATTTCAGAATTATAATTTCTGCAAAGGAACATCGAAACCCTGAATTAGAACCATCTGATGACGCTGACACGCACGCGCATAAACTCTTTAGTATTGACGAATACTACGGTGTCAAATATACTTACTCGGATATTGAAGATGAGATTTTGCTGGTAATTTCAGTCATTTTACACAAAGGAGGATTGGTGGGTTCTAAAATAGTGATAATTTAAGTGACATCACTTGTGGACCATCCCTAAGATTCATGGACATTCAAATTAAATTAATTACTTTGATTATTTAGAAAAAAATTATTTTTACATGATTAACTTATGCTGTGTTTTTTTTTGTGCTGGTATTTTCAATTTTCAGAATTGGCATGAATGCAAATTAAATCCAGAATTTAAATCCCCACCGCCAAATCCATTCATAGCAACGGTACACACTTTGAAGAAAAGAGATTTACATGTATGTTTGTTAACCTTCCACATTCTACATTAAGCTGTATTGGGGTATTACGTAATCGAAATCAGGACCATTTTTTGGCCATTTGTTTTTGTAAAAGTTTTAATTTACGTATATTTAAAATAATCGTAAATAAAAGAGGTACAGATTTGAAAGATACATGCTTAAAAATGTAGATAACAGAATTTGCTGGAAAAACTAATAATTTTCCAAGACTTCTTCAAGACACGGATTTCTCACAAGTTTGGTTCCTACAAGATACTGTTTTCAAGATTCCCAAGGCTACAATTATCTTGGTCATTATCAGGTATGCGAAACTAAGCAAGTATTCTGTTTGCTGATTATAGCAATTTAGACTTTTCTAACCATTTGTTATTACTTTTGTAACAAAGTGAATTACCGAAGCATGGACCAGCCGAGTACAATATGACCCGCCTCGTGGCAAAAGTAGTTGAAGACTCCCTCCAGGAATTTTCTTCGTCTGCGCATGCGGCTGGACTTGTGTACAGTATTGAAGGTTCCATGGCCGGCCTCACGCTCACGATCCATGGCTACGATGAGAAGTTGGGGATTTTGTTTAATTACTTACTTAATCGTCTCTTCCATTTTATATCATACGGAAATGTTGGGCCTCGTTTCCAAAGTATTGTCAAGGACTACATGAACCACTTGGTCCAATGGACACATCAAGAACCTTCCACGCATGCCCTCGAATATGTAGAGCAGCTACTGGCAAGCCATGCATGGCATGCGCAGGATTTATTTGAGGCTATGGTCCAAGTTGGCGGGGGTAATAATTAATAAATGCGTAATCCCGCCCATTGAAATTAACCTATTTATTCGTTAATTATTACACCAAGTTAATTAATAGGAAAGCAATTAATTTTATAATTAAGATAATTTTTTTAATTTATGTATAATCATCGTACTGTAGAAAACATGAACTCTTCAAAATTAGTGACATTTGCTCAGCAATATTTTTCCCGGATCAAACTTAAATGGTTTTTTTATGGAAACTTAACGGAACTTGTGAGTAAATAATTATTTTTTTATATTAGCGCGTCAATTTATTGATAGTTAAAACCATATAAATCAGCACATGATTAATTACAAGCATTAAATAATATGGACATATTGCTCATGCGCAGGAGTGCCTCGAAATTCACCAATCCGGTATAGACTATTTTGAGTGCATTAAAGCCAAGCCTTTACATCCTACAGGGGTCGCCCCGTCCCGGGAAGTGATTTTATCGGCAGGTAATGTTTTACTAAAGAAGGTTCCTTCTTACGGTTAGTTTTTATTTTAAATTTTAAACTTTGGCGCCTAAACAAAATTTAAATAACTTTTGAATTATTTTGAATATGAATGGAGGGGTTCCATACATCTTTGAAGAGAAACACCCGACAAGCTCGAAGGCAGCTACAGTTATCCTTCTACAGTGTGGTATTGCGCATGCGCGGGAAACAGTCATGTTAGAACTGATCGAAAGCATCCTCTCCGAACCACTCACCAACTTACTACATCCGCCCATCGGAGGTCCTCCAAAACCTGTTCCTGAAACAATAACGAACACTATTACTTCTGATAATGATAACGATGACGAAAAAAAACAAATTTGGACAGATGTGCGCAAGTCACGTGGCACTATTTCTCTTGTCATCGTTGTCCAAGCGAAGAAGGACCCAACCTATTTGGAAGAAACTATTGAAAACTTTCTACACGGAATTTCGGTATAACCAGTCGCACATAATTCAGTGGCCGCAACGAAGACTGTAACAGATATAGCTGCGCCACACGAATAATTCGTCCCCACTCGTTTTGCCCCAAATTTTCCTTCAAAGGTTTCTTATCTGAGGTTTTCTTTTTCGCCCCCGTGCCGTGGGACGAGTTATTCGTGTGGCGCAGCTACCTGTTACGGTATATGAGAAATGAGCATACTTTAAATAACAGTATATGATACTGCTAGTTAAAGTATGCTTTATTTTGCAGAGTAAATTCATAATTTTTAAAACGCTTAAATCGAAAATACTATTGTTAACTTTTATAAATGGCCAGGCGCACTTAAAAAGTCTGTCGCCAGAAGAATTTCTTCAGCATAAACTAACTCTAGCAGTGAACAAAACTCAAAAGGGGAATTCTCTACTGGAAAAAGGAGCATTTCTATTTCAAGAAATCCTTAAGGAAACATTTGAATTTGACCGCGAAAGTAGGGAACTATTGGAACTGCAGAAAATGACACCTGAGCATGTTTCCAATTTTTATGATGTATGTGTTAAAGTAATTTATTTAATAATATTTACATCTTTCATCTAATTTTTTTGAAATTACTAAAATTTATGCGGAATTTTTTCGTTGGGTACAGACAATTATAGCTCCAAAGGGATGCGACCGAAAAAAGTTGTGTGTACACGTTGCATCGTCATCGCCCGATCGAATCTCAACAAAAAATTTGCCATCTTTCCAACCTCAACAAACTTCCCTCTGTTGTGACAATACTAATAAGGAAATAAATACAAATAAAATTCAAAATGAAAGTTTTACTGAATTAATTGGGAGAGCAACCACATCGACTGCCACTGGAGCAATGCTATTAAATTCAAACCCACCAGACGATATGACAACGTATTTTACCTCAGCGAATGTAACATCATCCTCTGGTGAATCCGAATCTCACTCATTCGCAAATTTAGCTTTGAATACGACTGCATCTAACATCAAGAAAAAATACAGGAGGAAAAAAGGCCCATCTTTAACTGTTTCCAAAAAGCGCATTACTATACGTGGTGGTGGGTCTTCAAAACTAAAGTCTAGTAATAATTGTTTCACTGCTAAAAGCAACACTAATACAAATCGTAGCCGCTCAAGCGCTTCTATTCAAAGCCGACATCGTCCAAAATGCCAGCACCATTACCCTTTGACACCGACAACAAGGTCCAGTAAATATTACGTTGATCACCAAGACAAAGACAAAGGAATAAAGTACAGTCTAACATCCCGCGAAAATTCAAAACCTCGGCTTAATAAATCGAAAACCAAATTCAATGTTAGCAGTAGCAAACTCGTTGATGTTGATAACAATGGCAAGGACGGTGCAGTTACAGTTTTGAATCAAAGTTTCAAGGATTACTACGTTCAGGTTGAGGAAGAAATTAAACTTTTGAGCAATTTAAAAAAATTCTTATTTGATGAAATGAGTAAAGATGCTGTTTCATCAACGACGATGAAATCAACAACAGTCTCATCACAGGAAAGCCGACAGAAAATTGACAAATTCAAATCTAATAATAATGAAACCAATAACCACCCCGCACCTGAAATTTGTTTGCAACATCTTGAAGGACCAGATTGTATACCAAACTCGTGTAGTTGTGAGAAGTGCAATAGTTGCGATAGTGATGCTAATAGCGACAACGATAGCGCTCGTACCAAGGATATTCATAACTTTAAAAGTTCAAATTGTTTCCGCGAGGGGGAGTCACCACTTAAAGCCGAAAAGGAGCGCATGAGTACGGCGTCTACGTATGAGTTTGAACATGCGCGGAGAAAACAACATTTACAAAAGCTACTGAATACTAATAAGCCACAGTCTGAAGCCCAAAAACAACAACATGACTACAGTGTGTACACCGTCAACTCTCTAGTCCACGATTTTGGCAATGATTTGGACTACGGCCGAATACAACCTAAGAAGCGTAATCTTCAGCAGCAGCGCAGAAGCAGTGTGAAAGTTTTAAACACAGAAACAGTTTTACAACCACATGATCGCTACGTTGTAAAAATTGAGCCAAAAGTTAGTAAGCCTGGTAAGAATGAGAATGAGCCTGCTGAGAAGCATGAAAACCTAAGAGCAGCGCACGGGAGTAAGAGTACTACTGCGCGAGCGCAGAAGCCTGCTACAGAAAGAAAGCAAAGCACCGAAACAGAAGCGGAAGTCTCCGCAGCTGGCCAGAGCCAGAAAAAAGATATTCGCTCTAAACGAATCAGAAAATCAAGCCAAAGCCTTAGCGTGAAGCCATTAGCAATAATGGCGGGAAATGCAAATGACAGCAGTGTTAGCACCCCCGCACGCGCCGCTGAGCTGACCCCATCTGTCGCTAAGCTCTACGAGGTGAATGAACTCAAGGAATTAGATTTTGACATTAAAAATGAAATACGACGCTTGCAGAAACTACGAAAATTTTTAGATACGAAAGCAAAAAGAATACTACACACTGAGGATGGCATTGAAATTGAAACAGACACGGCTGCATCGGGCTCCAGCGCTCGGGATGATTCTGTTGAAGCCGCCAAAGTTCGAAAAAGTATGAGTTTTTTTAAGCGCTCAAAGTTTAATATTCAGTCAGGGTCTGGGCCTGGGTCTGGGTCTGAGGAGGTTAATAAGGAAAAGCAGCAGGTATTACAGTCAACAACTGAGTCACCCTCTATTAAGCCGAGTGCCATGGGGAAAACAAAAATTAATGCTAATAAAAAAGGGAAAGATATGAAGGAAAAGCAACAAGACGGCGACGGCTCTCAAGAAGCGAGAGAAACAAATGAAAAAATTGCAAATTCAATCACCGCAGGCAGCAACCACAGTCCAGAAAAAGTTGGAAAACCTGCGCACGCCGATGTGAAAGTTTTAGTTGAGAAAGATAAATCAATTACGAATATTTTAAATAACAATGTTGCAGTAGTTTCTGAAAAAGACTCAAAAGATGGCGCTTCAAAGCGCGAAGATGATTTAATAGACTGGATACGTGCACAGGTAAAGTCTAAAACAGAAGAAGAAAAAGTAACAAGGGCAAAATTGGCTGAAGCATCTCCATCACGAATTAAATCAAGGTCAAGAAAAGTAAAACCACGGTCGCCACCGGGGCCGGGAGATGATATTCCTAATTCTGAGTTGAAAGTGAAAGAAAATTCTGCACGTGTTTCATCCAAGTCCAGGTCCCGAACTAGAAATGACACAGATACAGCCCGGGAAAATATTGATCGGTATACAAATGGTAATTTTCTAAATGTTAAAATAACGTATTATGTGTCATGCGTTAGAATTTTTCAATTTTTGAACTATACAAAATTTACTAAATTACATTTTAAGGTTACATGGAAAAGTTCAAAATAATCAATTCAATTTAAATTTAATATGAATGTATTGCAAAACAATTTTTGTAAAACATTCTATATAATAACATAGCAAACTTATATTGTAATAAAGTTACACAAATTGATGCAGAGGTACAACCAGAGCCAAAAACAAAAGTTTCACCTTTTCCAAACTATGATGCTTTCGTGATGCAAGCCTCAATTGAGTACAGCAAGTTAACACTACCTGATATTAACAATGTAATTCGAAAAACTAAATCTCGCTCCAAAAAGAAGACGTCCGCAGTAGTAACAACAGAACCCGTATTAGCTCAAGGCCAAGGATCACCTGGCGGGCAACTTTTACCTCCTCTAAATGTAAATACAAAAAACACTACTCTTGCCCAAGTAATGGCTGCTTATACTGGGACCAGCGGAGCGCCGCACCTTATTCTTCAAAAACCGAAAATAAACCTAGCAAACCCCTTATTAAGCAAAGGCAAAGTAAGACAGCAACTCGCGAAAAAGAGTGTTTTAAAAATACATAGGCGGGAATCTTTATTAAATAAAAATGAATCCCATGCTGGTTCGAAACCATTAATTGTAATGCCATCTCCACTCCCCATTTCCATTCAAATCCCTGACATGCCCAAATTTGGTTCCGAAAAAGCCAGAGCTCAAATAAAAGCAAATTTAATGGCAGTAGCTTCAGGAGGAGGGCCAAATTTCAAACCTATGGCCGCACCGGCACCCGCACCGGTACCGGCGCTGGGGCTGGCGCCTGCGCCCACCATTAAATCCGTAGGTAATGTCCCCCCAAAGCAGTCCCATCAATTACGAACAAAACCTCTGCCTCTGCTGCCTTCTTCAGTCCGTAGTTCCATCAAAAAATCCGACGTTTCATCAATTACACTCACCAAGAAAAGTTTTCAAAAGTCATCGAAATCCACTTTAAAATCATTCAAGAAGGACGACGCTTCGGCTTCTATTTCAACTCCAAATTCTAAAAACAATATTGAAAATAACTCAAATTCCTTTACGATGAAGCCTGTAAAAGAACTGAAATTAAAATACTCATCAACGTCAATTCTAGACTTGAACAACTTAAATATTGGCGGCGACCGTGGCCGTGACCGTGCTTTGCTACTGGGGCCAATAGACGAAGCTCTGGAGCTTGTAGACGCTGGGCAACCTGCTAAGAATTTTACTGAACCAAAATCAAAATCTGATCCTCCAAAAAATTACGATAATGATCCAAATCGAGACCGGGATCCTCTCATGAACTTTTCGAATAAGAAGCATACGTCATCTGTAGCTTCTAGGAAAAGCAGGAAAAAGAGTCATAAAAGTAAAACACTTCAACATCCTCAACAGTTAGTTCAGCAAGACCAGGACCAGCCGCCTTCTAAATCGGAAGACCCCGAGCTAAATCAGAATTTAGCAGTAGTGGCAGTTGCACCCAACCCAAAAAAACATGCTAAAAATTCCAATTCCGCTGAACGATCCTTCCTGTCACATTCACCGTCTCTACTCAAGCACAAAAGAAAACGAAGTCAGGGCAAAAAATCTAACAACGAAGAACTTGAACCAACATCCAAAAGGTCTTCAACTGTCACATTTGCCGAAAATATTATTGCAGCAGTCGCCCCATCGGCATCTGTTGTATCCTCCTCAAGTGGTGAGTCAAATGTGTCCAGCAGAGGGATGATGAAAGGCATCGTCAAAGTCAAAAAAACACAATCTTTTCAGATTGTTGGACCAGGAGTTGATATCCTTGCCTCACACTCACGAAGATCCTCCAATTCAAAACACAAATTCAACCATGTGTCAGTAAGATCAAGTTCAAAAAGTAAAATATCTTCTTCGAAAACAAGATCCAAAAAGAAATCCAATAACGGAAGACGAATCAGTTCTAGGAGCTCAAGTTCGATCTCTGTTTCTATTCGCATGGGCTTGAAGGGAGCCGGTAGTACTACTCGTGACCGTGGGAGTGTAAGTTCCATCGTGAGTGACTCAAGTCACAGCAGAGGTCGATCTCGAAATCGAAAAGGGGGGCAGCAAACAAGTCGGATTAAAAGTGGAAATTCCAGTTCTTCGGTCTATTTAAAGCCTTCTAGCTCCCGCTCCCGGTGTCACCGTCACCGGTCAAGAAGATTGTCGACGTCGACTGACAAAATCAATACTCCCAATAATCTTGCTCTTGTTGGAAAGACAGCCCAGTTAAAATCGAATAATTCTAATCATAGCTTTCGCAAATTGCAAGATGGAAGGAAATCTAAAAGCAGTATAAATCTTGTTCGAAAACGATCTAGCAAGACACTCAAGTCTTCCACTACTACGAAAAAGAGATCTTCAAGCAAGCTCCTTAAAACTCCTGCCGCAGTCAAACATCATTCCAGTAGCAGTAATCTTTATTTAAGACAAGTGCGTAGTAAGGGATCAAGTAAAGATCTTAGAACTTTCTCGAGAGATTATGACAGTAATAGTAAAAGTGCCAACAAAACCAAAAGAAAATCAAACAACAAGGAAATTAATATCACTCAATTAAATAATGTCAAGACAGAAAGCAAGGTTGTAGCTAACTTCATTGATAATAATACGACACCTGAAATAATTGCTCGTCGAGTACGATCCAAAAGTATTAAAAGTAGGAAAATATCCCGAAAAAAGTCGGGCAGTTCGAACAATTCCAAAGTAAGTTTGCGTTCGGACTCGAAAACAAGTCATAAGGCTGCTGGAAGGAAAGCGTCTATTCGAAGCAATTTAAAACCAAAAGTTAAATCCAAAACAAACGCTCCAGCTGCATTTCAACATTCTCATCAAATTAGTGGGCCCATTTTAAACGAAAACGAAATCCCGCTTAAGAGCGTATCAAATGTACATAAAAGATCAAATGCATTTTTTGATAGCGAGACAGCAGACGGACTGACTGATGCCGATCGTGATCCGGATATGGCTATTGCTTGGAGAAACTTTGTAAAGCAAGAACAGCTTTTAAACAAAAGCAGCAACGATCAAGATTCTTTAAGCAATACTTTCTATTCTGGTAAAAGGCCCAAAGTTCGCCGAGAACTACTCCCAACAAGAGTTACAAGTACAGAGTCCAGCAACAGCGTTACATCTGCTGCGTCATCTATTCACGAGTCTCGGTCCCGGACACGACATCGGATTGTAACCAGTAAGCCTCGAGCTGACCGTGACCGTGACCGGGACCGTGCTCAGAACAGAAGGACATATGTGGAGCAAACTTACCGGGAGATAAATGCGGAGCGTGACCGAAAAAACCGACTGGAGCGCGAGCGGTCTGCAGCAAGTCGATCTTTAAAGAATGTTCCAGAAGTATCCAGCAGCACAAGCGTAAGCTTCAAAATTTCCGATACCGATGTTGATGCCGATGCCGATCAGGCAAATGATCCAGCTCCAGCCCCTCCAGTTGATCGCTATGTAGGCAGAACAAGAAGAGAATTTGAAGTTAATACAAAAGAAGAGGAAGATGCACTGTCTGGAACTGGAAATGAGATTGAATCTGGGACAGAATCCGAAATTGAGGGAAGCATAGTGCTTAGAGATGTGAATACGAGCAAAGACACTGCTACACCGACCATCATTTCTGCTTCAAATGTAAAGGCTGCGGTTGTGACAGATTCTCTAGCGAGCAGTGGTGCGGGTTCTGCTGGAACTGGGGTTGTTACAAATACAATTGCTGATACTAGAGCTGCTACTGGTACTGGTAACGGTACTGGTGAAGGTGCGGCTGCGGCTGCTACGGTGGCTTCCATTGTGTCCAGTGTGTCTGCCCGACAACCCCAATATCGAGACCCTGTCGTTCAGTCCATTGTCAGAGTTCAGAGCTATCGGGCCGAAGTAAGTTTCTTAACGATACTAAAACAATAAGTACGCTTGATGTGATTATGACGTGCGCACTGTTTTCTGTTCTGTATTATTTAATGTTTTTTATACGTGTTTTGACAATTCATGTTTTTCCACAGCTTATTCGTGACATCAAAAAATGGAGAAAGAGCGTTAATTACTACCCACCTCCAGGAACGTTTAAAAGATAGGATGGATTATGGATTGGCTCGTACCACTAAAATTATAGGGGCCGACCATGCGCCTCTTTCAAATCTTAAATTTTGCCACTGCTGCACTGCAGCGCCCTGAGCGGAATCAAAATCAAGCAGCAGAACTGACCCATATTCCACACACGAGGATTTCTTATAATTTGTTGCTCAGGCTATATTCGAGTTAAGGTCTTTTCAAAATCTGCTGTGGGAGAATTAGATGATTGTGTTACGATTAACGATAACAAATCGAATAAAATTTTTGAAAAATTACGTTATTATTATTACATTGCACAAAAGTCCTTATTCAATTCATAATAATTTCATCTAGCTTAGAATTTCTGACATTTCAGTTTTTGTACTATAGTCATTAATCATAATTGAATCTTTATAGTCGTTACGTTTAATTAATACCATATTTTTTGTAAAAATCTCAGTTCTGTTTTAATAATTTAAATCGGAATTAATTATTAATGACGAGTATCCGCCTACTCCCACTCCCATCTCCTAGTTGCTAACTAAGTACTTAAGCCGAAAAACTGAAACACGAACAGGGTTTAAGTATGACTTTTAAATTAGCTGTGTAATTAAATCTGTAATATTATTCCTGGTTCTTATTGCCACGAATTTAAAATTCTCGGTTAAAATGAATCCTCACGATCAAAATTGCCCTTGGCATGACCATGACTGCCTAGAAGATCTAAATTCACAGAGCATTCCTATTCCTATTCCTATTCCTCCAAACTCGTGTAAATTTCACCGTCATTCGCCTTCGTCAAACTGTCCTGTGTACAAGGCTAGCCGAAGTACTAATAATAATCCCAATGGTAACGTTTGGTGTGAAATATTTAACGATCCCGATGCTCCATTCCCCCAAAATTGCTGGAATCAAAATAATGGTTCACAACAGGAAATTCTTAAATCGGATTCAGACACGAGAGAATACCGTCCACTTACGCTTCAAAATAAATTAAAAGTTCTTCTTGTGAGTGATGGGGACACTGACAAGTCTGCTGGGGCCTTATTCGTCTTATCTGGTAGATAAGAAAAAGCTTTAAAAGTTAAAATTTTGAATACTAATTTGTGATCTCACACAATAAAACAGTTTATACACTGACAATAAATAGGTTCGATGCAGGACCCTGAGGATATCCCAGGACTAGCACATTTTTGTGAGCATATGACATTCCTTGGTACGAAAAAATACCCTGAAGAAAATTCTTTTCAAAAATATCTTGCTTCGAATGGCGGTGACTGCAATGCCTACACGACTCGAGACTCGACGGTTTTCTTTTTTGATGTGTCTCCGTCAGCTTTAGATGGAGCGTTGGACCGGTAAGGGATCGTCCATAATTGATATCATCGAAATATCCCCATTTTAAATAGGATCCAATACGATCCTGAATTATGACCCCTTCGTCATTAACTTACGCATTGCCTAAATATGGCCATCTTTAACATAGGATGTCATCAGTAGGTCAAACAAAGGAAATACTTTTAGGCAAAAATTTTTTTCAACACAAAAACCACCATTTTGACTTTATTGAATGGTTTTTTGGTAAATGTAAAATTTTGTACTTACATGTTTTCGAAAAGTGCAAAATGTTCTTTTTACTTGATTCTGGAAAGCGCAAAATGCTCTATTTACATTTTTTTTTTAAATTCAAAATGCTCTATTTACATTTTTTTTTAAAATTCAAAATGTTCTTTTTTCATATTTCTGAAAAGTGCAAAATGTTGCATTTAAATGGTTTTTGAAAAGTGCAAAATATTCTATTTACAAATTTTTGAAAACTGCAAAATGTTCAATTTACTTGTTTTGTATTTTTAGATTTGCGCATATGTTCATTGACCCGCTCTTTTTGGAAGAATCCTCAGAGCGGGAAATTCAGGCGGTGGATTCTGAATACAAAAAAGCCATTCCAAATGATGAGGAGCGGCGCGCCATGATAGATATGGCACATGTCAAAATTGGACATCCGTACGGGAGGTTTGACTGCGGTAGTCAAAAATTGAATAGTCCCGCCATTGCGAACAAAACCAAGACTGCTACATTTAAATAAAAAAAATCTCAGTCAGCTTCAAAATTGGTACTAACTGCCTTATGTGTTTCTTTTTTCCACTAGGGAATCTGGAAACACTCTCAAGAACCCCCCTACAAAAATCCATTAATGTCATCGAACAACTCAAAATTTACCAAAAAACTAATTACTCAGCTAATCTCATGTGTCTCGTCGTCATTGGAAAGGAATCGCTTGACCAGCTTGAGTCTATGGTGAGAGGAGGGAAATTTGAAAATATTCAAAATTTAGACAAGCCCATCCCTGAATGGACAGAGTCCCCATATGGACCAGACGAACTGTCCACCAGAATTGACGTACTTCCGGTCATGGACATTCACAATATCATGCTGGTTTTCCCTGTCGGCGACTACATGGAGCACTATAGAACTGGGGTGCGTTATATTTATCACAATAATTTACATTCGTAAATTTAATTTAAATACAATTAAAGCTGGGCCGAAATTACTTTGTGTCGAATTTTTTCAACAGATGGTAACCTACATAGCGGATGTCCTGAGCTACGAAGGTCATGGAAGCTTGATGGCATTTTTGAAAAAGAAAAACTGGAGCAGCAACTGTCTAAGCGTCAGTTATGAAAGACCAGGAAAGGGATTTGCATTCTTCGTTGTGATCATTGACCTCACATCACAAGGGCACGAAAAAGTTGACCTTGTAGTTCAATCCTTTTTTCAAGTGAGATTATTAGTTTGTTAATTGCAATATGGCAAGCTAATGAATTTGAACGTTTGAATTTAACATTTTTTCCCCTTAAGGGTTGTCCATCAATGACGTTTAGGTTTCGAAAAAAGGTAGCAAAAAATTATTTTTCCCAAACGTTATTTATGGACGACCCCTTACAGTATCAAGCCGCACATGCGCAATATGATTTTTACATCAAGTTTTCTAATTTCCTGGTGCAGTACATAGAAATGCTAAGGAAGGAAGGTGTGCAAAAATGGCTTTGGGATGAAAAGAAAAAAATACACGAGATGAACTTTCAATTCCAAGAGAAAGAATACCCCATGTCATTTGTGGAAGAATCTGCAGCCGTTATGGCGGTAAGATTCAAATTTTAAAACCTGCGCCGCGCCGAGTTTGTAATAAATATTTCTAATTGCTTAATAATTATTACATTACCATAAAACTATATAGCAAGCCCTATAAAGGATTCCGACTACACTGCGGAAACGTTTGTTTAACAGTTTAACTTTATGCAAGGGACAAGGGAATTTTTTTAATGAATCTTAATTTTAATTTTTTTAGTATATCCCAACGCAGGATGTTATAGCTGTAAAATTCCAGCTAATGTCTGAATACAATCCAGAATTAATTAATGAGCTGATTAGCCTGATTATACCATCTAATATGAGGTTATTAAAGACATTTCATGGAGAAAGTGAAGATTTATTAAAATTATGCATTTCTAATTTGAGCGAAAAACAAAATGTACTATCTTCCAAAGCAAATAAAAGTATAGCTTGATCCTAAAAAGAACATAGAACTTTTTGGAAATTTCAAAAACATATATATAGAACATTTTACACTTTTCAAAAACATGTGTATAGAACATTTTGCACTTTTCAAAAACATGTATATAGAACATTTTGCACTTTTCAAAAACATGTAAATAGAACATTTTGCTCTTTTAAAAAACATGTAAATAGAACATTTTGCAATTTTCAAAAACATGTAAATAGAACATTTTGCACTTTTCAAAAACATGTAAATAGAACAATTTGCCCTTTTCAAAAACTCTTATTTAAACTTTTACGTATTACATTATAATTCTATCTCATTCTCAGAGGGAGTGCTTTTTGTGACACAGCTCATTTAAATTCTAGCTTAAATTGAATATAGATCATTTTGATTCTTGACTCACGATACACGTGCCTCAAGAATATGTAAATAGCAATTTAAAAATCCAAAATATATTGGAAAATCTGCCTACAATTTAATATTTACATTGCATATAAAAGGGGTGGTAAATACTTAACAACAATTAATTAAATACTCATTTTAAAACTTAAAACTCATCTTTAGAATGATTGTTACAAGCAAACAAAACGCGGGTCTAGTGGACTCTCAAGAAAAATGGTGTGGTGGCGAATACAAGTATTCTAGGATTAATGAAGATTTGATTGAAGTAACTAAAATTACTAACTTTAATATAAAATCGTATTCATTTTAGAAATAATAATCATTCCGTTTGCCAAGCCTAAAAATTAAGTGCAAAAGTGTTATACAACACGATCCACTAATATATATTAGGGATCGTCCACAAATGACGTCTTGGGCATGGGTAGGGTGAATCAAACTTGGCCACGGATGCCATTTCATGTTAAAGATAGCCATTTACGCAATGGTTAAAAGCTATGATGACGGGGCGTCATAGGGTGCTAAAAATGGGGACACTTCAACGAAATAATTTATGGACAGCCCCTTATACTTCAAAAAATTTTAAATCCCACAGTGAATGCAGATATAGACTGCTATACTGATTTAACATTTTAATCTTAGCAGCATTCAAAAACTAATAATTGAGTCTGTAATTTTTGTAAAAATTATAGAAATTAAATCATTGTGGCTTAAACAGCGAGTTTCATTTACCGCTCCCCAACCCGTTGCTACCGTCAAGCTTTGATATGAAAACGCAAAATTGTGAGCAGGTTACCTCACTTACTTCACCATGTGTAATCGAAGACAACGAATTTTCCCGCGTCTGGTTTCTTCAAGATAGCGAATTTAAATTACCTAATGCAACCATCATGTTATCTGTGTTGAGGTAAAAGCATTTTTAAAATTTTCAATTACTAACTACAATTAATTTAAATAATAAAAGTGTAACAACTTAAATAAAATAACAAAATAAGCTGCTTGAACTATTCCAGTCCTGCATTGTCAGAATCTCCTGTAAATTACAATAAAGCAGAATTGTTGACACGCCTCGTTGACGATGAAATCAGCCAGTTTACCACAGATGCTTCCAGTGCTGGTTTGAGGTTTAATCTGGATACTGCATTGAGTGGCCTCTGTGTAAGTTAATATATACTATAAGAGGTCTTCCATAAATGATGTCATCGTAAAATCTCAATTTTAGGACCTCCCCCTCCTGTCATCAGCGTAACCATTGCATAAATATGGTTATCTTTAACATATGGCTTGTCAACAATAACCGACTATTCCCACTAACCCAAACCCAAATCCAACTGATGACATCATTTATGAACGATCTCTATTGCTATTCTGACTTTCTGACAAACTATGTGCAAGTACTGTCACTCTGCTGTGGTGTGTGTATCACAAAATTTAAAAAACAAAATGTTTTAACTCCCTGCCTCAATTTTTCCACGCAAAATCACAGATTACGTCTACGGGTTACAGTGAAAAATGTGAGGTATTATTTGAGCACGTGCTCAAGAATCTGGTTCACCTCAATTCCAAGAGTGGTCCGCAGTACAATGACATTTTAGAGGATTACATTCGTGACCTTGAGAATTGGAAAGAGGAGGAGCCATACATTCAGGCTGTGGACTACTGTTTAGATATAATGCGCTGCAGAAACTGGAGTCCGCTTGAGCTCCTCGACGCCATGAAGAATAATGGTAATATGCTTTTGCTTCCAGGAATCGTCCACAAATGATGTTATGGAAAAATCACCATTTTTGGTACCCTATGACCCCTGTCTTTAGTTTAATCATTGCGTAAATGACTATCTTTTACATGGGATGTCATATCATAGTGGCCAGCCAAGTAGACCAGATGGCCCTACAGATGACGTCATTTGTGGACAATCTATAATAGCGTGACATTTAAAGCACACAATAAAACTTAAATTCAGTATTCAGTGTGTGTATATAAAATAATATTTTAGCTTACGTATATAAATATCGTGAATGAAGAATCAAAATAGCCTATGTATATCAAGCTAGAAATAAAATAACCTATGTCAAAAAACACTAACTAAATTAAAAATAGATGCGTGGATTTTTAATAATCATAAGTTTCCTCAAAAAAAAGACCATTTTTGAATGCTTTTAGACAGATAGGGAAAAGGGTCCTATTTAGCTACATGTTTTTAAAAAGTACAAAATGTCTTATTTACAAATTTTTGAAAAGTGCCAAATGTTTTATTTACATATTTTTGAAAAGCACAAAATGTTCCATTTACATGTTTTTGAAAACTGCAAAACGTTTTATTTAGTTGGTTTTGGAAATTGTAAGATGTTGTTTAAAAGTACAAAAAATTTTCTATGTAGATACTTGAAAAAGTGTAAGCTATTCAATTTACCTGCCTACATGTTTTTTACAGGATTATGATATTTTAATTTTTTGTAGATAGTGCATAATTATTGTTTTTAGCTGAAAATTGGTCATTTTGATTCTTACACGGGAGCGTGCATAAACTACGTGGTACAAACATCGGAAATTTTGAAACCCAACCTTTTTTGGTATGTACGTCTATATAAAAGGATATACAGATTTAACCCCTACTCCCCAGGTCATAGTCGGTCCACGTAATTTATGTACGCTCCCGACGACAATATCTTTAAAATAACAGTATAGTGTGATGTACACAATTTTTTGGCGAATATATAAAAATTATATATTGCATTTTAATATGTATTACTTTGAAATTGTCAATGTTGTTAATCGAAGGGAGCGAGTACGAAAATTCAAAAATACTAAAATTTAAAGATGAACTTTTATCAAATATTAAGTTGGAATGGTTCTTTCATGGAAATTATACTGAGCAGGTGATTTGATTTATTTTAGTTCATTAGATGTAAAAAGTCAACCCAAACAAATGTTTACACCAACTGACAATGTAATTAATAAATGCGCATGAGCAAATCAGAGACAAATTAATTATGCCTTACTACGGCGCGAAAGTTTAATTCACCACCGCGCATATATTTGTTTTTTAGGAAGCTTTACAGATTTATTGCAAGTGTTCCAAACATTTTCAAGAAATAAATTCCAAACCACTATCTCCAGCTGCGCTATTTCAGCTACGGCAAGGATCTCGAGAAGCTATTTTAACACCAGGTGAATTTAAATAACTTTAAATAAACAAACAGCTGAAATTCTTTACTTTTTAAATAGTTGTATTACCTCTGTCTATGGTATTAAATTTTGTCTTTATTTTTTTAAACAGGCTGCATAAATATTTACAATGCCGTCCACCACAGTCATTGGAACTCTTCCGTTTTAATGCTGCTACAATGTGGAGTTGGTGGAATGCATGAGAAATTAATTTTGGAATTAATTGAAACCGCCCTACATGAACCCGCTTTTGATACGCTCCGAACTCGGGAGCAACTTGGCTATGTCGTCATCACAGAGGTTCGAAAAGCACGTGGAACCATTGGACTTCGTATTATCATTCAGGGGGAGAAGAATCCTGTGCATTTGAATGAGCGAGTGGAAAATTTTCTTCACAATTTTACTGTAAGGTTTTTTTTTCGTTAGCTAAGCTGTACATTAGATTGTATTGGAAATTGTACTGTAAAAACGATTTATGAATAGTTGGTATTTTATTAAATTTTGTATTAAATTTAAGGAAGTCATCATGAAGATGTCAAAAGATCGTTTCGAAGAGCTTCGTACAGCACTCTGTGTAGTCAAATGCGAGAGGCCAAAAACAATATGGGATCGTGGTGCCATGATTTTCGAAGAGATTATGCGGGAAACTTTCAATTTTAATCGTCAAGAATTGGAAAGAAAGGAATTAGAAAATGTTACGTTGAAGGAAATCCAAGACTTTTACAAAGTAAGTAAGCCTAGTACATACCGCACATGTTCACAGGGCCGGATAATGCGACCAGCGCAGGCAGCCTTCGCTGGTTCAGTTTTCAAAAAACATGTAAATGGAACATTTTGCAGTTTTCAAAAACATGTAAAAAGAATATTTTGACTTTATAAAAGGATTCTAAACAAAAATTCTTGTACATTTCAAAAACATGCAAATAAAACATTTAGCACGTTTCTCAAAACATGTAAATAGAACATTTTGCACTTTTTTGAATCAAGTAAAAAACAAATTTTAAACTTTTCGAAAACATGTATGTAAATACAACAAACAAATTGCTGCCTAAAAGCAATTCCATCGTCCGGGCCTGCATGTTCAAATACGTACCCCGCACCTATTTTTGACTTTTAATTGACAATTTACGGTGCTTGCTTTTTTTTGCGTTTGTTTTACCTTATAGACAGATAGTCGCTCATAGTTTCGCTAGCGTCGTATCGGCTTAGCAGCTCCGTCAGAATGCAACTCTGTACGGTAATCAAAATCAGCTGTCGATGCTTAAGCATGTAAATCCGTAAATCTTTAGCCCCCTATATATAGCTTTTAAGCCCCATCGGTATAGATAAATGATATCTTATTCGAAAGAGCGTATTTCAATTAGTAATATCCAATAGTAAGGTTTTGGTGATTGGATTAAACATATTCAGCAACTAGGCGAAAAGAAATGGTTTTTTTACAAAAACACATACACAGGTGATTTTTGTAACCGTAAGCAGTTGTACCATTTAGCCCGCTTGGAAGCGCTGCTCTTCACTCCTGCTATCTGTCTATTGAAATTTACAGGAATGGATCACCCCACAAGCTCCGAAAAGAAAAAAACTACTCATTCAAGTAACCTCAGTCATCGAGGACGAGTCACCAACTCAAAATCAAACCAAACAAAGAAATCTCAATAATAATCCTGATTTAACAAAACAGCTCAAAATAAAAAGCCAAATCAAAAATGATAGCCTACCGGAACCGACACCAGGACCTGAACCGGAACCAGAACCGGACGAGACTAGTACCAGCATTGTCATCCCATCACAGCAGCCCCAGGCTCAAGCTAAGCCTTTAAACAAGACGTCAATACGAAACTCCAATCCCAAGCTGTCTTACCCTTTTAACAGCTACGACAGAGAAAAGCCCGCGATATTTCAAGATTCATCTCTGGAATCTGACATTTACATTAACTTGAGTCCTGCTGGTCTCCCAGGTGGCAGTGAAAACAGTCTCAATCTGGTGATACCGTCATCCTTTGAAAATAGCCCAGGTTCAGATTCGCCCACCTCAAATTCAAAGCAATTTAAACGTACACCTGAGCTTGTAGCACTTATTAACCCCCCTGAAAGGGCAAGCGACACTTTTAATGGAGACCTAGACGAGACAAATCCCTTCAGTGTAGGCTTAGCAGAAGAGGAGGAGCAGGTGCAAACTGATGTGGATACGGATTTAGATTCTTCAATGCGCACGTGGGACCCCGATGCTGATGAGGGTGGTGTTCTGAGTAGCCAAGAAGATGCTGCACCAGTACCAGACCCAGGGGCGACTCCTAGCGGTTATATTTCAGGTGGAAGCTCAGACAGTTTAACATCTGAAGGCACCCAAACTAGTTCTAAAAAGAAAAAGAGGAAACTCAGTAAAAGTAAAAGTAGTAAGAGTAAACGGAGGAAATTTCACTGGCGACCGTTTTACCGTCCCGGTTCCGGTCACATAATTTTAGATGCGGGGTACTTCTCGTCCTTCGTTAGGGAAACTTGGAGTAAGCCACATATTAGAAAGCATGGTATTTTGAGTGAATCTCATGGGTACCTACAATCACGTAGATACTACGTCTCAAAAGATTCTCTCTCCAATAAACCTGGGGGCAGTGGTGGTAGTCAGCAGAATGCCCAACAAGCTCAAAGCTCCAGCTCTGGCTTACAACCGAATGCAACCACAGCAACAGCAACAAGGTCAAATGAATCATGTACGACATCTGGAACATGTGAGGAGGTAAGTTCATTGCCCTCGTTGTCGATAGATGCGTCAGAGTTGACGAACGTGTCACCCGCCCAAGCCGAAGAAATTGTTCGATGGGTACAGAAAATGCTTGACAAGGCGCTGGAAGCCTCCCACGAGTCAATAATCATTGAGCCTATGAGAGAAAACAAGACGATCGATGACTCAGAATTGCATCTGTGGGTTGAAAATTTCCTTAGTTATGGACTACGCGAGTTTCGGAGACAACATCCTTCCATGCCTTTTGACTCCTCCAACGAAGCCACAATACACATCCGGATTTTCGAAGCGCTCAAGGATTCCATCTGTCATCCAAATTCTCAAGAAAGTGTTGAGAAGCCGGATCCAGAAGAAACAGTTTCGGAGTCGGAACCGGAGCCGGTGCCAGGAACTACTGGAACGGAGTCGGAGATAAACACAATTTTAAAGCCAGAACTAGAAACGGATTCGAAAACTGAGCCACCCACCGATTCCAACCCAGAGCCAGAAAGCATTTTAGACACGGAACCACAAACCGTTTCGGAGCCAGAGCCAGAAACTAGTGAAACTGAAGATAGAACGCCAAAAGAAACTGACTTGTCTAACCCAGATACTGGAATTTCAAACAATTCCGCACCTGACAACAAACCAGGATCAAAACCAGTTGTCCAAGCTGCTCCTAAACCATCTCCTGCCCAAAGTCGCCCTCCGACCGAAACAGACAGTAACCCTACATCAACACCGAAACATACATCTACCCCGATTCCAATTACAAATAGACTCCCGCCCCCACCCATTCTAAAATCCAAACCATCTGCCGCCAAAGAGCTCAGACCTGGTCCTGATTTGTCCAACCAAAATACGGCGGGAAAACCCCCTTTAAAACCAAACCCGAAACCAAGATCTGATAAACAAGGGGATTTAAATCCGAAGCAGGTTAAAAGTTTCTTTCCAACTCCACCTGTTAAACCGCCTTCAAATGACAAGGAGTCATCAAAATTTGGTCCAAATTCAAATGCGCGCCCTTTTCCTACGCCTCGCCACCCCGCGAAACTTCAATCAAAGATGCTAACGCAGCACCTGGTTTCGGTTAAACAAAAAGAGTCAAAACCAAACCATGTTATGATTCCCACTCCACGCTCTGGCTCTACCCCAAATGATGGAAAACAAAAACCAGGATCAGTAAAAGCTAGGAAATTGCAAGCACCTTCTAAGAGTTCTACAAAGAACCCTCTATCTGCTAGGAGTTCTACTAATCCGCTACAAACTCCTTATCCTGTACCTTCTGAGGGTGGCAGCATTCTTCAAAGCATAGCGCAATCATTGGCGCCTTTGCAGCGACCTAAGCCTAATAATCCCCACTCAAAAACCGCAACCGCTCCACCTAATAAACAAACAAAACTACCCGTCAGTCGAAGCGGGAGTCATAGCCAGTTGAAAAATAAGTCAGCCACGCTAAAATCTGGGTCTGCTAGTAGCAGCGTTAAGAACAAGGATAGCAATCAGCCGATTTCCACGCGGGCAGGTTTAAAGAAATCTCCAGCACAAGCGGCGCGAGTACAGTCTACCTCAAAACTTGCCGTACGCGCCAGCAGAAGCTCTAGCAGAAACGCAAGCAGAAGCGCAAGCAGAAGCGCAAGCAGAAGTGCAAGCAGAAGCGCAAGCAGAAGCGCGTTTATTACTACTCCCAGTAGCAAAACTGCATTTCCTGAAAGTAATGCAGAGTCTGTGACACCTTCACAGAATAAACTAGGCCAGAAACCCAAGAAAACTACTGGACCTGGTCGTGGCCAAAAAATTAACCAAGCTACTGCGCCAAACCACACTAACGCTAATGAGCTGTTAAAGGAAATTAAAGCCTTGGATCCTTCCCGCGCAAATGCAAAACCTGTAAATTCAAAATTAAAGCAGGGAGCCGAAAAAACGAGACCAAGCATGGAACCATTGTCAACAGGGACGGACCCCGACAACACGTCAAATGATTCTATTGTAACTGGATGGGTAGCTACTCTTGGGAGCACTCAAGCTAAAGGCCCAGCGCAGCTACCAGAGGCGCCTTATTACAAGGATGCAGCGGTAAATGTAAACTCAAAGTATGAAGTAATAGGGCGGGAATCAGCAGAGTCTGAAAATAGCGAGGGAAGTCGCAGTAATTCTAATTTCATTCCGGATCGTCACATCAACGTAATTTTGCAAACAATTATTTTTAACTATCCACTAAAATTCTTAAAATCAAAGCACAACTAGTGATATGGATGGAATACGCATTCGCATGATACGTAGGTGTGACAAATATTATTAGGTATTATTTTGTATTCATTCACAGGAAATCAAAGATATAAAGGAATGGAAGAAAAGCGTTGAGTACTACCCCCTCCCACTCCCACAGCCCCTCCCACTCTCCTCACAGCAGACGTCATTCACTGTTCAAGCCCCTCCTCAGTCTGATACCGGCACCGGCGCTAAAGAGGAGTGCCCTTCCATTTCCAAGGAAAACGAAGGAGTGGATTGGGAAATTCCAAACTTATTTTTTAACAGTGCACAGAGCTGCCATAATCACAATCAAAGTCATTGTCACTATCACTTACAACAGCCACAGCAACAACAGATTCAGTCCCAGCCTTGTTGCCACTGCCCTATTCACGGTCATGCGCACGGGCACTGTCATGAAAACCAACAAGCCCCAGCAAAAAATAAGATGGCGACAGCAACCATAACTATCGGCGGCTCTTCTAACTATGGAAATATCTGTACAAGCAACACTAATGGACAGACAATTGAGTGGGAGTTCTGCCCCAGGACGTCCTGCCCCAATCATCACCATGCTCCTGGTGGTCATGGACATTGACATTTTAATCAGTTTGAAATTCACATATAATTTTACCACGGCAAGTAAGCGATCGTCCATAAATGATGTTTCGGGTAGGGCCAATGGGCCTGCCGCTGCTTGTATACTGATGACATGTTACGTTAAAGACAGCCATTTACATAATGGTTAAGGCTAAGTTGATGACAGGGGATTATAGGGTTCTAGAAATGTAAATATTTCGATGGCACCATTTATGGATGACCCCCAAACTGTATTCCCCATTCATGTACATTGGCTTGGGATTCCGTACTATTTAATATTTAATTTAAATTTAAAGTAAAGCTATATAATCTGTAACTATTTATTGGTGCCTTTTCCCCAAATTTGATGTGCAGAATAAATTTAAAAATAAATTTAAAAAAATATGTTAACTAGACTTGCTTGGTTAGTTTTAAGGGCCATTAAGGGGGACTACACTTCTAGCGGTAAATTCCCAGGCTTTGCCAGAGCATATAATATAAGTATCAGTTTAATTTTTTTACAGTATCTTCCTTTTATTATCTAGCGACTGACTGAGAGAAAATCCAAAAATTTTTTTTTTCAATTCGAAACTATGAATTTTTGAAAAATGGATCTTTTACCATTGTGGTAAATGAGGAGGTCTCGACAGCCCAACTTCTACGCCCAAATAATGGCACTTGTAGACTGAAATATGGAAAAAACGCTTAGCCAGTCGCTAGACAAATGTTCAAACTTTGCATAAAATTAATCATTTTGAACGCAATAGCTACTAAATGTTCTGGGAATTTGCACGAAATTTTATGTCCTATGTTCTCCATGAGGCAGTGATAAAAACTGCGTGCGCAGTAAAGAAATGGACCACTTCAGGGGACGCCTAATAATAGTCATATTTTACAGTCGGCGTTAAACTTAAACATGATTTTAGTTCCTCATTTAACTCAAATGTGGAAAAACGGATATATATATGCTGTCAAGAACAAAACTTGGAGGTGAAAATGATAGTCCCAATATTTAAAATCAAAGTAATTAACCCAAAGTGCCCTAAACTACTGTTTACATTAAATGTGAGATTGTATTAGCTATAAACATAATGGTTTATTTCGACGCCGCCTAGCTATTTAGCAGTGCTTGGACTTAATATGATTTAGTGGTAATTTGTTATGTTGCATCTTTTATAAGTTACCAAAAAAAGGTGTAGTCCTCCCCTTAACGTCATCCATACTTGTTACTGTTAATTAAATACTACCCTAGATTTAATGCAATTTACAATTTATTATCAAATTATCACATCAATTTTGAAATTTCCTATCTTCTTCTGCTTCGGCATCACTCCAGTTGACAGCATCAAATTATTTTACTCCATTTGCCGTAACTGAATGATGAGACTGCAAAAATTCCTGGCAAAATTTCATAATGACGTTGTGGTCCAACAAATTAAATTTACGCCTTTGATAGTTTTGCTTCTTCGGCTTCGCCATGCAAATCTCAGTCGTAGCCGTTTACTAGTGTGCATGTGAAATATTGTGAAAGAATTAGAGCTCGACCCGTATCGAAATTCATTCATTTAAAAACTAATACATGCTTGAAATTTTGTATTTAGCTTAAGTTTCTGTTGTGAATCCTAAAATAACTACAAAATAACTTAATTTTACACATTTTTGTAACGATCATTTTCTAATCATATAAATAGGTACCTATATTATATGTATAGTATTTTGAATGATTCATGTTTTATTGTGTGAGTAGGACATTTTTTAGATTATATCTTATCCTTGTACTATATATACATGCATTAATGTAATATTTTATGAAGTTTTATTCTGGGATTCACTGAAAAGCAAGGTCCGCATTTACCAATTTTAAAATCAACGAACGGTTCGATCATATCATCATCATCACCATCTGCAGTCTGCACTTGCTTGGATGAATAATTGATTCTGGGTTTTCCTCCCTTAATGTTACTACCGTATTTCCTGTAATAATTATTAAAGGATTACTATATACCGTATTTCTGTGAGGAATAACCGTATTTAAGAATTTTGTCGATTTCTAAAGAATCTCCCTCATATTTTTGTAACATAATGATTTCCAAATCCAAATCAATGAGGATTTAAAGGCGGCTTTGCCATAAGCCGCCAAGCCAAACCAAAACAAGTGTGTATGTAATAATGGCAACTATGCCATGCTGAATGTATTGTAAAGTTCAATGTATAAAATTTTGTATAGACCCTTTTCTAATTTCCCCACCCAAACGTAAACAGAAACTCCTAGTTTGAATTAGAATTAGATTTTATTCGGCTGGAGATTGTCTGCGTATGCTGTTTAGTTATTTGGTTGACTTGAAAAGAGATGTAAATGGAAATGAAGAGTTTCTTGGCAAAATAGGATATGTCCATTAAATGATTTTTGGCAAAATGGGATATGTCCATTAAATGATTTTTGGCAAAATGGGATAAGTTCACCGTAAATATGCGTTTATGATTTTTTGGTTTTCCAGTGTTTTCGTAGTTTGTACAAGACAATTGCCTTGCATAAATTATTTTAAGCAACAAAAATGTTTAAAGTACAAAAAAGTTTGGTTTCACTGAAAACGATTAAAATTTCATCTCACGGGCTTTTTCCACTATGCTAATTTATTGATTTCGGGGCGAAACGGGATGAATCCACACAATAATAAAATTTTCTAAAAAAAAATCCAGATTCAGTCCAGATTTATGAAACTGCTTGTAATAACGTTTTGCCAGTTACAGTACCTGTAGACAAACATTGAGTTCAAAAAAATAATCCTGCCACCTTTCCCTTTGATTCATTATTCGTTGATTCTGCAAAATTTCCTTCCATGTACTTATCCCGCTGTGCCAAACAATTCTTCATATATATTGTATGTATATATATAGTGTATTATGCATTTAGTTAATTTCACTTTCATTCTCAGATCACGACCAATCTAATGGAATACCCAAAATACAAAAACCAATACATAACATAAATAGAAAGCGACAGATAATCGATGAAGCCATGACTGGCACTGGCATAACACTCTCACAGTCATAATATTATGTTACAATTTTACAATAATATTATTGTTGTGCTCTTCAACGACATGCATTCTGGGATGTGAAGCATGTTTAACAATGAGAGCATCACTTTTACTTTTATGCTAATGTCCACTTGACTCACACATGCATACATACTAGTATAGATAGACAGCAACTACTTCAGGAATTATGTACATATACACAGAATACTGGTAAGAATACAACATTGTAATTATAGCACATACACGAAAACAAAGTCAAACTGCCATATTACCATTTCACCATGGCCCTAATACATCTGTTCGTCTGATTCATAATAATAATGCATAAATAAAAAGGCATAATAATAAGATTATTAACACGGAATAAAATGGGATTTCCGATGCGCTCTTTAGGTGAGCGAATTCGTATTTTACTTTTAGGCAAGAGATAATAAGCGTGTGGGTGGTGTTTGTTGCTGTTGTTGTTGCAGTCGTAGATGTAGTCGGGATTTCCCTTTCCATATCCTATCCTTGTGACTAGTGCTTAATTACTATTACCCATAGCCTATGTGTGGTTTGGATGCAACAGGTACCAAGAGGTACAGCCTTTTAAATGAATTGGTTGGCTTGTCAGTATCAGCCTAATTATGTACATACAATGTACCTGGGTACACTAACCTGATGAGCCTTGATGATGAGCGATGACAAGAGACAGGTGACTAATTGGGGTTTACTTCGCCATAAGACCAAAACTCCATTAACAAAATCAACATCCGTTTCTCTCTCTCCACATGTTTTGACGTGTACGCAGGAGAAAATGAAAAGTAGCTCACTAAGATTAAGACTTTTGTCTTCTCACTGTCAATTCTAACGGTAAAGATTTCACAGTTGTAGTTAACTGTAAAAAATCGAAATTTTAGAAATCAGAAAACGGATCGTGAGATTTTAACTTAATTTTTAACTACACAATATACCGTACAAAAAATTCATTTTCATAACGTGCATACCGTGATAATCAAAAATTTTATTGACTAATATATTCGAATTGTTTTTACCGGTTTTTTTAAAAGGAATTTTAAAAAAACTTATGTGTGTTTTTTTTACTTCATTTTTTCACTAAATTTTAAAATGTGGCTCAGTGTATTTCCCTTGGTCACATTCTTAATTTGCTGCGATGCCATTTTCCCAGTGACAAATTCACCCTCACGGGCTGAAAAAAGTGTATTTTTTGAACAAGAAGATACCGGTCCCGGTACCGGTTCAGCCTCGGTATTTCCTGAAGCGAGAGATATGGACGTGGAAGCAGGACCAGGACGAGGTAGTGGAACAATGAAATGGGAGCTAAGCGGGAAAATTTTAAATGGCTCACCTCAAAGGCCGCAGCCGATACCACCTCAAGGTCAGTACAACCCGTATTACCCAGGTCAAGGACAAGGTCAAGGTCAGGGACAGGGACAGGGTCATAGCCCGGGATATCAGCCCTCCCATGTCAATAATGGCCCCGACCTGAGTAGTTCAGACAGTGGAAACAATCAAAATGTTCAAAATCATCCATCTATCTCGACGGTGGATATGCAGCTTTTAGCCGCGATGGAGAAGCTGGTGGGAAGAATTGACAAGTTGGATGGGCGGGTGAAGACACTGGAAAATGTTGTTTACTATTTGACTGCAAATAAGAAACCTGTACAAGGTGTGTGTGTGTGTGTGTGGAAACTTTGAAATTTAATTAAATTCTGTCATATTTTTATAAGTAGGGGATCGTTCATAAGTTATATCATCGGTAGCGCCAGTGGGTCTAGTCAGGTATTGATGACTTGCCATGTTAAAGATAGCCGTTCACGTAATGTTGAAGTGTTGACATGTGTGTGGGTGGGTGGGTTCTCAAAGATTTATAATTTGGGCGACATTATTTATGAACCATCCCTAGTACAAATTGATTTACTTATACAAAATCCCAGGCCCAAATCACAGAAGTTTTAGTGTTAACTCAATTTTTTGAATTTTTATTTCCAGGATCCTGTCCCACAAATTTCAGTCGTGTGGAAGGCATTAAGGGGAAATGCTACCACGTGAGTTCACTGCACAATCCTAATTCAGTCCATGACTGGAAAAGTGCGACAACAGAGTGTGCCAAAATGAACTCAAGACTCGTTGAAATGATTAATTTTGATGATTTTCATCGAATTTCGCAGTTTCTTATTAAATACACAATGACGAAAAAGTAATTTAAAGAAAATACAGTACAGTTATATCTACATATAATATTTTTAATTTTAATTAACGGAAGGCTTATGCAATTTTTTATTTTTCTGTGCCGTAAAAAAACAAAAGTTTCTGTATAAGTTTCTGCTGGAAATTAATTTGTGGATTATTTTGAATGTTAACTATAATATGTAGGAACGTTGTAATAATTAATTTGGAACGCTCTCTTTTTTTAGAAACGTAGTCGCAACAGATTTTTGGACTGGTGGTTTAAATCCGGGCCTCATCTGGATCTGGTCTGAGTCCGGGCAGCAAGTGGAGGTGGAGAGAAGATTTTGGAATGATAATGATAATAGTAGCAAAGCTCCTGGATGTCTCAAGCTGTCTTACTCCGTTCGACTCAATTCTTTTTTCTTCAAGGGAGCCCCATGCTCCCAATCTCAGAATTTCATCTGTGAGCTTCTAGACAATAAAATCTCACGAGCCCTCAAGACATTTGAAAATAATTTGAGTGAGTCCTCCCAAGAGAATAGTTAAAGTGTAAGGGTGGGTGGGTCCGGTGGGTGGGTGTCCGAGGTTTATAATTAATTATATAATATAGACCAACACGAAGGTATATATAGCCATCCAATGCAAATATTGCAATACCTATATTACTGACGCATGTATGTAATTTAGCATTTAAAAAAGTATGTACGTACGTAAGCATGAATCACAGATTTAAATAGTAATAATTGAATATTTTAAAATTAAATTATTTTTTTAAGCAACACTCTATACGTTACATAGGAGCATAAGATATAGATATATGTAGTAGTTAAGTTTTAAAAAGGAAAAAATGCATAATATATTTTATAGATTTACGGAAAGCATTTGATTGTTATGTTTTTACATTTTAGTGGCTTATATTAATGTTGGAATAAATATATATCCCGAAAATAATAATTAATGACGTAAGTATAATAAAGCTATTAAAACGTGTACAAACGGGTACAACAATGTGTCGTTCGCTTAAAACTGACTGCTGTAATTATTAATAATGGTTATAGTTAAGTATAGTCACACATCAGTAACAATAAGAACTTTGTCCTTAAACATTAGAGTAGCAAAGAATGATATCGTCTGTGAAGAATCAAAATTACCCATATCCAATTTGAGCTGGAATTTAAATGAGCTATCTCAAAAAAAGTATGTACTACATAAGATAATTATGGGTACAAAATATTTATTAAAAAAGAGTTTTCGAAAAGTACAAAACATTCTATTTACATCTTTTTGAAAAGTGTAAAATGTTCTATCTACACGATTTTGAAAAGTGTAAAATGCTCTATTTACAGCTTTTTGAAAAGTGTAAAACGTTCTATTTACAGCTTTTTGAAAAGTGTAAAATGTTCTATCTACACGATTTTGAAAACGTGCAAAAAATTCTATTTACAATCTTTTATAATCATGATAATAATATGTTAATCTTTTTTGTAGATAGTGCATTTGGTTTTTAGCTAAAAATGGATTCGGGTCATTTTGATTCTTCACAGACGATATCTCCTATTATCTCTATAATATGCAAAATATGTCTAAATACTGATAAATCTGATCTGCAGAAATATCTGTATGTTTTCCTATGACTATATCAGCGTAATACATAATGACATAATAATTATGTATTATTAAATACTTGTATCTTCATTTTACAATATTTTATAAATAAAAATTCTCAATATTTATGTACATAGAACAACTACACGAAATTTTGTATAAGGGATCGTCCATAAATAATGTCGTCAAAATATTCCAATTTTAAGGACCCCTTGACTCTGCTGCCATCAGCGTAAATGGCTATCATTAACATGGGATGTAATCAATAATCGGGTTATGGACTCTATATACCCATACCAATGACGTCATTTATGCACGACCCCTAATTTTTGTTGCCCACATCCACATCCTATTTAGCTGTACATAAAATAGGACGAAAACAGCGCTATGTTGCTGTTCATTATTTATTCGACTATGATTAATTATACCACTATAATTTATTAGTAATTATTGTGAAAGTTGCGGACCGAAATAATGAATTACAAAACAAATGCATGTAGCAAAAGTACAAGGCTTTCAAGGGATGACCTAGAGATTATAAAATTGTATTTTCATAGTTTTTCATTGATTTGTATATGCGTTTCCATCAATATGCCAAAATTTTATTTGGACTGATAAAAAAAGAAAGTAAAATCATACACTCATTTTGAAAAGTTGCTATTCTATTAATTATATAGTGAATTAATTACCAGGTGAGTCATTTCAGTAGCAGAACCAATAAATTTCGTTACTTTATCAATGTTGAATCATTTAGTAATTAACGGGGAGCCATAACCAATAATTTAATTTGCAAATTCTAATTATTTTCATTTCGCTTGCAGCAGTACAATTAAGAGGAAAAAATAAGAAAAATGAAGATTAATTTAAATTCAAAACTACTGCGAGAAAGCCATCCCTTTAGTCAATTTAAACTACCTCTTAGCTTTATTTTAGTCTCATTAATTTTACAATTTTATTCTTTTCCGCAACTAGCATCTGCTGTAAATTGGTTTGGATCAGGTGACAATTTTATAATTTTGATTTCTATTTAAGTTAAATCTGCAACATAGGGGCCGGACACAAATGAAGCCACCCAAATTTACTAAATATTTAGACCCACCCACCCACCTTGTCACCCTTTTAACCATTGCGGAAATAGCGATCTTTAACGTGGGGTGTCATCTTTTTTCAAATTGACCAACCCCTAATGTGAATGGCGCTATTTGTGCCCGACCCTATAGTAGCACAACTAGGGGCAGGACACAAATGATGTCATCCAGAATGTGATTTTCAACAATGCCGAAATAGCTCAGTTGGGAGAGCGTTAGACTGAAGATCTAAAGGTCCCTGGTTCGATCCCGGGTTTCGGCAAATATGTTTTTTGCTGCTAACCAAGTTTTTGAAGCCCGTCCACCCCTTACCCTTCGATGGCGTATTTATTATAGAGATAAATTGGGCGATTTTATGAACCCACCCCTACAACCGTTGGCGCCATTTGTATCCGGCCTTCAAATTGACATTTATAGTTTGAAAACTTGCGCATTTTCTTTCGTCATTAATGTTCATTTATCGTATTGATTTATAGGGTTAAATGAGGTGCCTGGACAATGTGGGGAAGACGGGTTAAAATGTCCTTGGTATCGTAATTTAGCCCGTCAAGTTCCTCTGTTGGAGGGCTGTCCAGTCTCTGACCAGCACTTTCGAAAATTTGGAAATTGTATAGGTGACTCAGACTGCTGCACAGGATCCTACTGTTGCCTTGCCATTTGTCAAGGTATAACACGCTGCTACAATCCATACATTAACAAATTCACAGACAACCTTCACAATTTTACTGGAAACCCACCATGCCCACTCACACAGGCGCCGTGTCCCGATAAAATCCCGCCCACAACGACGACTACAACTACAACTCCTCGCCCGACTACAACAACTACCACCCCAACTACCACTACCACAACCACCACCCCAACTACAACCACCACTACGACTACACCAACTACTACTACTACAACTACCACCACAACCACTACCCCAACTACTACAACCACCTTACCAACGACTACAACCACCTTACCAACGACTACAACCACCGAACCAACTACTACAACCACCATACCAACAACTACTACAACTACCACTGAAGATCCACGAGGAGTCGATCCGGACTATACTGATTATACCGATAATGGAAACGCAGGAGCTGCATTTAAAAAGGAAGAATCTGTTTGATAATTTAACCTACACTAAGCTAACCGCTAACTCGCAAGTATGGCAGGAGGCAATTTGTTTAACTACAATTTAATTGTTTTAGCGTATTTTACGATTACTCAGGTTTAATTATTGCATTCAAACATCGCAGCTATGCAATTTACAGAGGATTTCGTATTAAAATATTACATTTTATTATTTTTTATTACATTTTGCATGATCATGATGCTTCAATGTGTACACTCTTCCATTTTCCCTGTTAATTTCAATACAATTCCAAATATCTGGTTCGAAGGACCATATTTTAATTTTGTAAATATCGATATTATAAATTTTAATCGATTTAATTGCGACGAATTTAAAGCTTTGTGTGTGTTTAACTTTAAATCACTTTGTAAAGCGTTTGCTTGTAGCCTATATGTTTCTACATGCAAGGACACTCATTAATTTAGTGAAGTATACATTGTGTTATCTTATAATCATAATAAAAGGTCATATATTTCACAAAATTATTACTACAATGCAGCATTCTGCATTGTAACAGATCATTATTACAGATGCTGGCTTATTAGTTTATTAGTTTTATCGTTTTAAGTATATGGTTAATCCCCAAACACAAAGAGATTCTAATAAATAATTTTAAGAATTACTGTAAATAAATCCGAATCACGAAATCTAAGCCCTTCTCAATTATAGCCACATCTCTTACTTACGATTAGAATGAACGGTTACTACTGACCATTGAGTTTGAAACCAAAGCTAAAAGCTAACTGAACCTCTGTACGTGATAAAATCAAATTTTCTAAACTTATATTTGCATTAAAACATATCGTAAGCAGTTCTTGTTAAAATTCTAACATTTTGGTCCATATAATTTTTTTTATAATTTTAGTTTGCAAAATGTTGAGAAAAATTAGTTTGAATTTCCTTGCTCTGCTGTTCGTAAATTCAATCCAGAGAAAATAGCATTATGGCAGAGCCACGTAAGTACATAATTACTCCATATAGTTAGTAATAAAGCACTAAAGCTTCAAAATTGAATCATAATTAATTGCATCGTTATATACCGTAATATTAATATTTTGCTAATATATAACTTTAATCCTGCCCAGATTATGACCCCAACGTGTACAACGCAGTCAACCACCACGGCGATTGCGCAGGATCCAATACATATGGTAGCTGTGACCTTGACTCGATATTCACAAGTCCATATTAAACCAACAATCAGTAATCAATATGCTTGTGGAACTTTTGAAAATACAACAATACGTAACCAGGCTAAATCAATCAAAATAGGGAATTGGGCATCAATCAGTAAGTTTTTTAATTTCCAACCAACAATTCCAATCCAATGCAATGAGCAGAAATTCTCATTAGAGACAGAATTTAGTAAATACTTTTTACTTTAACAGGATATCAGTCAGTACAAATAAAAAATACGAAAAAAAATTGCAGAAATGGCACTAGACGACACAAAAAATGGTTGAAAAGAGGGAACTACACGTAAGGGCAAGGTGCCAATATTTAAAATGGTTGTTTTGCAAACGCATATCGCGCAAACCTAAGGTAAGTTTAATGACTTCACCTGTCCGACAAACGGTTCCCAGTGTTTTCACCGGCAAAATATTTACCGGGGTTTTATATTCACCGGGTACGTTTTTACTTTTTTAGTAGCATTTATTTCCATGCACAGTAGTAGTAGTATGTGTGTTTGGTAGTAGGAGTACAGTGTTGACAAATCAAAAAAGAAAACAACCAACGTTGCAATATGTAATCAAAAGCGCATAAGAGCTAATTCACCGATATTCTCAAAATCCCAACGCACCACGAAGTTCAACAGTAACAGCTACCAGCCCAGTCAACGCATCGATAGAAATTTCTCGTCATTCATACACCTGGTGTCAACCCCCCCCCCCCCCCCCCCTTGCAAAACCGTAAACGTTCAACTTAAACTTCAACGGATTTTCAATGTGGAGCATCTAAAAGAAGCTAATTCCAGCACCTTTACCGAAAACAATATCAAAGTCAGAGCGGCAGTCAAGTCAAGTCGATCGCAGTATTCACAATATCGATACTCATGAATGCTAATGTTAATAGGAACTACATGTTCCGCTTTGGGGGACATGGAATCACCTCCTCGGGGTGTCCTTTGAGTAATGCTAACGATTCCAAGTATCCCCCGGTGAATCCACTCAAACGCATCCGGTAAATCCAAACCCCAGTGAATATTTTGCGGGTGAACCAACTCCCGGTGAACTCGACACACTGTGAAAACACTGGACGCTCTATAGAAACAGGCGGGGCAAATAAAGGTTAATGATGCATACAGTGGTAACACAACAGGGAGCTGCGGCTTCTGTTACACCTGGTTAGTAGCATTTTTAAACTACGAATTGTGTGGCATGTTTTTTCCGTTTCAGTTTCTGATATTCTCATCATAGTCTCTAATTAAGGACTCATAAACTTGGCATCATTTTATTTACGGCAAATTTATCCATCGACCTTTGACGATATCATGACATGTTTTCAGCTTTAGCTTCTTACTTAAGTAGGCACCTAAGTTGTAAGGACACCTAAAAAATTAAATTTATGTCAATTATAATTTTGCAATAAAAAGTCATTTTAGCATCAGTCATCGTCAGTCATTCAAACTAATATGCACTCAAGTCTAATTAATTTTATAGAATAGTTTTTGATAGTTTTAAAATCAGTATTAGTATATAGCATTGTAGCGCCGAGTCAGAAACAAAAGGAATTCTTGAACGGGGGACGGGCCACTAAAAAATCATTAAAATATCAGTGCGTGCGGAAGTCTCTCTTTGAAAACATGCTCGCAAGAAATTAAGGGGGCCCTTTCTTAAAAAAATAAGAAAATAACGCCTTCTGAATGAACAAGGGAAGCGCGACTGACTGAAGATGAGATGTAGTGGCAGCGCACGTAAGTAAAGACATTTCTGATTTCATCTAATTTCACTGCTTAATAAAATTTATCAATGTATTATTGTATTTTATTGTTATTTCAAAAATCAACAAAATACAAAACTACTACATCCTCCAATCCATATTAAAAAAAGCATATATATATATCTCGAATTAGCCTCATGTGAGCCATGTAGCTCTAGCTACATGGCTACTCTCATCTGGGGTCATGGTTGCTTTCGAAGTAGCTCCCTTAAAAATCCTTGGCTATCAAATATTTCTTGAATAAACCACATTGTTATTGGTATTATACTACACACTAGTAAATGATGCAATCAAAATAAACATCAAATTAAAAACATACTTAGCCCACAGCTGACAATAGTGAGTCAAATATTTGAATCTGTATATAGCAATATTATTTGCTCCCTTCTTTCATCCATTGTTTCGGGCTGCGTATTTATTAATCTTTACAATGCAACTCAACACTTGCATTTTGAATGCATTCGATTTTTTGAATAGATACATAGTTGTAATTGATTTTAAATCTTTGACGATTCAATGATACAATACAATGATTGATCAAAAATAATAAAAGCATTCTACCTTTTTGATCATTCATATTAACATCAACACTCAGATGTTTGAATAAACATTTAAGAATTTTCACATAGAGACTAAAATCTATAACTTCCCATATAACTATTGTATCTGGAAAAAAATCCTCAAACTTCCCCCTAGCAAGCTTTGATTTTATCGATAAGTTAATATTTTCTACTATTTTGAGCAATCTTCAAGAATGTTGATTTTGTTCGTAATTTTAATTTTCAGCACGGCCACTCTGTCCTCTGCCAAACCTAATGCAGGAGGTGAAAATGTCGAGGTTAATTCAAGAGCCAAGCGAGATGCGGACCCGTTGCCACGGAATGAAATGGATGCCTTTAACTTTAACGACGAAGCCCCATTATTAATTCGAAAAATCCGTCAACTCCCTCTTCAAATTGAAGGTAAAAACCCTCCCAACAAAACTACTATTTCTTAAAAACAATTCTATATTCTTGTAACTCATACGCTTAATTATGATGAATAAAATTTCAAAAATTACAGAAGCAGCAAGAGCAAGACGAGTAACACGGGGATCCAAAAGCAGCAGTAAAAACAAAATCGACATCAAGTCTAGATCCGGCAAGTCTAGAGCAAAGGGCCGAGCAATCAGGACGGAAAAGGGTCCCGAACAAGAAAAGATCAAGAAAATCGTGTCAAGTTTGCAGGACGAAGAGACACGGACGGTGTACAACGACCACGAGACCACAATTGACAATTACTCAGAGATCCAAGTGGAAGCTGAAAAAACAAAATATGTATCTTGTCAAAAAAAAACCGAATTGGAAGTTCTCAGAACTGAGGCAACCAAGAAGACGTCGAAATATGAGAACATTGTGAAAGAGATCACAGAGACAACTACAAGAATAGAACAAATTGAAACTGAACTTGCCGAGTTCAAAAAAAATCTTGCCAAGTTGCAAGGAGATTCCGCAGTGGCCCAGCAAGAATCTACCAAGATAACTTCCGAGTTGAGTTCAACTGAGACGGAAACGAGTCTCCTAGAGACAGAAGTGAACACTATCCTGTCAAGATCAGCAACGGACATCAGCTCAAAATCCTGGGAAACTCACCTCTGCACTACTGAGACATGGCCCATCGTAAAACTTATTAAAAAAGCGATTGAAACACGAAAATTAGCCCCAGCGGACCCATGCAAACTTGGGAAAGGTGTTAAAATCTCATCTTCAAAATCAAGCTCAACATCCTGCTCCTCTAGTAGCACATCCGAAATCAAAACATCTAGTAAGAAAGGATAACAATTTAAATCTCCCGCATTACACTGTCATTTACACTGGCAACTGAACAAATATTTTTCAATATTGTATTTTTTCATATTATAGAACAGCTTTATGAATTAAGTACGTAATGCAACAATAATAAAAAAAATACTTTCCAGCCCTTTCAAGAAGAGTCAGACATCCAACAATTTTTAACATGCAAATTAATACATTCAGCAATCGACATTACTTTTCATACCTAATTTTACCTTCTATACTGGCAATAATAATTATTATTGTATATTAGCTCGAAACTGTTCAGCTCAGTTTCCTAGTTAAGTAAAGATTTTAATCTGGTAAGTCTTTCACACACAGTACATGCTATGTAAACTACTGAATAATTTCGTAGTTCAGTCAGATGCATATATAACTGCTTAGGTAACTACTTACATCTGTATTTTCTACGTTTCATATGCAATGCATATTACAGCTAGGTAGATAGGTACTTAATTAGTAGGTAGGTAATTGGAATTTAATGCTAATTAAGGTTTCAAAAAAGAACCTCAGGATGACTGAGCGCCCTTCATATAAATAAGCAGCTTTGGCCGAGCGGTTAAGGCGATGGACTGCTAATCCATTGGGGTCTCCCCGCGCAGGTTCGAATCCTGCAGGCTGCGATTTATTTTTTCATTCTTTTGTCTGTATGTGTAGTATGTCAAGGTAGTGGGCACTTTCGTTACTATGTAGTGATCGAGGATTTACTATGACCGTTGAAGTTGAATATATAGCGCAAAGTGCTTCATTTTAAATATTATTTTGGGCATTTTTTGAATTTATGACACATTTATAGTTGTTACTTTACACAAAATTGTGATTTGTAGGGTATTTAAATGTGTATGTATATATCAGTGAAAAACGAGAACTGTTTGAGAAATATCTGTTTCGATTTTGACAAAAATCCGAAAGTTAAACCAACTAAGCAAACAACCACTCCTCCGTAGTGGTTGTTGTTGTTGTTAGAGTCTTGTCTTGGTTGTTGTTGTTGTTGCTGTTGTTGGATTCGCTTTTGTGGTAAAATTTTGTCCTAGCAACAATTAAAAAATAAAATCAAATAATTCTCCTGTAAATCACATACAAAACTGCACGCCAAAAATGATTAGGCTTTACGTAAATATTACATCGGATCAACAAAACGAAACATGTACGTTCTCTCCGATAAACCTCCCACAATCCCTAACCATTGTTGTGGACATATCTCTTGAGCAATGTGAGGTATGTACTACGTATTCCTCTTCTCTGGACATATCTATGACCTCGGGGTCCCCCAACCGCCTTCCTGTCTATTTTCACTCCCCGTCGGCGTCGGCGCATGGCTATGGCTACCTTTGTTATATTTGTTACTGTCAGTCTCACTACCAGCACCAGCACCTTTGAAAAGATGGTTGGGTTCGCCAGGACTGGGACTGGGACGAGGATCAGGCTGCATATTATATTATCGGAGTTTTTTCCATCACATTTTATGCCACCGAGGCCATGTCTGTGACGTCCGTTGAAGGTTTTTTCGACAGAATTTTCATACTACTATAATACACAATGTATATACTTTTTTATTTCAGTATATTCATTCATAAATTGTCTGCATAATGTTCATTCTGTTAGACTAATTTTCTGCCCATTTAAAATCCAAATACATATGCTCGACATATATATTCCAAGCCAATAATTATTATATTCTTAAAATTATGCGTAATTTATTTTTATTTTTGTTTACGTAATTTAAAGCAATCTTTTTTGGTAGATCCTCTTCGACTTACTTAAATAAATGACGTGACATATATGCTCATATGGAAGTGTTTGACATTAAAAAATCCGGCGCTTCGCGCCGGATTTGTCGACCGTGGGTTGGCCCGAAGTAGATGCTGAGCTTCAACAAAGGCGCAAGACAATTTATGTTACGCTAAAAGATGATATAAGATTTATGGAAGCTCCCCTACAATCAATAAGACATAAACCAATGTTTGTAGCACGTACTTTAATATAGCTGAAATTTTTTTATAAATTGCACTATTCACAAATAACGTCATTATGGACAATCCCTAAACATCTATAACACAAATAGGTCAGTCCGTGACATGTAAAAGAAATTTTTACGTGACATCATTTGCGCGTCACCCATAACCTGCTTACCTAATAAGAATGCGATGACATCTGAGTGGGGGTGTCTAAAAGAAATTTTCGCCTGACGTCAGTTGCGCGTAACCCCTAGCCTGCTTACCTTATGTAAATGCGATAGCAGCTAAGTGGGGCTGTCAAAAAGAAATTTTCGCCTGACGTCAGTTGCGCGTCACCCCTAACCTGCTTACCTTATGTGAATGCGATAGCAGCTAAGTGGGGCTGTCTAGAAGAAATTTTCACGTGACGTCATTTTCTCGTAACCCCTAGCCTGCTTACCTAATGTAAATGCGATAGCAGCTGGGTGGGGTGTCTAAAAGTAATTTTCACGTGACGTCATTTGCGCGTCACCCCTAACCTGCTTACTTAATGTGAATGTGATAGCAGCTGGGTGCGGGTCTAAAAGAAATTTTCACGTGACGTCATTTGGTCGTAACCCCTAGCCTGCTTACCTAATGTAAATGCGATAGCAGCTGGGTGGGGTGTCTAAAAGTAATTTTCACGTGACGTCATTTACGCGTCACCCCTAACCTGCCTGCTTAATGTGAATGTGATAGCAGCTGGGTGCGGGTCTAAAAGAAATTTTCACGTGACGTCATTCGCGCGTCACCCCTAACCTGCGTACCTAATGTGAATGCGATAGCAGCTGGGCGGGGGTGTCTTGTTCACGTGACGTCATTTGCGCGTCACCTCTTACCTGCTTACCTAATGTGAATGCGACAGCAGCTGGGTGGGGGTGTTTAAAAGAAATTTTCGCCTGACGTCATTTGCGCGTCACCATTGCATCAGACAATCAGACTGCATGCCATTGAATACTGTAGCTGAAATTGGCTGGGTCTGCACTATAAGATATAATTACTTGTATTCGCCGCGCAGAGCTTTGAAATTACGTGGTATGTACATGAATTATCCATTTGTTTACACGCATGTATTCGTTTTTCCCAAGCTCACTTTTCTGAGTTTTGACATGGGTCCAGTTAACTGTTAATTGTGAAGAAATGGTCAGTCCGATCGAATTGAAAAAACAATACAGACCTGCCTGCTCGCATTTCTGATCGTTTAAAAGAATTTTAAAGTTAATGGCTTTAAAACTGTGACCTGTAGTCACGGGTGTTCATCGGTAGAGCGGTCTACCGATTCTAACACGGCGATAATACAATCGGTTACCGGCCGATTTGTATGTTGGTTGCTTGTCGGTGACCGGCCGGCCGGTAACCGTGAACAGCCGTGCCTGTAGTGTTCGGCCAACAGACGGACGGACAGACGGACAGACGGACATGACTATTTTATTAGATGCTTAAGCTCAGCATCTAAAAATTATTACACTGATAATCCTATTTACTTTAATACTTTTTAAATTATATGCATTGTAATAATAATTAGCCTAATTAAGATCATAAACAGAACCTAACAATAAAAATAGTTTATTCTGCATATATTATACACTGCATACCATTTGATATTCTTTTCTATTTTTGTGTTAATAGCAGCATTACAAAATTATTATGAAGGGCCCCGAAAATTAAAAATGTTATTTTCCTTGGTTATTTTAATTTTTAGTCCCAACATTCTATGTAATGGAATTTCCGATAATCCAACAAATGTAATAAATTATGGAAACGACTACACGAATGAAAGTCAATCGCCGCTGAATGCAAACCCCATTATAAACTATGAAGCATCAGAACCAGAGCCAGCTCCTGTTGTGTCCAACACTAACTCAATTTTAGTTCGAAAAATACGCCAAGTTCCTACCCAAGGCAAAACAACGAAAATAATTATTATTCCCGTTCAAAATAATACAATTCCATTATTGAACTCAACTTCGAAATCGAAAGAATCTGGAACAAAACCAAGAAATAATAATGAAAATGTTACTTCGACTGAATCCACGAACAAAACCGGAAGAGGGGTTACAAAAATACAACCAGGGAAAACAACACTTGACTTAATAAATGGAAATTTGTCCAATGCCAATGTGACTCAACAAAACCCGGAATTTTCAAACTCAACTATTTCAAATTCAAATGGGACGAATGGGACCCAAGCAGGGAAAGATGGGAAAGGATTACTTTTCGCCCTAGGAGTTCAAACTGTTTCAGCAGTAATCACACACGTCCATAAAAAAGTCACTATTTCTATTTTTGCGGGTGCGAGTCTCCTTGCCTGTCTCAATCGAGTGCAAAGAAGCATCTTAGACCAGATGGTCGGAATCAACAATATGTGTCTCACACAACTCATATCTTATAAGATGAGGACAAAACAAGAAATCTTTGAATTTTTTCGAATTCATTTACAACGTATTCAACTCAACCAATACAAAGTTAAAATTCAATATACAGCTTATGGTCTCTGGAAGCAACAGGCATACTTTCAATTCATCCTCCAACAGCTTCAAGCCCAAATGGCCACCCTTTCCCAAGCTGAGTTTTATATCCAAGTAGAGCTCTATCTCCAAAACCTCCCTACAAATTATTTTGGAACAATGGATGTGAATGGTGTTAGTCGCGAAGAGGAAGAAAAGTGGGAAAAAGAAGAAGCGGAAAGAAGGGGTAGAGAAGAATCCGAAATACGGGGAAAAGAAGAATCAGAGAGAATAATACAAGAAAATGCGGAAAACAAGAAAAGAGACGATGCAGACAGAAAGAAAAAAGCTGACGAAGAAAAAAAGAAAAAGGACGAAGCAGATAGAAAGAAAAAAGCTGAAGACGAAAAAAAGAAAAAGGACGAAGCAGATAGAAAGAAAAAAGCTGAAGACGAAAAAAAGAAAAAGGACGAAGCAGATAGAAAGAAAAAAGCTGAAGACGAAAAAAAGAAAAAAGACGAAGCAGATAGAAAGAAAAAAGCTGAAGACGAAAAAAAGAAAAAAGACGAAGCAGACAGAAAAAAGAAAGAAGAAGAAGCAAAAAAGAAAGCTGAGGCAGACAGAAAGAAGAAAGAAGAGGCCGAGAGAAAAAAGAAAGAAGAAGCCTCTAAAACGCAGAAAACTACCAAAATTGAATCCCAAAAAGTCTCAACGTCCGAGACGACAACAATCAAATTACAACAAGAAATCCAAAGAATAAAATCATCCACTGGAGTGGGAAAGTACACAAAGACACAAGTACAAGCAGAAAAAATGAAATATTTAACATGTACTAAAATGACAAAATCCGAAACCCTTAAAGTTGAGACATCGACAAAGAGTGAAAAATATACAAAAATCACCGAGCAAGTCAAAACAGTTTCCAAGGAATATGAAAAAATGGTGGCTCAAGTAGCCCAGATGAAAAAAGACATGGAGAAACAGAAAGCCGAGTCTGCCAGGATTCAAAAAGAATTTTTAAGTATGAAATCTGAACTGACAAAAGTTAATGAGGAGTCCAAAATTTTAGAGAAGGAAGTGCGAACGCTCATGACGGAGACGAGTTCCTCAACGACCACATCAAAATGGGAAGCAACGCTCTGCTCCACTGAGAGTTGGACTGTTTTGGAAGCAATCAAAAAAGCAGAGGAAAAGGCTAACGAGCAACGAAATACACTGACGTCGTCATCGTCATCGTCAGGAGGTGGCAATAATAAAGGTGGTGATGACGGTGATATTGACTGCGATCTAGAATTCGAAGGACGTGGAGTTACAAAAATAACCGAGAAAAACAAGAAAGAAAATTCTGTTAAGGAGAACAACAAGTCAAAAAGTAAGATCAAGAGGAATGAAGTGTCCAAGGAAACATATGCTGAAAGATTAGAGAGATGTAAAAAATCTAAAGAAAGAATTGTTGAAAAAGATAATTCTAAGATGGAATCCAAAAAAACTGTGGAAAAGGAAAAACAAGTTTCCATAGCTACATCTGTCGTTGCAGTTAATACCCGTGGAAATAAGAAGACGACTAAGAAACCGGCGGCTAAGAAGTCGGATAAGGCGAAGGGCTGAATTTGAAATAGCGCTCACTCCCGCGCCCAAGGAGCGCGTATACTATCAGCAGGAGACATCATTGTTACTTTTGGCGGTTACTTTTCCGGAGTCCGGGCATTACGACAAATAAATCCTATAAATTAAAAATAATTCTATAGTTTGTCTTATCCCGTAAATAAGAAACTTATAAATTCTTTAAAAAAGTGTACATTCTAATGTGGTTATTTTTCTAAACTAAAAGGTCATTAAAAATGCCTGATGTCATACTTTTTTTAGCAAAATCATAAAAAAGCCACATTTTCATTAATACACACCACCGCACCGGTCAAAATACATGCCAAATCCATTTAAGGATACGGTCAACGGTACGGTTTAGCCCTAGCATTCAAAATTCAAGAACAGATGGAAAATATTGCATAATGGTATTAAATAATGGAAGTGAAGCTATATGCCTGTATAGCTCAATTAAAATTAAACAATGACAATTTAGAAAGTTTACTCAATACAAAACAGCAGGGTTGGCATTAAACAGGGCCGGAAGAAGGAATTAATTTTAGGCAGCAATTTGATTCCATTTTTCCAGGCAAAAGCCATCATTTTGATTTTATTGAAATTTTTGTTTAGTAAGCAAAAATATTGCATTTACATGGTTTTCAAAAGTGCAAATTATTCTATTTATATTTTTTTGAAAAGTGCAAAACATCCTATTTATTTACATGTTTTAGAAAAGTGCAAAATATACTATTTACATGTTTTTGAAAAGGGCAGAATATTCAATTTACATGCTTTTAAAGTGTGCAAAATATTCCATTTACATGTTTTTGAAAAGTGCAAAATATTCCATTTACATGTTCTAGAACAGTGCAAAATATTCTATTTACATGTTTTAGAAAAGTGCAAAATATTCTATTTACATGTATTTAAAAAGTTGTAAATATTCTATTAACTTGATTCTGAAAATTGCAAAATTTTCAAGTTACATTTTTTTGAAAGGTGTTACATAAATGTTTTATTTGCATGTTTCTAAAATGTGCACAAAAAATTTATTTACATATTTTTCAAAAGTACTAAATGTTCAATTTACATATTTTTGGAAAATTCAGGCAGCGGGGGCTGACTGCTATGGCCACATTATCCGGCCCTGACATTAAAACACAAACGGTCCAAGTAACGAATTAAAGTACCTACAAAATATAATAAATATACACAACAGAATTAGTTGCATTAGCTTAATGTATAATATATTTATTAAGATATTGCTTCTAATTTTTGCATTAGTTTATCACGCATGTAATTACTACATAATTACAAACAAAATCAAATGGTGGCTCTTCTTGAATTAATAACTAATTATTTTTCATAGAAACTCTTCGAAATTTTGAAACACCAAAAAACGGCGAGAAACCAATTATTAGTACTGCTTAACAACTGGCTATGCTACTTAAGTGCAATGTATTTTAATTGTCAACGCGCCCCTAGCACGTACCAATCCCATTCCTGGATCCTATCACTTTTATTTCTGGAACAAATTTGGCTTCATTCCACTACTTGTAAGTAGACATGTGGCCTTAGACGAGATTAACTATAATCAAAACATTACAAATCAAATCAAATTAATTTTATGCATTTACTTACACAGGCTACACAATATTCGACGATGTAGATCAAATTTATAATTTTGGACAAGACAGCGGTCACAATATTTGGAATGGTTTCGATTCATTCTTTGAAGAATCAATGACTGAAGAAAATCACGAATTTGCTGGGTATGATAATTATTGTAACAGTCAAGAGTGTACGTTTAATAGTGGTGATTCAGAAGCGGACAAAAAATGTCCTCCATTTCGAAACTTAGTACGTCATGAGAATCCGCTGGATGAGGACCCATTTTCCTGCCCTTCACAAAATATTTATCTAAAGCCTAAGAATTGCTTATCAGACAACGACTGTCCCGACGACTCCTACTGTTGTCTCCATTTATGTGAGGGGATTACACGCTGCTATAACCCGACCTGCGATCGTTTCCTAGAGGAAAATGTAATAACCGGGGCCAAAAGAGTTAAACAGCTGGATGGATTCTACGATTCCGATAACTTGAACAATATAACTCAGCCTGTACAAGTAACTGTTTTTCCCCCGCAAACCATAGTATTTCGAGAATACCATTTTCAAGGGGCAGAGGACGCGTTCAATTTTAGTTATAAACCAATTGTCCGCCCAGACATTAACTTCGTTACGACTGATGAGGATCGTAATCCCACCCCACGTTACGCGAATAGTAATATCGGGGTTGCTTCATCCGAAAAGGAATATGCAAGGCAATACCGAACGAGCACTGCTGAAGATATTGTACGATACCTTACTACAGATTCACCGAAATTCGGCCGAATCGCTGTAGCACAAAGTGGTAATGGTAATTTCATGCAAAATATGATAAATATGTCATTGCCAATGAAGATAGCTCATATTAAAGCCGAGATGTCTTATCCGAATGTGAGTGGCTTCTTAGCAGATGTACAGAAAATCAAGGGCAGTGATCAATTGAACAATAAGAAGGAATCTCCTACTGACGTATCACCACGGGGGGACAAAATAAGCCCTGAAGAACCAAAAAGTGAGAAACAATATAGGTCAGCAAATCCCCGAACCGAACAAATCACGACTAAAAAAACCACGACTACAAAACAAACCACCACTGAACAACCCACGACTGAACAAACCACGACTGAACAAACCACGACTGAACAAACCACGACTGAACAAACCACCGCTAAACAAACCGCCACTAAACAAACTACGGCAAAACAAACCACGACTGAAGATACCACGACTCAAGAAACCACGACTCAAGAAACCACGACTCAAGAAACCACTACAGAGCAAACGACGACAGAAGATACCACTACTGAAGAAGCCACGACTGAAGAAACCACGACTGAAGAAACCACGGCTGAACCAACCACAACTACAAAAAAATATAAAAAACATAAAAATAAAAAACCTTCCAAAAAAAGGGAACATCCCCCTGCAACAGCACCAATAAAAAAAGAGCATAAGTCCAAAAAGAAATTGGTTCCTGTCAACAATCAAAAAGGATCTAATTCTGCAAAGAACAATAATAATTATGTTGCTCCTAAGAAAGGTGGTCGTACTCCCGAAAACAGCGTACCCAAAAAGAAGGGAGAAATTCGTGAAAATCCGTTTCATAAACCATGGATACCTGAGAAAAAGGACCCACGATCGGGTAGAAAATCCGTTCCTGGAAAGAAAGGAAATCCTCCCGCCTCAAAGAAGGAGGCAGATCCTCCTAACAAAGACGCAAATGAAACAGAGGAAGACAACTCAATTTCTATAACCCCATGTCCATATGTGCTTGCAATGCTTACATTAAAAAGCAGGAAAGCCCAGAATAAAGGAAGATTTTCCATGGGTTTGTCCACCGCAGACGATCAAAACATTACTCAGGAATCAAAATCGAAAAAAACAGAAGGAGGTCGCGTGTATTATGTGCCAAAATCTAAAAGGAGACACCATGTTATTAAAGAGAAAGGGAGACCTCGCAGGCTGTACAAAAAGGTTGTAAATCCTTTAAAACTCAAAAATCTAGAAGGCATGGCCCAACGTCGATCTTACCAAGCGCCTGCTCCGACACGCGATGATGAAGCAGAATTTTCAAAACAAATTAATGATTGGGAGAAGGACCCGGAACAGGCTCACCCATTGTTCGATGGGTTTGGAACTCGAGCAGTGAGTTCAAATCGTGGTATGATGAGTCACGACTACGATGATACGGAGGACGAAGGAGAAGAAAGTGACGGAGACGAAAACTATGATGCTGTAACAGAAGATGGTGTCGGCAACACTGCAACAGGTAGACATGCATCACTTCATAACGGTCATAACCTAGACACCTATCATATCGTCTATAAAGAACGAAAGTGACCCATTTCCATTTTTATCTAAAAACAATATCCACTATCTATAAAAATATAGTAAAATATGTATGCCTTGAAAGCATTTAAATAGGACATTTTGAACTTTCCAAAGACATGCAAATAGAACGCTTTGACCTTTTCAAAAAACATGCAAATAAAACATTTTGCACTTTCCAAAAACATGCAAAATAGAACATTTTGAACTTTTCAAAAACACAAATAAAACATTTTGCTTTTTTCAAAAACATTCAAATAGAACGTTTTGCACTTTTTAAAAACTCTTAATTAACATGTTACGCATCATTCTGATTCTAGCGTAAATTGGATATGGGTCATTTTGGTTCTTCACAGTCGATATTTACATAAAGCTTTATCTAAATTTTACCAAAAATATCTACTACATCTTTTAGATAAGGTCCTCGAAACCATCAAGTCAAAACCACAAAACAGTTCCGAAGAACACACTGGCTCTGAAAGTGTTGAGGATTTAGAAGAAATTGACACTACTCTAAACCCGTTTCAACAGTATAAAATACCAAGGACGAATAACTCCGCACTTCTAACACATAATAATTACAATTCTGCAAAAAACTCTCAAATAAATAAAAATCCGCGTCAAAATCAGGCTCCATTACGCAGAAACAATTCCTGGCAAAGGCAAAATAATGAAATGGGTGCTGCACCCAGCAAAAATAAACAGAATGGTTTTAATAAGCCCAATTTAAACACTATTGCTCAAACGAATAAGAGATATCCCCAAAATGTTGATAGAAGTTTACCAATAGGAATAGGGCAGTCGCAGTCACCCAAAAATCTCAACAATATTATTAGAGGCGCTAGCAGTAGTAACCAAGGGCAATTTCCCCTTTACTCTGGAGCTGCTCCTCGGCCGCCAGTCTCAAATTATGGCGTAAGTAAAACTCGAAGCCTCCCAAACCAAAACCAAGGCAATAAAATTGTAATAGCTGGCAATCCAAGCCCAAATAATGGAAAACCACCAATTCCCATCCAACAAAAACAAGGTTCAGCTCAAGTACAAAGTCGAAGTGTGAACCCCTCAAATTTGAACCTTAAATTGGGAAAAATGCAAAAACCAAACACGGGTCCGGGTCGGACCTATTTTAATACAAACTCTGCTGCTAATGTTCGTTCAGTTATGCCAAATGGTAATGGAAATCCTCGTGGGCAAGCTAACGGTCGACCCCCATCTCAGCAAAGCTATCCACAAAAAATGAACCCACCAAGCTACAACAGAAATACGAACCAAGGTCCTCCTCCCCAACATCCAAATTACTACAGTCAATACCACTATTCCCAACAACAACAACAACAACAAAAACCTGCAAAACGAGTCATTGCCAAAGAAAACCCGAAGCCGAAATCTAACTCAAATGTCCACCCAAAAGTAGAAGTAGAACTGCCTCGACACATCACTGAAAAATCTGGTCAAAAGATTAAATTGGATGAAACAGCAAAATCCAAGGCGGATGCATCCATAAAAACGTCCCCACCAAAAATCTCGACGGAGAAAAAGGTTCAAAATGCAATGTCCTCATTATTTGACAGCATTGATGACGAATTGGCCTCGGAAACGAAAGATCTTAGGCTTCCACAGTGGTTATTGTAATTTATTATGTAACTAATAATTATTGTGAAATCTTACTTTTTTAATTCATCTATATTTTTCCCACTTTAATTTTGTAAGCAACAATTGCATATCATCCGTGAAGAACCAAAATTACCCATATCCATTTTTAGCTAAAAACAATATCCACAATCTATAAAAATACTAAAATATCTCTTGTAAGCATTTAAATAGAATATTATGCAATTTTCAAAACTATGTAAATCGAATATTTTAGACTTTTTCAAAACGTGTATGTAAATAGAACATTTTACACTTTTCAAAAACATGTAAATCGAAAATTTTACAGTTTTTTAAAACATGTAAATAGAACAATTTTCACTTTTCAAAAACTCTTAATTAAAATTTTACGCATGTTTTTTATTTTGGTTTTATGACATAGCTCATTTTGTTTCTAGCCTAAAATAAATATGGGTCATTTTGGTTCTTCACAGACGATATTGTAATTTAGTATACTTATATGTACAGTTTTATAAACCCCATTATTATTCCCACCATGTGCCTGTACCAATTCTTTATACATATGATAAAACATACAACGTGTGGCTCGAAACAATTCCCATGAATAGTCATAATTTTAAATTTAATTGCTAAAATTAAAATTTAATTATTGCAATGTATTCATTGTATGCATTAAGTAGCAATTGATTATTATTATGACAGAAACCATGTATGAATCTTTTCAACTAACTATAATGACTGAGTAAATATCAATTTTGCAAAAAGGGGGTATGTAAATCAAAATTATATAGGAAAAGTACATAGTAATTTACACATGGTTAGCATATGCTTACGGGGAATAAAAAATCAAAATATTATGTACTAATAATAAATTACAATAACCCCAGGGGTACACAATGTCACCGAACCTAAGGGTGACATGGGCTGCGAGGGCTATCGTTATTCTATTGGTTTATCTCTTAATTGAAATTAGACACCCCACATGTTTTGCCCAAGATGACGTCGAAGCAGAGCAAACGACGGAAACGGACGAAATTTACCCTGTTGAAGATGAAAATACACCTGATAGTAATAAGAAGGTACTGACAGCCGCTCCCATTGTAAAACTGAAGCCAAACCAATTTTATGAAAATAAAACGGACATTAAAAATGTGAAATATAATAAGGAAATGTCATACAAAGAGAGTAAGAAAACAGGGGATGTGGAAATTATTAAGAGGCGCTCATTTGAAAAGTACATGGGGGAACAATATCAGAACGACACGTCTAACAAATTAAAGACAAAAGTTATTCATGGTGGATATCGCATAGACAAATCAAAATTAGAAACGGAAAAACCAAAAGTCGGTAAAAGAGGAGGAAAGCCAAAGAAAAGGATAATCCCGAAAAATATAAAATCAGACACTTCCGCGGATCTTGTTGTTCAAACAATTAAAGCAAAAGACAAAGCTCAAGATGCTAAAAAGAAAAAAAAGGGACCCAATAGTAAAGCTCAAACTGAAGAAACTGACTCTGCACGCGCAACACCACCACAGGATAACGAAAATGATCTGCCAACTACTAAAAAACCTGGTGCTTCTGCCAAAAAGAAAGGCACTACTAAGAAACCTGGCGTTAAATCCAAAAAAGGAGCCACTACCAAAAAACCTGGTGTTAAAGCCAAAAAAGGAGCTACTACCAAAAAACCTGGTGTTAAAGCCAAAAAGGGAGGCTCTACCAAAAAACCTGCTGCTTCTGCTAAAAAACCAGCTGCTAAAAAACCAGCTACTAAAAAACCAGCTGCTAAAAAACCAGCTGCTAAAAAACCAGCTGCTAAAAAACCAGCTGCTAAAAAACCAGCTGCTAAAAAGCCAACTACTAAAAAACCACCTGCTAAAAAATCCCCTAAGAAAAAAGCTACTACCAAAAAACCCCCTGTAGCTGTGAAAGATACTACCGGTGAAATAGAGGCAGACGCAACTGCTTCTACGCCGAAAAGTGAAGTTACTGAAGAAAATGAAACTGAAAAGCTGAAAGACAATGATTCTGTTGCTGCCAAGAAAAAAGGAACTGTTTCAAAAAAGAAACCTTCAGCTCCTGCGAAAAAAGGTAAAGGAGTTATTCCAGCACAGATTCCACAAGAAAATAACCTACAAGATGTAAGATCCATACCCGAGTTCTCCGAATCTAAGTCTGTTTACCATGAAAAATCAGGCTCTGAAACTGAAACTGACAAAAGCAATTTAACCATACTGCAACTTCCAATAATTATTGTAACTAATCAAACTTTTACGTTCACCCCAAATTTAACTGCTGCCGAAACCGTCCAAGGTTTGAACACGCCTAGCGATAATTATATCTCGGTCGCAAACACTGAGAAAGTAAATACTGTCAATAATGCTCAACAACCGCATCAGCTTCGTATTTTATTGTTTAACCAGTCCTTTAAGAGTGAAATGGAATTTTCGAAGAATACCGAAACCAAAGAGCGGTCGACCGTTGCCCCACTCGAGTCCCAAATTTCATGGCTAGATGTGCATAAGGATAAACGTGTAAATTTAACAACGCTTAACAATAATAGTAATGACATTCATAAAATAAATTTATCCACGACGTTATCCCCTGAAAGGGCGGACAGAACAATTATTCAGAGTGGTGAAAACTCGAATTCTGAGTTTCAAAAATCTATTTTGACTGACGGTTCCACAGTGCCTCCCTCTCAAGCGTCTCAGAAGTCAATTACTGTGAATCTCAAAACATTTGTAACCCCTTATTTTGAAACTATTGAGACTGGGATAGAATTACCCGCAAAATCAAAAGATTCATCACCACCAAACTTAACCGAGGTCTAATAAAATATTTCATATAGAAATGCACCAGTTCCATCTGATATCAAAGTTCATAAGTATAAAATAGAAATTCAATTATTAATTTAATAATAATGCAATTTATTATTATTATGCACGTCAACTTTTGCATTCAATTTTCAATAAGGAAATAATTAGTTGTGTACATGTAAGTTTGTTTCGTTAGTTTGTAGCGTATTGTAATAAACTGATTTTAATTACTTTTATATTCAAAATAAACATTGTAATAAAAAAACTTGTACCAACTTTCCCTCTACCCTCCGATTCATATCTAAAATCGCGCCACTAATTAATTATTACGAAGTTGCACACTAATTCACGCACATTTCTAAACTCCCTTAAAATAACTTTTACAATAATCAAAATAGTAACACAATTTCAAACTACGACATGAAATTTCAAATAGATATTTAAAAAACAGTGTTAAAAATACTAACAAAAAAATGTTATATAATTTAGAGACTATCTGGCATAGGAAAACAGTATCTTTCCAAAACGTATTTCTAGGAATTAGTTTTATAATTGAGATTAGTCTACTTAACACACTGGTAGTGAACGCTCAGGTTACTCAAAACATACGATTAGTAGATGGAGCCCCAACGGAATCATTAGTCAAAATGCAAAACCGAGATCAGCCAGGACCAGGACCAGGACCAGGACCGAGACCCATACAAAACAACTATAAAATTAGGAAACCACTTAATAAAGTAGGAATACGAAAATACTATATGCGACAAGTCCCAAACAACATGTCGTACAAAAAGGGAAGAGGTGCATTTTCTGGGTCTAAGGGAATTAGTAGCCACGGTGGAAATTCGAAAGTTGTTTCAAAGCCACAGGTTTTTATCGGTCAGTATTTTTTCTATTAACTTAATTGCACTTGTCAATACATAATAAAGCCCTGGTTCATTTTGTTTAACTTTTAAACATGTTATAATAAAATTGCACTTTTTTTTACTGTATTCCGTACGTGATGACATAGCCCCCTTGAACGAAATTAAATCCTCAAAATTTAGTTCCGATAATACTGGATTGTTTCAAGAGAGTAACGACGCTTTATTCTTTAGTTTCCACAATCCGACTCAAAATTTTAAAGCTGAACCAGTTAACAGTCATAACTTCTTTGATGATTTCGCAAATTTCAATTCAAGAAGTTTGAGTACTAATGATAATAGCAAGCCGAGTTCCATGTACGACGTCGACAGTGACGAAACTTTTAGCAGCAGTAGCAGTAGCAAACCGTTTGAGCATGCAAATTTAACGTACGCGGATTCTTTGCATGTGAGACCGACACCTCGCAACTTGAATTCCAACTCGACAGACACTCATCAGCATCAGCCCTCAAATTTGACAAGAGTTAAAAGGTCATTGTCATTAGTAGGTGCGACAAATGTGAAGACAAGAATTTATAAATCAGCCATCGAATGGGATACGGATCCAAATTACGCTGAAGAAGATTCAATTATTTCGGAACTTACCCCCGGGTCACTCGCTTCACCTTTCGCCTTTAATTTTAAAAACAATTTAAATCCGACAAATAATACTGGAGAAACTACTACAAAAACTGTCATCCGGAATAAATACTCTATAAACGATTTTGATGACAATGACAGTATTGCGGACATGGGTAGTTCCACAACTCCAAAGCCTATGGATTTTGGAACAACCTCTTCAAGCATAAGCTCCCTAGCCCGCCTAGACACAACCAAGAATGCAGCGGGCAAGCTATCTCGAAGTTTGGGTGCTCCACGCGACATTTCATGGAACATCGAAGAAGGGTTTAAAATTGTTCAAGTTAACAGATTTAGAAGCGATACCATCCAAAAAATACAAACAAGGGGCATGAATTCTCAAGGTAAGCCACTTTACCAAAACCAAAGTAGTATATCCAACCAAGACAAATTATCAAGAAGAAATAGCACTGCTAATAGCATCCTCCAAAAACCAAGTTCCAGCAGGAGTACAGGATCCAAGAATGAGAGTTTTGCAATCAAAAATTCTAATTTAATATCTGAAATTATTCAAGTCCAAACTACAGATGATACAGCTCTCACAATTTTCCCAGCCCAGGAGCCTAAATTTTCTTCTAAAAAAACTAAATTTAAACGGAGTAAAGCCTGGAATCCAGCGTCAAAACAATCGAGGCGCTCGAGCTCTCGGACTAAAGCTCCTTCTTCTCCAAGAATGGGTTCCAAGAAAAAGAAAATTGTAGTCGCAAAACAACATAAACCCAAACCTAAAGCAAAGCCGAAACGAAAGAATAAAAATAAGCGTAAGAAAATTGATGTTTCTACAAGTACGACTCCCTCAAGTGCCGAATTAGACGAAACTTCAACTTCCAATAGTATGAATGTAGAATCGGACACGACCAGTTCTGAAACCCCAATTTCGAAAGATATAAATTCCGAGAGCTTTGAAATGGACTCAGACCATGGGAAAAGTAAAATGTCGATGTCTCCTGGCTTCGGAATGAAAGATGAAAATCGTCAAGAAACGTCCAGTGTGATGTCCGATATGACGTCCGATGTGACGTCCAATGTGACTTCCAATGTGGCGTCCATTGTGACGTCTAATATGACGCCCGATGCGACGTCTAATGTAACGTCCGATGTGACGTCTAATGAAAATACCAAGCCCAAGCAACCCGATTCTCTAAATTCTACACATAATGTTGAGGAAATTTCAAACACGACTTCTGAGGATCGTGAATCTCTAAATCCCCAGGATCTCAGAACCCCTCAAGTATCTGACTTAGAGTCATCCCGAAGTATGACAGCAAAAGGGAAAAAGAAAGGCAGGGGCATGGGTGGCGCAATTGAAAATAGATGGGCCGTGAAGCCAGCTCGGAGTTCGTCGAAAATGGTCATGCCAGTAGTCAAAGCGGCAGTTTACACCAACCTGAGCCGTGATAATGGAGATTTAATAGAGGCACACGTGCCTGATGAAGTTCGTCCTAGTTCATTGAATGGAACAACCTTCGACGCAACAAAACGTAAATCAAAACATATTGAATGGGAATTTTCTCCACATGATGACGCCGGAAGAGACGATACCGACAGCAGTAGTACCAGTAATTATACCGGTAGACTTGCAATATCTGCTAGACAAAAAGGTAACGTAGACGGGGACATTAATTATGACAGTGACAGTTTCGGGAAGCGCACAAAGAACTACGAAGGCCCAGGTACAAAGAAGATAGGCAAATCCAAATATAAACAATCGGAAAGTGGTCATCTCATGGTTCAAAGACCGGATTTTTCTAAATTCAAAAGTAAACAACATGATATGGAAGAAAATGCTCAAAATGTCACAAATATAAATCACTCACAGTCTGAAAATAATAGCGGAAATTCTGGAAACCAAAATAGTACAGGCAGTATTCAACTTTTAGGAGGTAGCTTGGGCAGTATTGTGGCTCGTAACGAGACTCCTGAAGTTCTCCAAATTTTAGGGTTAAAGGCTGAAAAAGACCTTATTCATCTTTTTAGATATAAAAATGACCTCAATGTCTCGGACATACCCACAAATAGGACTGAACCCCCTGAAGGGGATTACGAGGACGTTGAGGATCCATACATACCTTCTAATAAGTCCTCAAATAATCTTACAATTGGTAGTCCTCCAAGAAATAAAACTAGGAGACGCCGTTTACGAACTAAAAAACCGATCGTGTTAGCATTAAATAGTACGAAAATGGAGAATGAGACCAACGATAAAAATTCGTCTGAAAATGAAGGGGTTTCTAAAAAGGATCTGTTAACTCGTTTAGAACTAAACAGTACGGAAAATAATGATTTTATAAAGAACATGTCGGAATTAAATGACACTTCTCAGATTAAACTTACTAAAGATGACATGTTAAATCATACGAACGAATTAGAAAATAAAACCCTAAGCAATAATAGCGACACAGAAGTAACCACTCTCACTCCTGCCAACAATTCGTCTGGAAATGGCGAACTGGGGCAAATTACAAATGAATTAAAAAATATAAGTCAAAATGAAATGTTCGACAACCCAACTGAGCCGGACGATGGCCGTTTCAAAAATGGGACTAAACAGGGCCGAAACGTTGACGGCATGTTTAAAGATCCAACGAAAGATAACGAAACTGTCACTCAAAATATTTTGAAAAATACCTCACCTAGTTCACCAAGTGAAATGGAAAATATTTTGAAAAATACTTCACCTATTCCACCAAGCAAAATGGAAAATATTTTGAAAAATACCTCACCTAGTCCACCAAGTGAAACGGAAAATATTTTGAAAAATACCTCACCTAGTCCACCAATTCAAATGGAAAATATCTCGAAGAATACCTCACCTAGTCCACCAAGTAAACTCGAAAATAAAGAGAATGATACACTTATGGCAAATGCAAGTATAAACAAGGGCGACTCCTCAATTGTTACAGTTAAAACTGAAGCTACTGACCTAATCAGGAACGGGGACAAACTGGGTCGGGTTGCTGTTATTTTCGAAAAAAATAAATCTGAAAAACAAGGTGACTGTCATTCCGTCAAAAGGGAGCCAGAAGATGGTTACCTACTCAGAAATAATCAAGTACAAGTACAAATGCAAATACATCAAAATATCAATAACAATAATAATTATCACAATTCCTTAAATACTGATGACAAATCCCAATATGCAAAGGAGCACCAATCAGAAAATGGTCAACTTCCCAAAAATCATATCTTCCAACAAATGTCCTCTGAAAATAGTAATAATCATGCTTCCAATCCCAAAAATTCCCACCGTCGTCACAACCAAGGTGAGGCCGAAGGAGACCAATTGTCGTCTCAAGCGGATGCGGAAAATGGTTATATTTCGAGAAAATATATGGACCAGGATAATTATCAAAATTCTCAGAACCCACGTAAAAAAAATTACTACACATCAAAAAAAGGTTACAATTCCAATCTCGTCAATCCTCCTACCGACGGTTACAAAAATAATAACAATAATCACAAGGGCAGGAAGAAATTTGACAAATCTTCAAAAACTGGTCGCTATGGTGGAGGCTTTTCAGGAAATATGGCGAGTAATAATAACATGAGGGAAAGTTCAATCTCACACGGGCAGGGAGCAAGTCAAGGTCACGGTTACATTCACAACGGGAAGCATCGTGACTCCGGGGATGTTAATATTGACCTAGAAATTCAAGAAGGAAATCTTCCACATCGTAGTAGACATCATCATGGTGGGGACATTAATATAAATCACTACTATTACCAACATAACCATTATCCACATCCACCTCCAAATTATCACTACCCCTATCATGGATATCATGAACCCGCACCCCATCCACACCACCATCATGGTGATGATGATGCTGGCCATGATCAAGCTTCCATTTCATTTAGTTCTCAACATCAGACTCCCATTAATCAGCACGTAAAAAATCAAAATCAAGCCCAATTTGATCACGTCCACCACGGCCACGGCTATCAACAACACCAGGCACACCATGATCATGAACATGAGCACGAACACGAACACGAATTCACTCACTCACATGAAAATCATAATCCTGGGAATGTAAATATTAAGTATCGCATTAAAACTCACGAAGACTCACAAGAATCACTACCCCCTAACAAAACTCCGACAAAAATTGACCCACCTACGAACCTGCATAAATCATATCATTACAGTACATCATCCTTCTCCAAAAACTATGATACTCAGGGTGCACAGGGTCTTAGCAGCAGCAGCGGTGGTGGTGGTGGAGGTGGAAGTCAAGAATGGAGCTCAGCTCAATTTTCGTCTGGCAATAATGGCAATGATAACGACCACGACGAGAAAAACGGTCCTGAAAATGAAAAGCAACGTGTTCGTGAGTCAATACCTGACAATTCCGACTTGGACTTTGATACTATGTTTTCCATCGATACTGACCCAGTTTTAAGACATTCGAAACGACGATCTAAGAAACGAAAACAGCGGAAGGATACAACGGAGTCGGATGCCAGGAAAAAACTTGAAAGATTTGAAACTAATAAATCTAGCTCTCGGAGAAAGTCTGGCAGGGGCACTGACACTAATAGTGATAGTGACCCGGATGCGTCATCCTCGAAGGGCAATAGACTCGGGTTAAATTTCATCAACAGCGTTGATTCCCATCTAAAAACATTACTTGACAAAGAATCCTTTTAATATGCAAAAGTAGGACGTACTTACACAATCTATAAAAGTAAGATTGAGTTTTGTGAAACTATATATAGATAAATAATTTTAAAATTTAATTGGTGATGTTATAGTTAGGACAGATGCTCTCGAAATAACTGCTAATTTGGAAATTACGCATTTGTTTGTTTTATTTTCAAATATACACTTGTCATTTCTGTATTTTCTTTTATTTCTATTCATGATCATACTTTATCTTTCTTTAGCTTACATAAAGAGCCAGCATTATTATAAGGAACAATACAATATTTAAATGTGTGTATCATTGTGTAGATCTTACTAAATAAGTGTCATATAATATATTATATAATTAGTAGAATTAGAGTTAATATTTAATTATTATTTTCGTACAATTTATGTCATTGTAGCTTGGTTTTTTGTTGTATCAATTATGAATTCAAATAAATAATGCAATATTTGAAATTTAGCATATGGCTATAGAATTTTTAAGTGTAGTGCTGACTTATTGCAGCTAATTATTAAAAAAAAACACTGATTGAATTCTTCATATTTCTAAGACAGAAACCGGTGTGAATGTGAATATCTACTGGCAATATTTTGTAATAAATTTTAAATGAGATGCGCTTTAAAAATTAAGCAAGACATCCCAGTAAAAAAATCTTAAATGAAAAAAAAACGATTATTTAAGCCACTAAGCATATTATATATATACGTAATTACACTACTTACTGACTCACGTCACAGATTATGAATCCAAACTAAAATTTGTAATTTATTGCAAAAAGTACTTGTCACTAATATATTACGTAGGCTTACATTAATTGTATTCAAAAAACAATATTGAACAACAACGTTATCAACGTATGTGTGTGGACAGATAGGACAATAGATACATGTTTTTGATGTAAATAGTAAATTATAAAGTAAATTTAATTCCCGCGTCAAATGAAAATAAATAAATGGACATCAGCAATATTTTCACCAAAAAATAATAATGTTATATAATGACAAATAATGGATAACAACAACATTAACATATTTCAAATTAATTGGTAATGATTAAATACAGTCAATTTAAAAATCAAAACCTAAATCAAAATGATAATGTAGAGTAATTGTGATAATTTGCCTTTGAGGTAATAATAATTATTGCAGAAATATTTTACGAATTGCAAAAAAACTTAATACAATAATTTGTAAATAAAAACGGAAATAATAGTGAAAGTATCGAGAAAATTGGAGTTTTAAATTACCTTGTTTTTGTAGTTTTTGTGGCGTGGATAAGCGCATCAATCTTATTACTTATCAGCATGTTAAAGTACCTACATACTTATGCTCAAAATCATAGCTACAATGCTACAAATTACATTACATTATATAGTTACTTACATTCATTTTAGATTAAATTACTTAGCTTTCACTCGTGGTTGTGTCAACAACTGGAGTTGCATCATCATTTGCAGAGTATTCGGCCAATGCCAATGACGGTATATCATTCGTTTCTACGGCTGAAGGTTCTTCGGAGCTAACAATACCTGCAACTTTAGCTGCACTAGGGTCACAGGAAGAGCCCAAGGAAATGATGTCATCAGCGGAAATGGAAGGAGCTTCTTCTTCTTCAGCTTCATCTTGTTCCATAGGTTCTGGATCTTGAACATTTAAGGAGTCTGGAGTGGCCACTACAGAAAGCTCTTCTTCAGGTTGTAACAGCACAGCTTTTTCCACTTCGGGCACATGGGACTTTTCCGTGTTTTCAGCAATTAAAGATTCCTCAGGTAAAATAATAGATTCAGTTGCTTCAGTTTCTGGCCCGGCCTCGGCCTCTTCTACCATACTAATCAGATTCGGCTCATCCACTGTGTTAGAGTTATCTTTAGGATTTTCGAGGAGGACCTTTTCCTTTTCCATATCTATGTTTGGAGTATACGTAGTCGGGGTAGTATCGATGTCAATTTTCGGTTTTTTTGCTGGTTCGGGAGCTAAAGAATCCGAACCTTTGGCCGTAGCTTCATTTCTAGAGTCAGTGTCAATGTCAGCGTCGATTAGTGTCTCAGTTGGCACAGATGAGGATTCTAAAGCTACTGGTTGCTCTGGTACTGGTACTAACGTAAAGTCAGGACCTGAAGTCGTTACTATATCAACGGGAGCTTCCGCTGCGGCAATGGGGGCCAGACTCAGATCTTGATTTGGGACAACCTCACTAACCTCAGGAAGAGGAACTGCTGCTGTTATAGGAACCGAAGCTGGAGGGATTGAGGTCAATGAGGGTTCAATGTCAAGAATGGGTTCTTCAAGGGCAATGGCAGTGGTGTCCTGTTCAGGGATAAAATCTAAGGAGGGTGCTAATGATGCCTCAACGACATCCGCAACTGTTGTAGGCATTACAGTGTCAGAGATGCCCGTCTCAGAGTCGGACTCGACAGAGCTAACCGAAATAGTCTCTGGTGAGGGAGATATTTCCGGAGCAACGCTCGTTCCTGGTTCCAGATTTGCACTTGCATTACTCGTTTGCTGCTCGAGAAGAGTGAGTCCTTGTCCTTGCGGGTCATCGAGAGACTCGACGGGGTGGTGGGTGGTTGTGTTTCCAGTAGTGGTAGTGACGACTTGTTGTAAGCTGAGTTCAGAGGTAACAACGGGCTGGTCTAAGGATGCGGAGGAGGAAGATAATTCTGTGGCTCCCGTCTCTTCATTGGTATTGGTAACATGAACTTTATTATGAACTGCTGAGGTTGTAGTTGGTATGGGCATGGAAGTTACGCACGTATCACCGTCAGATGAATGACTCGTCCAAACCATGGTATCATCAGTGGAGGAGTCCTCCTCCTCATTATCAATAGACTCCCCAGAAGAGTGAGGATCTCCGGAGGACGAGGATTTAGGTTGAACTGTTGTCACAACCAACACTGTTTTTTCAAGACCCCGTAGGAACTTCTCCTTAAGTTTGTAATGACGATTAGGTTGCGTTACTAACTCGGCAAAACGCTGAATCGTGAAGGGAGCTGCACGGAAGAGATCGAACCGTTCAATAACAAATGCTTCATTGGCAGAGATTTCACCTGTAAAATTATTGATCGCCGAGAGCATTTTTATCCTAGAAAATCCCCAATTAAAAAAATATACAATTATTAGATAAGATATACATACGTAATTAGAATTCCTGCTTAGTTCAAGAAACGAAATTTTATTAATTTAAAACTACCGAAATAGGATTAATCTAATTTACAACTAATGTAACTCACCGAAATAATGGTCGTACATGCTGCCAGGGAAAGACGGTATCACCAGTTTTGGCTACATACTTTAGATAATTTTCCAGTGGAGGCGGAATTTCATCTTGCTTCGAATTTGTAGGGGCGCAAAATTCTGTTTACATATCCACAAGTTTAATGTTATAATTAACAACATTCAAATTTATAGTCACTACATTAAGTTTCCACCCTGTGAAGAGTTATTTATACTTTCGCCCTACGATATACTACAAAAGTTGTTTTTAAATTACACACAATGTGGTTAGTAAGCTTTAAATGCTAGTGACTCGCTTAGATATAAATTGGTTAAAAGTCTTCGTAATCAATCGTGGTCTCCAGAGTTGAAAGGATTAAATTCACTTACCATTCATGTCAAACAAAAGCTGCTCTAAATCACCCAGCAAAATATCGTCTTCGTCCGTCATCTTGGATTTCATTTTTCCCGTATTTTCTGGAATTAAAAAGCAAATTATTTATAATTATTTATGTAGTTGTTCTCTACAGCAAATTGCAAATTAATGCAAATCAGAATCTTAAAATGTTGATGATCTGTAAAAATTTGCCTGTATCTCCACGTTCAACGTTGCTAACTATTAGCATACAGTGTGTCTCAAAACGTTAAACTCACCCCCGTTTATGGGGTTTACTTCCCTCTAAGAAGGAATTTTCCGGCGAGATATTTATTTTTAGAGGACAACTCACTATTAATCAGGATCCGACTTTGATTGACCCCCAGGGTTCAAGTGGTTCTCATGCAAATAATTAAAAACCGAAAAGCGGGTGTCTCAAAATTTTAAACTCACTTCGCGGTTTTTTAAATTCTAATAGCAATATCTCTCGGCTCAACCAATTCAAGATTACTAAAATTGGTGTGCGCCCTCTCACATCTGTTACCTATTAATAGAATTATTATCTTTGATCATCGGGTCACTGTAGCCCTGATAGCGTTGGAAAAGAAAAGTCAACCTCATGTCAACTGTTTTCCCCGTTTGATGACATGGAAAAATCACGACTTGCATCACTAAATTCGTATGCACATGCGCAAATGTCAACCGATGAAATGTTAAAGATGTCGTCCATGAGCAGAATTAAATTCTCTACAAAACAGTATATAAGTCAATACTCGGGTCACTCAGGGTCACGAGACGTCCGGGATTGGACATTACGAAGAGCTGATGGGATGGATTCAGCGGTAAGCAACTCTCTGTAATGTCCAATCCCGGACGTCTCGTGAGATCGAATGACCTGAGTATTGGCTTATACACTGTTTTGTAGAGAATTTAATTGCGCTCATGCCCGACTTCTTTAAATTTTAATCGGTTGACATTTGCGCATGTGCATACGAATTTAGTGATGGAAGTCGTGATTTTCCCATGTTATCAAACGGGGAAAAAAGTTGACATGAGGTTGACCCACCTCTTTTAACACTACCAGTGTTACAGTGACCCAATTATCAAAGTTAATGATTCTATTAACAGGTAACAAATGTGAGAGTACGCTTACCAATTTTCGTAATTTTTCATTGATTTAGCTAGGGGATATTGCTATTTGAATTTAAAAAACCGTGAAGTGAGTTTAACGTTTTGAGACACCCCATTTTTGGTTTTTAATTATTTACATGAGAACTACTTGACCCCTGGGGGTCAATCAAAGTTAAATCCTACTTCCTAGTGAGTTGTCATCTAAAAATAAATATGTCGCCGGAAAATTCCTTCTTAGAGGGAAGTAAACCCCATAAACGGGGGTGAGTTTAACGTTTTGAGACACACTGTAGATTATCGATTCTTAAATTTAAAAACGCGTTTATATAGTGAATACGGATATTATTTTATAAATAACACTTTTATTTTTAAAACTGAACTATTACAAAAATTAATCACCAACTAGTAAATACATATCCACCTAACAAATACCAAAGTACCTAAACACTAAATGAAAATTGGCCGATTGTAGCCTGCCTGTTCTATCATCATCATGTCATCCGTCATCCGTCATCCGTAGCAAAAGCCCTCGTTAATTGTCTCACTGATAATTAACATACTCATCTAGTGACTAGCAACTACAAAGTAGCTAATTATAAGATTCTTCTACATTCTATATTCTATAGGTAAGATAGGGTTACACAAAATAGTTTCTCTAATTCACGTCCTAATGTTGAATGTTACCTTTGATATCAAACACGAAACACGACTACGGTTGACGGCTAACGGTAAACGGCAAACGGTACAAATCGTTGATCGTCGTACACCGAACAATTCACAATTAGTTATGACAGACAACGACGTCCTCACAACCCGAACTAACTATGAACTACAAACAGTACAAACAAACAACCAAAACGTCTCACAAAGAAATTGGTAGATAATTTTATTATATTTTTGATTTTTGAATTTTCAGTCAACAAGAATGAATAACCGTCACACACACAAGACAGACGAGTTGAGACGAGTCACCCAAAAGATTCAATTATTATCAATCATCAATGCATACCGTCTATTTATGACTAACCTAAAATCATGAATAAATGTTAAATTGGATTAAATTATGACCTAATGTCATATCACACAGGTCAGTTAATGAACGATTAAATGAAAATTATCCAGCTCGACTAGCTCAGATCATGGAAAGTTCCTTGCATTTCCAATTTCTGACCGAGATCCTGCCTACACCACTACTATTTATTTAATATCCGCTTCAATTCAGTTTAATTTCAAATCCAAATAAATGCGTTTTTTCCAAACTATAATATGAGGCTGAGCACAAAGCAAAATACAAAACTAAAATATACTAGTTAGTATTAAGTATAATTATGTATGAACACGAACCTTTTAGTGAATTAGT